>OX439134.1:28714458-29314458 GCA_949318235.1 Ecdyonurus torrentis | reverse complement strand
CGGGGTGACGCGGGGAAAGCTAAGAGTCCCCTAAATTAACGTTACGCTTATGGAAAAATCACGCGCGCGCGCGCGCGTTTTTTTTTTTTTTTTTTTTTTTTTTTGCGATTTTTGAAAAAAGTACTTCACCGATTTTGGAGCAATTTAAATGAGAAATACTTTCACGTGTTTTAAGCCATAGAAAATTTTTAAGAATATTTTAACCCTATAACCTCCATTGATGATCGTCTTACCGTCTCAAGGTCGTTGTACTTAGGTGGATTGTCAGTGATAGGGATGACCGGCATTCTAGTCCTGGATTGCTGGGACAAAATCACCACCCTCTGAGGCATGTTACCGCGGTAAGGTCGAGTACCACCCTGGTTCTTACATCCTCTGTAGTTAACAAATAATAATACATAGCAAAATCATGCGATTTTAAACTTTCATTATAAGTGTCTCCATTCCATGAACTATATACATAATGTATTTTTTTCCTAAAATATTAAACCAGTTTTTTACTATCGAAAACTCAAAATACGTGAAGTATTATTATCTACCATTATGAAAAAATTTTAAAGCTATAAATATAGACAAAAAATTATTGTGATTAAGGGTTGTCTTTAGTTGGCTTGTATCTCTGAATCTAAAGAAAAGTTCCAAATGTTTTGATGTCACCCAGAACTTAATGATAACAGCTACCCATGATAAAATTTTCATTACCGCGTGACCATAAGATAAGAGAGAAAAGAATTTGTGAAATTTACTAAAATTAACATGGCCTCTTATGGGACTACAACTTCAAAAAATCATAATTCAAAATCTAGCATGGTGACCCCCCAAAATTTTTACATTTTTGAAGTGGCCTTAACCTAATGTATCACCATCCAAAATTTCAGATTTTTCCTTCTTTACGACTTTTTAGTCAAATCCCGTAGTAGCTGATTTCCCGCCTTAATAATATTTATTCCTTTATGTAGTATTTGTTTCTTTTTACTATAATTTTTTTTCATTGAAATAACACATTCTTAATCAAAATAAAGACCATAACAATGAAAAAATTATAATGTATCATTAAAAAAAAAAAAAAAAGAAAAAAAAAGTTCTTAAGTTTATGATAAAAATATTTTGTGTTGTTAAAAATAATCCATTAAAAGTTTTGGCAATGTTGCACTTACAATCTGCATGCAAGGAAGAGCATGGAGATCCCAAGTACCAGAGAGAAGGAAGCAAAGATGACGTACACGACGGTCAACACGGAGCTAGGTCCTACATACACCCTGAAACACAAGAGGATCATCGCATGTTGGTAAGTACACAATGTTGTTTATTTTATGTATAGGGTGGTTTCATTCATGTTAAAGTCAACGTCATAAGTGAGTACTAAATAACATTGGCCGGTATAGGAAAATGGCACATTTTGCCAGTTTAAAAATACTTTGCAATTTTGAGAGCATTGATGTTGTTAACAGGGTGAATTAGTACCTCAAGTATGTGAGAAAAATAAAAATGAGTAAAAAATTGCTAATTTTCTAAAGAAAATAGCCAAAAACTACGTTTGTCCTATGCTGAGCAATGTTATTTATTGCTCGCAAGAAGAGCATCAAAAAGTACTCAGAATGACGTCATGCGTACACACCCTATAACTGTGGGAACTATTTTCTGAAAGTCAATAATAATTAACGCCACTATTATTAAAAATTTTCAATTGCTCATTCAATTTGTCACCTGTCAAAGCAAACAAAGTCTTATTATTATAATTATTGATTGATATAATACTCGACTCAAAAATCCTCAGTCGATTTAAATCGGGCATGCCTAAAGTATCGCCCATTGTCACATTTGAGGAGGGGGGGGGGGGCTGGGCGATACCGTAAAAGGTCAAAAGGCAGGTAACTCAGGTTTTTTGAGTCGAGTATATGTAAATATGGTGAAAGAAGAAATAGTTTTGTAAGTTATTTTGTTATGAATTCAGTATTTTTTTTAATAAAATAAAAAAAAGTATCTGCAAATAAGTTTTTTTTAAGTGAAATAGGATTGCATTATATAATGTGATAAATTAATAATATGATAAAATATAATATGTGTATTTTTAATTTGTAAAATACATTACGTCTTTAATGGAGGTTATCGGTTTAGAGCGCGGGGAGACGCGGGGAAAGCTAGGGTCCCCTAATTTAACATTACGCTTATGGGGGAAAACACCTTATTATTATTATTATTATTTTTTTTTTTTGAGAAAACTACTGTACTGATTTCGGAGATATTTAAATGAGAAATACAAGTCATACTTATACGTGTTTTAAGACTTAACAATTTTTTAAGAATATTTTAAACTGATAACCTCCATTAATAACTATTATCTTGATACTTACACACATTTATCCTCTTTATATTCCCAATAATATCCTTTGGAGCACAAACACTTGTCGTAGTTATAATGTCCACCGCTTGGCTTCGAATCTATATAAATTAACATACACATTAATATCATGCTATAGTATTTACTCACCGATTGGCTTCTAATTTATTAATTGATTTATAGTAATTAGCACCTATATCCTCTTCAGTCCCAATATACAATGAGTTGTACATCAAAAAAAGTGACAAAAATACTTTAAACCATCGAAAAAATAAGAGAAAATAGAAATAAAAATATGAAAATTGTGCCAGAAAAAAGCCAGTAAAATTTCGCGTTTTTAGAGATATTTTGAGCAATGTAGAGTGGGTAGGGGGTCCGTGAAAGTAAGAAAAAGCAAAAAGCAAAAAAAAAAAAAAAAAAAAAAAAGAGGCATATTTTTGTCATTGTGAGAGCCGCACAAAAACGTGGTTAAAATTTACGACACTGAAATATTGTTTAAAAGTGTCTGGGACTGAAGAGGATATTAATATTATCTAAATAGTAGCCCAATGCTTGGGTTCGAGTTTATAAGTTTATAAATATTATTAAGAGATTAGAAAATAAATTTGGTGGTAATTTTATATCATGCAAATTAATCTAAATAGAGGGCATTGCCCTAAATAAATATCTGGTCAAGGTTTTGTAAAATAGGACTGTCAAGCCCTTACAACGCCTTAATAAAGTTTATTATTATTATTATTAAATGGATTAATATGCAAATTTATATAATTTTTTAGTTTAATTTTTACCTAGTATGCATGGTCAAATTCAACCTTATTTACTGAGGAGGGAGCTAAATTTGACACACACCATGAAAAGTAAACAATAACCCAAAATAATGTAAAAAAAAATCATAAAAAACTTAAGGGTAGGAGACCGACGTCGGCCATTAGACTCAAACTTTTCTCGTCAAAAAAATCTGAAATTTTGCACAATGATACTTCAGCTTGGAACAATTTCGAATATATAAAAATTTTAGGGGGTTACCATGGAAAACAATTTTATATGATTTTTTGAAATTTTAAGCCCATTAGGCTGAATGTTAATTTCAATATTTTTTTTTCTTTTTTTCGGGATGGTCAAACATCATGAAATTTTTATCACAGCTAGGTGTGACTCTTAGCTACACAGCTACACAATGACATTTAGACCCAAAACATTTCTAGTTTTTGAGATATAAGGTCAGTAACCTACTCCCTTAATGCAATGTAAAATTTAACATTGCAATTTTTCCTAAATTTTAGTAAGTTTTTATTAGATGTTAAGATACATACATAAAATTACTATGCTGCAAGGTTACTATTTTTCTCCGTGTAACAATTTAATCTCTTTATTTTCTATATGCAAATTAAATAAATTTCTGATAACGGTCTTTCTAATTAAAATAATACAAAAAGAAGTAAGCGTAAAATAGCAACAAGAATTTAACAACTTACTTTAGCAACAATTTAAATTACAAAACCCAAACAGTCTTATTTTATCATCGTATGGTACTTAACTTTTTGAAAAATAAAGTTTGCGAATATTTATGTAAAATTTGTAAACGTACTTGCGTAACATTTCATTTGCTCGCCTGCGCAACACTGTGAACTGCTTGTGCATGTAACCCCGTGAGCTGGAAAAGAAATAAAATGAAAAAAAAAATATAACATAAAATAAAGTTGAACACTGAAAAACTTCTCTCTCTCTCTCTCTCTCTCTCTCTCTCTCTCTCTCTCTCTCTCTCTCTCTCTCTCTTTTTGGCCACTATACTTTCATTTTCCTTGCAATAAAGATGCACTGTATGCACTTGATGAAGATTATTTATGAAATTGTCAATTTCCTCAGAATGTCCTAGCATTCGAGTACGGGGGAGATAGGAGGTAGGATGAAGGGTTGAAGAGAAGGTTTGGCGGCTGTGGCCTAATGGGAACTGTCTCGGTATTTACCAAGGGAACCACAGAAACCTTGGAGAAGACAGCCGATACTGGTCAGTTACCTGAACAGTATCTCCCGAATGCTCCAAAGCGCGTGCAGTCAGCGTAAATGCCACCACTTCTCAGGATAAGCCACGCCCTCCCCAGGTGGGAAGCGAACCGAGGATATCCCGAGCAGTAGGCAGCAACGCTAACCACTACACCTTAAGCTCTACTAGTTTGTTACATAACATTATGAAATACTGTCTCAACTGCTTTATTTCTATAATAATTATCATTTTTTTATGTTATCTCTATAAAAAAATTAACCATTGAAAAGCTTGTACTACAGTCTTGTTACTAAAAATTTGATCGTTATCGGTTTCTGACCGTACATAAGGTATTCCGATAGATTAGGTAATCCAAAGAGAATATTTTTCAATTTTTTGTTGACTTTTATTTTATTTTATTCTGATTAATGTAATTTTAAGCCGCAATACAATCTCCAGCTGATCACTACTTATTAAACAGGTAATCCAAAGAGAAGCTCCGCCCACAAAACAGGAAACAGCTGGGGCATCAAACACTCGCTTAGTCAATTTGTGTATTTATTATCAGTTTTAATATTAAATGTTTATTTCTTACCTTATATATTGGTTAATTCATAGCATTAATTTTTGTTATTTATCCATGTAATTAAAAAAATTTACGATACCAAAAAATTGTGATAAGAGAAAATATATGATTTCGAAGTGTTTGTTGCCTATTTTTCATTGGTCAGTCAGGCAACAAATTCAAAAAATATGCGCCATAATAAGTGATAAAAAATGCTTTTTTTACATCACCTCTCATTTAAATTTGATAATCCTCAAATTCTAGAGCATAACACTAAAATGCGAGCACTGAATTGAAGTTTCTTACAATATAACTTATGTGAGACCAAAGTCCACTGTTCACTTACACGAGAGCTGTAAACTTTACTTGATTACATTAGTTTTTATGGCTCTAAAAACAGAGGCATCAAACAATCGATACACGTAATTCACCGGAAGTGCATTTTCGCGCTTTGGATTACCTATTTAATACAAATACCTTACTTTTCAGTAATGTAAGTAGATAACTTATGTACTCCAAAGAGGATTCCCACTAAAAAGTAGTGGTCAGCTGGAGACGTGTATTGTGGGTCAAAATTACATTGATCAAATATGCAAAACAAAATATAACTTCCACTACTTCCAGGATAATATAAAATAAAAAGCAACAGAAAATTGAATAACGATATTCTCTTTGGATTACCTATGTGTCCTATGTATTAAAATACCTTACTTTCAGCAGGAATCCTCTTTAGATTACATAAATTATCTACTTATAATTATAACCAACAACGATTCTACAGACACGATAGGACACGAACGACTTTTTGAAATTTCGCGTGTCATTTATTCAATGTTAAAAGATAGGGAATTACGCCAAAAAATTGACAATAGATATTAGCGTGTCCTATATCGTACCTATAGAATCGTTGATAACCATACAATGCAATCAGATGGAGATTTCAATTGACGCAAAACTACATTTAAATATATACATGCGGTTATTTCCATTTGCCAAAACAGAAATCAATTTTTTACTTAAAAGATTATATACACATTTTTAAATGCTTTAAGTATATTTTAGAATTAGCAGCTATGACATCACTAAGCGTTGAAATTGTAACGATAAAAATGTAGGTGACGTCATAAGCGTTATAACACCAAATAGAAAAAAAATGTAGATTTGCAACAGTTAAGTTTAACGGTGTGTAATTCTTATATATGCTTGTGACATCATTCACGCTTGTGACGTATAATTTACACTTTTATCATTACATTTTCAATATTAAATGACGTTATCATAACCGTTAATCCCACAATTTTATAACATGTAAAACTGTGTACAATTTTTTTTTAAATTTAACTGTGTAAATGAAGTTGTACCGCACGGAAATAAAAAACTTGCACATGGCAGCAATAGACTGATATAAGATATAAGATATAAGATTTTATTACGTTCCATGTCTTTACAGAGTAGAACAAGTCATATCACACATAATAACAAAACAACAATATTCAATAGCGACTGTAAATAAAATATGTTTTTATATTCATTTAATCAGTTACGGACATAACAAATTAATCAATCAATCAAACCAATCAATTACGGACATATTAGCAATATTTCACATTGTTTAAGGCTAAGTAATCTGAAACACTGTAAAACATATTCTCAAGCAAGTAATTTTGAACAGATTGTTTAAATGATGAATATGTGTCGCATTGTTTAACATGATTGGGGAGAGCGTTATATAAAAATGGTATACAGTACTCGGGGCCTTTTTTACTCAAAGAAAGACGCTGTTTCCCCATATAATAATTACTATCACCAGTTCTAGTATTATGAGAGTGGATGCTGCGCACACTTTTAAACCAGTCAGGATATTTTCTCAAAAACTTTACGCATTCATAAATAAATATAGATGGTAATGGTAAAATATTTAATTCAATAAAATGAGGACGGCAGGACATTGGGGGATAGGTTCCAAAAATAGTTCTAATCGCACGTTTTTGCATAACAAAAACATCATTATTACAACACTCGTTCTCCTCTTTTTTATTTGTGCGCTATGTTCTTCTCATTTATCTTAATGTTGCCAGTTTTTATAATTTCCCATAAAGGCATAGACAATATGAAAACATTAGCATTTACATCACAAAACACTTGATTGGGACTTACATAAATAATGTTAATTGGTCTCAAAACCAGCAGTGATCAGAAAATATTGATTTATGCAACCCGCACAACATTTTCATGCTATAGTGTTTGCCTGTTTCTGACGTCATAAACAGAAATATTCACGCGAATTGCATACTTTACAGTTTTTTCACGCTCTCTTGTGGTAAAAATATCAGTTTTGTAGATCCCTTTATGTGTTTAATGATTAAAAATAGCATGTTGTTTCATGTTTTCTATGCCTTTAATGTTGCTAGTTTTTCTGTTTTTCCAGATAATATATTGCAAGTTATTCATTGTATTTCGGTACAATAAGAGTTTCAAGCATTTTTTAAAATTATGATAACATTTTAATTATAATAGGAATTGCAATTTGCAAGTAATGTTCGTGATACAATAAATCTATCATAAGAAAACTTTTTTAAAATATATTTTTTAAAGTATTAAAACTTTTGTGTGTAATTATGTGCCATTATCGTACCTAAACAGTAAGGTCCCGTTGTGGTGATCTCTTGTTCAGTTGTTTCCATAACATTTGTCGTTCCGTCTTCAAAGTCCTCAGTTACATCATCCAAAACTTCAATTTTGTTTTCTTCTTTGAATACATCTGAAACAAATAACATACGTGATCAAGAGTTATTTTACTTTTATGATATAATAATTAAATTAATAAATTATTCCCTGTACAATGAGGAAGACTAATGATTTTTGGGACATTATTTGAGCACATTTTTAGAAAGAGTATAATTAGTAGATTCTATTGACGTCAATATTTAACTTTATTAATTCAATTTCAGAAATTAATTCATGATTGAAAAGTGGCGGCCACGCCCCCAAGAAGCCTGTGCCGTTAGTCATTTGTTTGAATTTGCAGCGGATTCTGATCTTCTTCTGCAAATTTTAATACGAGAATTTTAAAATTCGCGTAAATTTTAAAATCTCGTATCAAAATTTTGCAGAAGAAGATCAGACTCCGCTGCAAATGCAAACAAATGACTAAAAGCACAGGCTTCTTGGGGGCGTGGACGCTACTTTTAAATCATGAATTAATTGCTGAAATTTAAGTAATAAAGGTAAATATTGACGTCAATAGAATCTACTAATTACTAATTATACTCTTTCTAAAAATGTGCTCAAATACTGTCCCAAAAATCATTAGTCTTCCTCATTCAAAGAAAGGGAGAAAATCAAGTCTAGGAATTTTCATAATAAATGTTACCAGTGATGGAAGTTTTTCAGTATATAAGTAAAATACGTAAACGTAGATCTGATTAAAAAAATATATCCTCATTATAGTTTCATTAGGTCCCTTAAATACACTCCTTTTAAGACTCAAAATAAGGCACTTTCTTGAGTTATACTGTAGTGCTCTTAAAAATTTGAAATGGCAGGAATCTCTCTCTCTCTCTCTCTCTCTCTCTCTCTCTCTCTCTCTCTCTCTCTCTCTCTCTCTCTTTTACAACCGTTCAGTTTGTTTGTGAGATATCAGCAGGTCACCTACTTCCTTTTTTTTTAAAGGCAAATCAGCTCGAAATGTGCAAAAAAAAAATATATATATATATATAGGGACACTAGTGAGTCTCATTATTGCCATTACCATTTTATGTAACATATGAGATAGAAATAAGATGCACATATTAGCATAAAAAATGGGCCATATTAAGGAACTAATATTTAATTTATTTATTTTTTTGTATTAGCAAAACCAGTAAATTTCATATAAAAGTTTTAATTTATAAGATTAATATGATAATGCTGTACTATGTAAACGTTTCCATTTTATGAATTGTGAAATAGCAATATTGGCTTATCACAAATCTTATCAAAGAACTGAAATGAATAATATATTATTCTTCCTATATTTATACAGGATATTGCAACATTTTAGAAATCATATTACTCTGCATGATCTAGTATTCCAGACTAAAATGTTAGAATATTTTAATATCTTATTGTATAATGCGTTCACCGAAAGAAAAAAATTACAACTTAAATATTTTGTAACTAAGTATCGACATATTATACTTCTATACAAAATTGAGTTACTTTTTTAATCTCTTCCAACTTTTTCCCTTTTCTTTGGAAAAAGCTTTTGCCACCGAGAAAAGACATTTAAAAGAGGGCTATACCTTTTTTGGCCTCTAATAAAAACCATTTATTATTATTATTATTATACACTTTAAAACGGGCTATAAGGGGATTAAAAAAATCAATACATAAATTTTTTTAATACTCCCTGCCATGAAAATAATAGTTTGAGGTTAAATAAATCAAATATTGCTATTTTAGCTGATATATTAAATCTTATCAAAAAATTGATAACAGAGGAAAAAAAGTTGAATTTTATAGATCTGTAAATCAAGAACTGACACCTGCTTGGATTAAAAAAAAAAAAAAAAAAAAATCTTTTTTACAGCTTTTTATAATTCAATTCTTTATTGCATCAGCCGTTGTAGTTCAAGAAAAAGCAATGTCTCATTTTTTTATTGATTTTTATTATTATTATTTCAAATATATATATTTTCAAATTTGAAATAATAAGTTGCGGGGTATTATGTAATAAAAGTGAACGATGATTTTTTTTTTTTTTTTTAAAAAGAACGCATTTTTGAAAGCGTTAGAATTGGATACTTCTTATATTGAACATCATGGTTTTGATACAATGTCCAATGTTTTAAGGTGACCGACTAGTGTTCCACTGTTAGTCAAATGCGAAAGTTTATTTTCACAATACTCCCCTGCACATTTTATTTACAGTAAAAAAAAAAATCCTATCTTTAATACTTTTTTTTTTTGGAGCTATAAATATTTTATTATTATTTTTAAATTTAAATAAGTTTTTAATTTAACTTAAAAGTTGGTATTAAAGTTTAAAGTTTTTACATTTTCATTATATAATGTTTTCCTTAAAGTGGAATAACTTAAATATATATATGTGTTTAACACAGCTAAACTATGACGTAACATTTCATCTCTACGTCACACTAATTGTTCTATTTGGTGACCGTTCAGTTTGACAGATATCAGCTGATATACCTTAAGGGTTAGCTTAGAAGTTGTATAAAACCAAAAGCAACCTAAACTATTGAAAAGATATAACGTTTATTTAGCCCAAGAAAATATAAATTAATGTTCACCTAGCACCCACTTTTGCCCTTGCAAATCAAAAATATATTTTATAAGCTACAAACACGTAAAGCATGTCTATAATAATAATAAAAGTTCTTTATTGGGTTAAAAATAATTAATTATATACATGAAAACAAGTAAATTACCCAACTGGTGATTAGAAAAAGGCAAGATGCATTATATAGTGTTTGTTCCTAAACCCTGTTTTCTTGCACAAAAAAATGCGCATTCCATTTGATTAACCATAGCCGATCGTCATTTTAGTAGCAGAAAACAGGGTTTACGAACAGCTTTACTGGACGTAATCTCACATCATATCCTTCATTATGTCTATAGTATCCTTCATTTGAAAACATTATAGGTTTTGAAGCCGGAACATTCTCAGAATACGATAAAAATGTCCCCACAATGCTTAAATATAGGAAATTAGGAGCCCTTAACTGTTCCCGCAGCTTGTAATTAGATCAAACCGGTAAGCCCAACGTACACAGATAAAATAAATATATACTTAATAATTATGCTAGCTCATTTTCAGCACAATTTGTTCAATGTAGCATAATTTATGCTATACTGCATAATAGCTATGTTACAATAGCATAAATATTATGCTACACAGCATAATTATATGGTTCTATAATGACATAAATGTAGCAAAAATTACGTAATTTATTCTTTCCGTGTACAGTACCTCTGTATAAAATTATATAACTGAAATTGCTAAAGGAATAGATCAGAAAAAAAACATTAGCATTTACATCACCAAATATATGATGAGACTTAAATAAATACATTATAATTTGTCTTAGAACCCACCTGTAGCACCGTATAGCAGAGATCAGAAAATGTCAATTCATGCAACCCCCATAACCTTTTAGCCTGTTTCTGGCATCAGAATCAGGAATAGTCACGCAAATTGCATACTTTACAGTATTTTCACGCTCTCTAGTGGGGCCACATTTATTCTAGTAAAAATTGTCCTCAGTTTTGGAGATCTTACTCTATGTTTAATAATTAAAAAGCACATATTGTTTCATGTTATCTATGGTTTTAATAAATTAAATAAAAACTACACGCCAAAAAATTAATACTAACAATGTAATAGGTAGACATATAAGCTAGAACACAGGTATTATTATACTACAATAATACCTAATGCAGGTGCACTATGCAACAATAAAGGTGTGACTCGCTTAGATGAAGTGGTATTGTAGTTTTATAGCTACTTGTTCCAAATTCAAGTGTACCTATTGTAAAATACAGGTTCATGTACCTGCCATTAGTAATAATTTTTTTCCGTGTATTTTTAATGAGAAATTGTAATTACCTTCAATGACCTTGAGATCCGAAGCTAAGGTGAGACAGCAATGTCCAAGTAGTAAAAACAAAAGCACTTTTGTTGCCATGATGCTGACGAGGTATAAAATGTTCTGGACTTTTATTTCAATAAAAAGTAGCTAACAAGCCGCAAGTCAATGTTATCTAATCTTTAGTGAAGCTCGCAACGTAGTTCATCAAATATACATGATATAAGGCTATTGTTTTAACTTTGGTGCAGATTATCATAGAGATTAAGAATAGCGGTGTTGTCAACTCTAATATTTAAACATTTCTTTAAAGCCCTTGTCAACTTACTTTTTAATCATTTAGAATACTAGATTGATTATTACCATACCTTATTATCCATGAATTAGACACCATCACGTTGATTTTGTATTTATTTTTATTTATTTACATTTTGACGGTTATTTCACGTATCTGACGTCACAATATACTGCCAACAATCACAGTTACCGTTATGGTCACGTGATAAATTTAAGCCCCTCCCTCAAACTCTTTACCCCTATTCCCTATCACGGCCCCATTGGTACATTGTGACGTCAGATACGTGATATAACAGTCAAAATGAAAATAAATACAAAATAAACGTGTTGGTGTCTATATCATGGATAATAAGGTATGTTAATTATCAATCTAGTATTCTAAATGATAAAAAAAAAGTAAGCTGAAAAGGGCTTTAACATAGAGGTTGACTGACTTGGAACAGACAAAAGAGGAATTTTATTTTCTCACTATTTCTTTCTACGTTATTTATATCGAACAAAATAAATACAATATTATTTTCAAGTAAAATTAGATTAAATTTAAAAAATGTTTTTTGTTCCGGGGAAAAAAACAAACAAACAATAATTACTTTAATTTAAAAAGTTGGAACTCATATATGTTTCAATTGTCACATTTACGTGTTATCTTAAAAGTGGGATAATTAAAATATTTCACCATATTTTCTTGTGTTTGACATGAAGTGTCAAATGAAGGTGTCCAAACCAAACAAAATGACCTTGTATTTCAATAAACACAAAATGGGCTTTTTAAAACTACAGTTATTTTGTCCAATGGTGATGCCGTAAACATTGAAAAAAATCCACTTATGTAATATAACCAGTACAACTTTTTCTATTGTATGCTGACAATCCTGTAGTTAGGATGGTTTAAAATTTAAACATTTTGTGTACAGATTTTTTTTTTTTTTTTTTTTTTTTTTTTTTTTTTTTTGCGTGGTCATATTTGGATACTTGTGAAAATTGATAATGCTTTTTAGTGTCCCATATTGTGTTATATAGATCAAAAAGACATGTTGTTTGGTCTGTACGGGAGCTTTAAGGGGTTCAATTTAATTACCAGTGGATTATTTTTTTACTTGTTTTATTTTTATATAATTCATAAAAAAATAAATCAAAATACTGACAGTAAAAAACAAAGATAAAAATAAACACTTTCTATTTATTCTAGCTCAATTTCAGCAACATTTATTAACAATATCAAAATCTATGCTATATTAACTATGTTACATAGCATAAAAAATACAGTCAATTTTTTTTTCATTTTGAAGCGCATTCAGTGTGACGTCATGCGGATACACCCTATATGAATGCATAATTATAACAAAAGTACATATAATGATAGTTATGCTATACAATAGACTGGTTATGTAAAATTTAATCTACTGTATATATTACAAAATAATTTACACTATAATGAATAATGACTTTATAATAATTATGATGCACTTGATATAGAATAAATTTACAGTTGAATTATTCATATTCATAATATCCAAATATTTATGCTATACATTTAAAGGAATAGACCGGAGAAAAACATAAGCATTTATATCACAAAATACTTGATGGGATTTACAAAAATAACATTAGTTTGTCCCAAAACCCAAGAGTAGCCCCGTAGCAGAGATTAGAAAATTCGATTTATGCAACCCGCATAACATTTTCATACTAATTTTTGCATATTTCTGACGTCATAAACATGAATTTTCACGCAAATTGCATACTTTACAGTTTTTTCACGCTCTCTCGTGGGGCTAAATTAACATTCTGGTAAAAATTGTCATCAGTTTTGAAGATCCCATTTCGTGTTTATTCATTAAAAAGCCCATGTTGTTTTATGTGGTCTATGGCTTTAATATGTAATGTAGCATAAACATTTCTTGTTTGGTATTGTATTCATAGTTATATTTATGCTATGATTAAATACAGCATAATTTTTTTCTTTAGTATAATTTGTGATTTTTATACTCCTATTATGTATTTCCTTTACTGTATTTCTATTTCTGCTATGATGAATTATTAGTTGAAGAATTTGTTAGAGTTTCATCCTTGTTACCAGCTGGAAATTGAAAACCCAGTACCGCTTGATTGTAATTTGGAGGTGGAGACACAGGCTGAAAATAGAACAAAGTTTTAATTACTAAAACTGCATTGAATTTAAGATCATAGAACTTCAATGAATCGAACAGTTTTGGGTTCGATACCCAATTTCTTTATAACCATAACGATAACACTATAATGATATCGTTACTTTTAAAAAAATCACCCATGATAACGATACTTTACCGATAATGAAAGTTTTTTTCGATTACTATGAAGTGCAATGTTTTTATTGATTTAAAATATTTTGAATATTGCTTCATGACTGTACTATATACCTACAATGATTACCCTATTCATTCAGGTTTATTATTATTATTTTCGTATGTTTTTTTGTGCACTTTTCGTACTTTTATGTGTATTCTTTTTTTAGTTTTATCGTTATAGTATCGTTATCGTAAAAGCGGTAATCGAACCCAAGACTGGAAAAAGACTAAAATATATATATATATATTAAAAAACAAAGTTGGGAATTAATTTTATTTCATATTCTAAAAGAGTACATTAAATTAATTGATAAGTGCATATCTCATTTTTGAGTTCATTAAGTATTTTTAGTTAATTTTTAAAGTCTTGAAATAACGTCACGGATGGTATCGTTTTCCTATGTCTACATGCCACTCGTGAAATCATTGGTTGATTTGCAAATATTAATTAAACGTACTAAATGAACTCAAAAATTAGAATTTCGCGTATCAATTGATTTAGCACAGTGAGATTCATTGAAAGACAATTAATTCATGTAATCTATGGCTTAATTTAACGTGTTTTAAGCCACTACATATACTCATAATAATATAAAAAAAATCTTCATCCGTAAATAGCATTAAAAAATACTCACAATGTCAGAATAATTGGGTGGTTGATCATTGAGATAAAACTCAGGTGGAATGGCGTACTGTGGAGGTGGATATGCAGTCACTGGTGAGGGTAAAGTATCGGTGCTTTGTTGTCTGGCAAATAACTCTGCAATGGTGAGTGGTCGTTCAATGTTGATCATGGGTGGAGGATCACTAGGGGTGTAACTTGCATCACCAGACTCCACTTGGGACTGAAATCTTGCTTCACGTCGCTCACGAATACGTTCAAAAAATCTGAAAATATTGTCTTTAAATCTAACTTGCCAATTTCAAATTTAGTGCCTGTTTTTCTCTGAGTCCTCTGCACCTTCCATGGAAGGCGAAATACTAAATAGTCACTCTAAAAACTGGTGCATTACTTTAGTTACGAATCCTAACTTATTTAAGATAATCACTTTTAAGTTATTATGAGCAGCTAAAATAATGCATTTTAGAAAGTTATTAAAAATAGCTAATTTAAGTTTTTTTAAGCTATATTAAGTCAAATTAGCTATTTTGAATGATTTGCTAAAATGCATTATTTTAGCTACTCATAATAACTTAAAAGTGATTATCTTATAAGTTAGGATTCGTAACTAAAGTAATGCACCATTTTTTAGAGTGGTATCTTGGTAGAGGGGGCTCTGTAAGAAAAGAAAACATTGCAAATTTATCGCGTGTATTTATATGGTAGAGTATATTATTATTAGTATTACATTATTGCACAGCTTAGCTGATGGTAGGAAATCCATATAAAAGAAATTTAGAGAACTAAGTTTAAAAAAATTGTATTAAACTAAATTTTATAAACTTTTATAATCAAAATGTATCTTGAGTCAATTATTTTATGTACCTAGAACTAAAATAAAACACTCACCTTTTAGATGGTTTTCTGCATAAAAATATAGTTCCACCAATCACAAAAACGACTAAAAAACTGTAGCCCAATGTCAGAAAAATCTCAGTTGTAGACATGCCTTCACTGTAAAATTAAAACACAAACTAAAGGATTAAAAAAAAAAAAAATGAAAAAAAGAAACGAAAATGAAAAAATGAAAAAGAAGAAAAAGAAATGCATGTACAGCTCTGGCCCAAAAGTTTAAGAACGGGGCAGTGGCGGCCGCTGCATTTTCTCATAAAGATAACATAGGGTGGTTGCTGCATATTCAAATCGATCTCAAACTTTTGGCCAGAGCTGTACATCTGAAAGCCATCATAGTATTACATGAAACGTAGTGATTACTAACACAATGGGATCTCCTAAACTAATGACAATTTTTACTAGAGTGTAAATGTGGCCCCACCAGAAAATAGTCTGAAAATACTGTAAAGTCTGCTCTTTACGTGACAGCTCCGTTTTCTAACGTCAAAAACATGCAAATATTAGTATAAAAATGTTGTGCAGGTTGCATAAATCAAAATATTTTGATCACTACTACGGTACTTAAACAAACTAATGTTATAAAGTGTTTTGTGATGTAAATACTTATGTTTTCTTCAGGCCAATCAGAAAATTTAAAACAATATTTTACGAAGATTTTTTTTTAATTCTTTCTAGCATAAATATTATACAGGCTGCATCCAAAGTCGTTAATATGAGAAATATAGTTTGGCATTTAAAATAAAAAATCAAATGTTTGGGCCTCCTTTAAAAGTCTCAAAAAAGTATTTTGGAAAATGAGGAAGGTGAATTTATATTTTTTTGTTGAGTTTATGATATATTTGGCAAGAGTTTTAAAAAATTTTGAGGTGTTATTTTTTCTTAGGACGATTGGAGCATGTGAAGTATTTTTAATTAATTTTTGAAAATTGGCCTTGAAAGCCTGTGATGTCATCAGTCCACTTTTTTCTCGGCAAATACTAATTGTTCGAGGTTCAGTAACCACTTTAATGAAATCAACTCATCCTCAGGGTTTCAAAAAACTGGCTACTGAACATTCTACGGTCAATACTTTCCGAAATAAATGCCCGATTGATGACGTCAAAGGCTTTTTAGGTCGATTTAAAAAAAATTAATTAAAAATACTTCGCATGCTCCAATCGTTCTAAGAAAAAATATCGCCTTAAAATTTTTTAACGTTCTTTTCAAAAATGTCATAAAAAGTGGGGGTTAAAAAAATTTACCTTCCTCATTACCATATTAAAAATTTTAAGGAAGATTAGCAATAAGTTTTTTAATATTATGATATAATAAAACCCAGGTTTTTTAAGTTTAATTTTTCTACGAATTTATGTACTGTATGTAGTAAACTTTATACAGTAGTTATCACGTCAGATTTTACTAATATTTTTTTAGTGTTATAAGTATACTCTCTGCATACTCAATTTTTAAACATTAATGTTTTAAGACATTGAATGAAAGAGTTAGTAAGTATCAGTTTAATTTAAACTACAGGCCTCAACTTCTTTAATTTCTAAATCAGTAGGTCTTTTAGTTAAATTTAAAGTCTTTTTTTTATTTATATATATGCATATATATCAAAAGATTTATTTTAAAATTATTCTGAAAGAAAATACAATACAAACTTACTAGCATGTTTTGGTAGGACGACTCCATATGTATTTATCAATGCATTTGCATTGTTTGGTGGCGGTATCACATTGCATGAAGTCGCGTAAACAGCACTCTACATTTGTTGCGCACTTGGCTCCATAATCTAGAAAAAGCAAAGTCTTTAAAAAAAAGTTTTTATTCTTCTGAAATAGTGCATATTATGATTATTTATATGTATAGAATTTATAGCATATTACGCAAATAACAGAAATAAATGTGATTTATGATGCTTTTATGTTATAGGGTGTATCCGTATGATGTCATATTTAATGCGCTTGGAGGTCATACTGAAGTAATGAATAACATTGCTAAGCATAGGACAAAACTGTGTTTAAGCCAATTTTCTTTGGGAAATCGGTTAATTTTTGGTATGGCTATTTTTCTCACATACTTGAGATACTAATTCAACATATTTACAGCAGCAATGCTCTCAAAAATATTGCCTAGTGTTTTTAAAATGGCAAAATGAGTTATTTTCCTACGCCACCCATGTTATTGAGTTATCCAACATGGCGTCGACTTTAACATGAATGCATACACTCTATACATATAGCATAGACGTAAGTTGGCTCAACAAACTACACACATATATTGAGATCAGTTTTAATATTTTTCCTTTGTTAAGAACACCTGATCATGACGTCACTACCTGTTATAAAGTCATTTAAAAAATAAATGCGTAAGAATTTTGCCAGCTCATTTTCAGCACTATTTGTTCCATACAGCATACAGCACTCTAAAAAATGGTGCATTATTTTAGTTACGAATCCTAACTTATTTAAGATAATCACTTTTAAGTTATTACGAGTAGCTAAAATAATGCAATTTAGCAAGTTATTAAAAATGGCTAATTTAAGTTTTTAAAAGTTTTTTTCAGTTTTTCAGCTATTTTAAGTTAAATTAGCTATATTGTTAATAATTTGCTAAAATGCATTATTTTAGCTACTCATGATAACTTAAAAATGTATATCTTAAATAAGTTAGTATTCGTAACTAAAGTAATGCACCAATTTTTAGAGTGAGTACTTAGTGGCATAAGTGAAGTATAAATTACATCATTTGTATTTTTAGTAAGTTTAGCATCATAATTTATGTTATAGGGTGTATGCATTCATGTTAAAGTCGACGCCATGTTGGATAACTCAATAACATGGGTAGCATAGGACAAAAAAAAAACATTTTGCCAGTTTAAAAATACTATGCAATATTTTTGAGATTATTGATGCTGTAAATATGTTGAATTAGTATCTCAAGTATGTGAGAAAAATAACAATAACAAAAAATTAAGTGATTTACCAAAGAAAATGGGCTTATATGAAGTTTGTCCTATGCTGAGCAATGTTATGCACTACTCCAGCGCAATAAATATGACGTCATCCGCATATACCCTATATTGTTATAATAACGATTATATACTTAAGTCCAGAGATTCTAACAATCGAGCGATAGGTCGACTTTCTGTACAATCGCCCAAAATAGCGTACTAGTTTTTATTGTATAAATAATTGATTTTTATATGAACTTGAATCATTCTTATAACTTCTGATGACTGTATATACATCATAAAAGTTGAGATGCCCAGCATAATTATTTTATGATATTACAAAATAAAAACATTTTTGTGGTTCTACAATTGTTCATGCAGCAGAAATTAAGTAACTTTTTTTTTCATGTACCATTCAAACAAATGTGATTAATATTTACCTTTACATTGAGCACAACCTGTGCCAGTCTCATATTGACCGGGATCACATTGGGTCAGGGTGCCCAAGAGCGTAGAGGGATCATCACTCTTCCATTCTAGTGCTAGGAAATACATAAATTAGTTAACAATCAATCAATCGATCAATCAATCAATCAATCAATCAATCAATCAGTCAATCAATCAATCAATCAATCAATCAATCAATCAATCAATCAATCAATCAATCAATCAATCAATCAATCAATCAATCAATCAATCAATCAATCAATCAATCAATCAATCAATCAATCAACCAATCAATCAACCAGTAAATCAACCAATTACTTAAGCAAGCAGTTATTTTTGAAGGGCTAAAACTATCATACGTATAAATTTTGAAATACTTAAGAACGATATATCTACGAATACGATTAAAATAATATTGCATTGCAATTAATGACTTATGAAAAATCCTAATCTTCATCCACTAATAAAAAATAAATATAATGGAGACTTGAATTGACGTAATAAATACTCTATAACACTCAATGTTATTTCCATACAGTAAAATAAGTGTATAATTTTTATTAGTTTTATCAGAATTTCCGTTCCCACTAAATACGGTTATTTGGGGTTAAGGGGGTAGGTGACCGACTGATATCTCGCAAACTAGGACGGTTGCGAATAATAATAATAACACAAAGTAAAGAAGAAATGTTACTTAAAAATTTAGTTATGTCAAACATGTGAAAACACGATCAAATAGTTAAGTTATTACACTTTAAAGATAACATGTAAATGTGGAAATTTAAATTTGAGCGGGAAATTTTAGTCAAATTAGAAACTTTTTTACAATTAAAAATATCATTAAAAATTTTTTTTGGTATAAAAAAATATATTTTAAATTTACTTGATTTTATTTGAAAATATAGAGTTTGTTTTATTGCAATTAAATCATGCACAAAAAATTATTGGGAAAATATAGTTCTTCTTTTAGCGATTTCCGGTCCAAGTCGGTCCCCCACCGCCTTAAATGAAAAGTATACTTTTTTTTTTTTTTTTTTTTTTACAATTTGCTGTACAATTTTATTACAAGAAAGTTACTCTCTGTAGTCTTGGTCGTGCCCTTTGCTTGTACAGTCATTGTACCAAAAAATGAAATTGTATTGGCTTAAGGCCATTCAATGCAATCAGATGGAGATTTCAGTTGACGCAAAACTCTATCTAAAAACATGGTATTCCCATATACCAATAGAATTACATTTTTTATTGCAATGACCGGACACATGACTGTGATAATACCACAGGTAGCTATACTGTGTGATGATAATACATTTTTACCATTCAAAAACTCGCACTAATTTTCATTGTTATTAATGCTGTTCGTAAACCCTGTTCTCTGCACCAAAAATGACGATCGCCTATGGTTATTCAAATGGAATGCGCATTTTTTGGTGCAAGAGAACAGGGTTTACAAACAGCATTATGCTTATGGGAAAAAAAAACAAAAAAACAAAAACGAATTGCAATTAAATGTTAAAGTATACTATCACAATCGTGTGTACACTGGCTCAAAAATATGGTTTACATATACAACTTTCTAAAAAAATTAAATTACGTGTTTCAATTTACGATTTAATCAAGATCGTGATATGATATTTGAAATTGTCGTGAAATTTAATTATATTGTAGAATTTTACTTACCATTATCAGTATAATTTGTTGCCGAATTGATTAAATATCCACTTGAATAATTAACAATAATATTAATTAATAATATAGCAAAGAGCCCAATCGGGCTCATACCTTTTATTATTATAGTAGAATATAATTTGATTTCAAAATATTCACAGACGAGCTTTTATCTCTTATAGTACAGCAGATGACGTCACAATTATGTATGCAATTCTGATAAGTTATCAGTTTTTACGTCCTTGGAACTTTATGTACGTAAATCTACGATTGATCGATATTATAATCAATTATTTATAGAAATGTGAATCTTACTTGTAGCTATAATAGTGTTGAAGGAATAGACCAGAGAAAAACATAAGCATTTATATCACAAAACACTTGATGGGACTTACATAAATAACTTTAGTTGGTCTCAAAACCCAACTGTAGCTCCGTAGCAGTAATCATAAATTTCAATTTATGCAACCCGCACAACATTTTCTTACTAATTTTTGCATGTTTCTGACGTCATAAACATGAAAAGTCACGCAAAATGCATACTTTACAGTATTTTTACGCTCTCTCGTGGGGCTACATTAACATTCTGGTAAAAATTGTCATCAGTTTTAGATATGACATTTCGTATTTATTCATTAAAAAGCACAATACATGTTGTTTTATGTGGTCTATGGCTTTAATATAATATGTTTCATCATTTTCATCATATTAGTATTTGTATTAGTCCATTTTTAGTTCATTAGGCCCTTTTAATTCATTAAACACAAAATGGGACACCTAAATGCATGTTAAATTTTTACTATTCCTCAAATGTAACCCCTCAAGAGAGCATGAAAAAGTTGCACAAATATGGAACATTTCTGAAGTCAAAATTAAAAAATTAATTTTCTTTGTTTCCACTCTCTTTACAATCAAATATGCAATACAGGATTACAATATTTGTTGAAGGTTTTACGTGGAATTGTCAACTTACATACTAATAGATAATAATATATAGGGTCTATGCAGTCATGTTAAAGTCGACGCCATGTTGGATAACTCAATAACATGGGTGGCATAGGAAAAAAACTCATTTTGCCAGTTTAAAAACACTATGCAATATTTTTGAGAGCATTAATGTTGTAAATATGTTGAATTAGTACCCCAAGCATGTGAGAAAAGTAACAAATAACAAAAAAATAAACCGGTTTCCCAAAGAAAATTGGTTTAAATGAAGTTTGTCCTATGCTGAGTAATGTTACGCACTATACTCCAGTATGACCTCCAAGCGCAATAAATATGACGTCATCCGCATACACCCTATATTATAATATATAAATATAATATATATTATACAACGTGCTGTGTATATACTGTACAGCATATGAAGCTAGAAATTATTTTAATATAATATTATTTATTGTTCATATTTAATAGAAAAAGTTGTGCGGGTTGCATAAGCTGAAATTTTGATTATACGTTTAGGGCGTCAAAATTAATTAATTGAACAAAATAATTGTATTTTTGAAAATCCCTTTTTGTGTTTAATAAATTAAACAGGTCTATGGTATGGTAGAGACCTATGTATATATAGACCTAACCTAATTATATTATGTATTTATAATAGACCATATGGTATGGTATGGTTTTATCTGATGGTATTCGTCTTTAACTTTTTAATAGAGCTGTATCAATTTTTTTTTAGCCCGGGCTGAAATTTTTTAGCCCGGTTTGACTTGAAACCCGGGTTTAGCTTGAAATCGAGCTTAAACTCGAAAAACGAGCCGAAGCTCGGAAAGCTCGATATTTGAGCCGAAGTTTGAAAACGAGCTTTCAAGCCTATGAAGAAAAAAGCTCGAATTTCATTATGCAAAAATGGTTTTTGAAGGATTTAAATCATAAATCATAAATAAAACAAAACAGTTTTAAATAATACTCTAAACGGCTTATATGGTAGAATATTAAAAACACTATTTTAAACAAAAATTACAAACTTTTTTTCTTTGCTTTCTTTGAAAATTGTTCTTTAGCTCGATTTATTTTCAAAAGCTCGTTATTTCCACGAGTCATTCACAAGCTCAACTCAAAATGGCTAGTTTTCGAGCTAAAAGCTCGGAACCCGGGTTAACCATTTTCAAAAAAACGAGCACCCGAAGATTTTGGCCCGGGCGGGTGCTCGAACCGGTTTAGATTTACAGCTCTACTTTTTAATGATTTTAATTCTATAATGAAAAAAAAAAAATAAGGGGTTAATTATTGAATTTCAGGGATAAAAGTCAAGAACTCTCAAATTGAAAGAATATTACTTTTTATTTTATGGGCACAGCCTGCAAAGTTATTAACAATTTTAATTTAAAATGTACTACATATAAAATTATATAATTTTGTAATAATCTACTTTTTTATCGAATATGTTCTTAAATTTTTTCTTATGGATGGGAAAGTTTACATGATATATTTTTATTTCCGTTCCCGTTATGAAAGATTTAATCATTTAAATAAAAAAAAAAACTATTCTTAAAATATTTATTTTAATGGAAAACGTACTACCATGAAACTTAATGATAAATCCTGGATTTTAAGTCTGCACAATAAATATGAAATAAAATACAATAATGAGGAAGGTGAATTGAAATTTTTTTGTTGAGTTTATGATACTTTTAGAAATGGCTTTAAAAAAATTTTGAGGAGCTATTTTTTCTTAGGACGATTGGAGCATGCGAAGTATTTCTAATTAATTTGTGAAAATCGACCTAAAAAGCCTGTGACGTCATCAGTCCACTTTTTTCTCGGCAAATACTAATTGTTCGAGGTTCAGTAACCAGTTTAATGAAATCAGCTCATCCTCAGGATTTCAAAAAACTAGCTACTGAACATTCTACGGTCAATACTTTCCGAAATAAATGCCCGATTGATGACGTCACAGGCTTTTTAGGTCGATTTTCAAAAATTAATAAAAAATACTTCCCATGCTCCAATCATTCTAAGAAAAAGTAGCGCCTTAAAATATTTTAACGCTCTTTTCAAAAATGTCATAAAAAGTGGGGGTTAAAAAAATTCACCTTCCTCATTGTCTCAAAGAGAACTTTTCAAGGTTTTGTTTGAAGTTATATTATTATTTATTTATTTCCCCCATATGTAGAACAAAAACAAAAAAAGCCTTAGATATTACAAAAATATATGCAACAGTAAATAAATAATACAATTATTGCACACGTAATAGGTCATTCATTAGTCATAGTAAAACACATAATTTGGTAAAAATAAAAAATGAAGACAAGGCATTATAATTCAAGAATACCACTAATATGTACTGCCAACATTTAATACAGCAAGCAATTTACTGTAGTGTCTGATAATAATGAAATAATGATAACTAAAATTACACTTATAGTATAGGGTCTATGCATTCATGTTAATGTCGACGCCATGTTGTATAACTCAATAACATGGGTGGCATAGGGGAAACAATCATTTTGTAGGTTTAAAAACACTATGCAATATTTTTGAGAGCATTGATGCTGTAAATAATATGTTGAATTAGTATCTTAAGTATGTGAGAAAAATAACAATAACAAAAAATTAACTGATTTCCCAAAGAAAATTGGCTTAAATGAAATTTGTCCTATGCTGAGCAATGTTATGCACTACTCCAGTATGGCATCCAATCGCATTAAATATGACGTCATCCGCATACACCCTATAATACAGTATACAGTACTTGTATGAAAGTTTTTTTTCTTTCCAGTTATATCTATCATAAAGTTCTTTTCTTTAAAGAATTCACTAATTATGACAACTTTATCTATATATTTACAACAAAAATATTATTTTGATAGTTGTGTATAACGCTGAAAAATATGTTTATTTTATTATAATATTAAAATAACTTTTATAAAATGAACAAGAGAGACAGGCAGATTTAATTTCTCTCTCTCTCTCTCTCTCAATCTATTGCTTCTTTTTGAAACATTCTTGTACCTCAAATAATATTAATGCTGTTCGTAAACCCTGTTCTCTTGCACCAAAAAATGCGCATTCCATTTGAATAACCATAGCTGATCGTCATTTTAGGAGCAGAGAACAGGGTTTACGAACAGCATTCTAGATATATAGCTAAAAAGTAAATATTATTTATTACAATAAAAAGTGAAAATACAACAGTTTTACGAGTTTTTTTTTTTTCATAAGTTTTAATTCATAAAATTATTGATAATAAATTATTAATAAAATATAAATGCAATAATTTAATATACAAAATTTACAATCAAAATTATTTCTTTCAAAGTTGGTAGATATTTATCTATTTGTAATTGCAAGAACTTGTTGATTTTCAATAGCTGTAGAATAGTTTGGCGTTGGCGTCGAATCAGTCTGAAACAAAAAAACACTCAAATTAAAAATCATATTTTATATGGATGCAAATTAATTTTTTCATCTTCATGAAAATAATTTTTTTTTATTAGAGGCTACAAAAGTTTTACAACCACTAACATTTTACTTCCTTGATTAATGTTTGTTGTTACTCTGATTGTTACTATGAACTGCCTGGGTCAATAAAGATTATTATTCTCTCTTTTTTTTTATTATTTATTTTTTTTGCTTGCCATATTGTGTTATCGTGCTAAACACCAATCCCAGTCCCAGTCAAGACATTGTCTTATCGACAGGTAAGGACTTTCCAATTAACGGAAAAGCACACACGGGCCGGCCACGGCCTAAGTACACAGCCCGGCATTCGCCATGACAGCCTAGAGAAACCGTGGAAACATCTAGGCAGGCTGGTCGGTGCAATCACATCAATCATGCACCTCCCGAATACTGTGCGTTGTCATGGAATGCAAGTAAACATGCATCGTGCAACGTGTTGTGCTCTCAAACTTCACGTACGCACCCAGCAGTGGCTCGAACCTATACTCGGTGAGGAGTGCAGAGTTGCGAGTCAGCTGCCAGCTCGGCCATACCACTCGGCCATACCAGCTTCTGTTTAAGACCGGTTAATATCAGCTTATGGTTATTTTTCTTACGTATAATTGATTTTTATTTAATGTAATTACTTAAAGCCCTTGGCAACTTACTTTTAATTTTATTATTTAGAATACTAGATTGATAATTACCATACCTTATTATCCATGAATTAGACACCAACACGTTGATTTTGTATTTATTTTTATTTATTTTCTTTTTAGCTGCTATATCACGTATCTGACGTCACAATGTACCACCGCCAATCACAGTCACCGATCTGGTCACGTGATAAATTTAAGCCCCTTCCTCAATTTCTTTACCCCTATCACGGCCTCATTGGTACATTATGACGTCAGATACGTGATATAACAGTCAAAAAGAAAATAAATACAAAATCAACATGGTGGTGTCTAATTCATGGATAATAAGGTATGGCAATTATCAATCTAGTATTCTAAAAGATAAAAAAGTAAGTTGACAAGGACTTTAAGGCTTATTAACTCGGTCTTACAGCACACTTTTAATAATAATAATAATAAAAACTCACTGATAAATTACCAGATGGGACCTTTACTTAATAATATATTATATATCAGCACTTAGCCCTTGCCTCACAAACTGAAGAGAAAATTTGTGAAGTAGTTAACCCGTTTCACAATTTCTATTTCAGACCTGAATGAGGAAGGTGAATTGAAATATTTTTGTTGAGTTTATGATATTTTTGGAAAGAGCTTTAAAATTTTTTGAGGCGATATTTTTTCTTAGGACGATTGGAGCATGCGAAGTATTTTTAATTAATTTTTGAAAATTGACCTAAAAAGACTCTGACGTCATCATTCCACTTTTTTCACGGTAAATACTAATCGTTTGAGGTTCAGTAACCAGTTTAATGAAATCAGCTCGTTCTCAGGATTTCAAAAAACCGGCTACTGAACGTTTTACGGTCAATACTTTCCGAAATAAATGCCCGATTGATGACGTCAGAGTCTTTTTAGGACGATTTTCAAAAATTAATTAAAAATACTTCCCATGCGCCAATCGTTTTAAGAAAAAATAACGCCTCAAAATTTTTTAACGCTCTTTTCAAAAATGTCATAAAAAGTTGGGGTTAAAAAAATTCACCTTCCTTAATGCGTGAAGTCGTGAATTCCTAAATTTGTTTTCTTTAAAGATTTTTAAACCCAGTTTGTGAGGACAAACAAGGGCCGAGTCGAGAGACACAATATAAGTATCCATCCGTATGTTGGTCACATATCATGACTTTTACTTTATTTAATGAATGGACCACTTGCAATGAAATGTTTTTTTATTGTTGCAACGTGTAAGTGAAAACGATTTTTCCATAAGAAATGCATTTAGAATTTATCAAATTATTTAAAAAAGTTCGTTCATTGCAAGTGGTTCATTATTTCAAGCCATTATTCCTTTAAGTATTTATTATTTAAATTTCCTGACTCAACATAATTAGGGACTCACGATATCATGATACGGTGGAGGAAGGTCAATAGTGTAGAGAGCAGGTGAAACAGGCATCACATCTGAAGTATTTTCACTTTGTGGAACTGGTAGTGAGTTATGTGCAGGCACAGCTGTACTGGAACTTTGTCCTGGAACGTTATTTGCTGCTAATCTCCTGGTGACACGACGTTGTTCTATGTATCTCTCCCAACATCTGCGGAATAAAGAAGAAAAATAAATTAAAATGTAGGAATAATTTTATTTGATATTCTAAAAGAGGACATTGTCTTGAATCGTTTCATACGTAAAGTTATAAAGCTATAAAAGTTACATAATCTAATAGTAAATAAAATTAAAGAGTTCATTAATTATTTTTAATTAATTTTTAAAACTCAACCAATGACGTCACGGTCGGTAACTTAAAAGCATGTTTACAAAGGAAAAAGCCACTGACTGTGACGTCATTTTGCAACTTAAAAAAATTAGTTAAAAATACTTATTATCAAATATTAAAAATTATCATATCTATCGGTTCAGAACCATCTCCTTTTCTAGTAAATGCAATAAAAGTAAACCCTAATTTTTTTGGGTACTTTTTTTTTTGTACAATTTTTAATAAGTTCCTGAGTTCTTAAAGAGTAAGTTCAGGGGTTACAACATAGCTTCTTCAATGTTAGATAATGAGAAGAACTGTTCATAAACTCACATATAATGACCCAAAGCCATTCCGTAGCCCCGCAAACTCGTGATCATCCTGCGAGACATGCAACATGTCCCGAATCTTTTACGTCATAGTTACGGCTTTACTATGGATAAAGTTGTAGAGGGTTGCATATCTCGCAGGATGAGCACAAGTTTACGGGGCTACCATGGGGCTACGGAAGGGCTTTAGGGCATCATATGTGAGTCAATGAACAGTTCATCTCATTATCTAATATTGAAAAAGCCATTTTGTAACCCCTGAACTTTCTCTTTAAAAGAAAATCTCAAATTTTACTTACGTTTTGTTAGGGTAGAAATATTTAGGACCTACTTTAATAACAATAAGAGCGAGTATACCTATTGCTGTTATTGAGATTGCAATAGACAGAAACATTGTTATAGTCGTCGCTGTGATAGAACTGAAACAAACAAAAGTTTTGTTGATTTCAGAAGTTTTGAAATACATAAAAGTAAAAATGAAATTCAAAATTAAACTCTTTATAAATATTCAAAAATAACAACTCTTACTATTCGAGGAAAACAAGTTTATTTTTTTAAGTGAGTTTTGAAGCAATTTATAAACATTTATCATCTTACATTCCAAAAGTTTTTAGTAAAAAAAATCATAACTTTTAAAGAAGAAAAAACTAGTGACATCATATATAATATTATTTAATATATTAAGGCGGTGGGGGACCGACTTGGACCGGAAATCGCTAAAAGAAAAACTATATTTTCCCAATAATTTTTAGTACATGATTTAATTCCAATAAAACAAACACTATAATTTTCAAATAAACTAAAGTAAATTTAAAATATATTTTGTTATATTAAAAAAAAAAAAATAAAAAAAAAAATGATATTTTTAATTGTAAAAAAATTTCTAATTTGACTAAAATTTCCCGCTCAAATTTAAATTTCCATATTTACATGTTATCTTTAAAGTGTAATAACTTAAATATTTGATCGTGTTTTCACATGTTTGACATAACTAAATTTTTAAGTAATATTTCTTCTTTATTTTGTGTTATTATTATTATTCGCAACCGTCCTAGTTTGCGAGATATCAGTCGGTCACCTAACCCCTTAATATATAATGTTTTTTTTTACAATGTTATATTATGTATTTTTATACTTATATGATTAAAAAAAAAAATCTAAAAAGGATAATATAAATATTAAATATATAAGATTGTTGTTAGTCTAAGAAATTCTTGTTATTTATTATGAAGAGAAAACAGTTTAATAATTTACACTGAAGTATTAAAAATTTCATAGAATATAATTATGCATACTAATTAGGTTAAATTTCATAAAATATTATGTAAAACAAAAAATAATTTGGTTTATAAACTTGCCTATTATTAATACTGTAAACCAGGGTAGTGAGCTCCTGTGTTATTGCCCTATACTAAAAAAAACGAACCCATGTTGATGTAGTTCAAATTTTCACCGCAACAATCAACATGTAAAATGTAAGTGGCGCTGCGATCTGTGTGTAAATTTTAAAATTCACACACAGACTACAGTGCCACTTTTATACGTATAATTTTATATTCTTGCATTTTTGCGGCGAAAACTTGAATTACATCAATAAGGGATCGTTTTTTTCAACAATAGCTTCCTATCCTGTTTATATATCCATGCTGTAAAATATTAAAAAAAAAAAAAAAAAAATGAAGAACTGGCACACAGTTTTGCAATGGTTTAATATTGTAGTATTAACGTTTATGACGTCACTAACAATAAGTGTTGATAATCTAACGATAAAAATGACATAATAGGTAAATGGGCTAAAATAAAATAAACGCAAACGCCAGTCTTTGTAAACTACTTTTTTTTTCAGACGTTCATATGACATCACAAAAACCGTTGGTACTTTAATAATGAAAGCATAAAAAAACTGAGCTCATTTTTTTAGTATATATATTTTTTTTAGTTATTAAATATAGTTATGTATAATATAGACCTCTTTCACATCCTTGCGCTTTTTCGCCATTTTTATGGTGCCTAATGCATTGTCCAGCATAGGGGAAAACATCATTTTTCCTAATTTTTCACTTAAAAAGAGTTTATTTCAACTGAACAAATTTTTCTCATATTCTTCGAGCTTATTAGAAGCTCGAAATAAGTCTTTGATTGAGGTTTGAAGCTTCTTTTGCTATTAAAAAAAAATGACGTTTTTCGTATGCTGGCCTGTGTATTACTAACCAGCAAAATGGCGGCTCTTAAATATGAGTGCAACCGGTCTATAGGTGAGGAAATATAATATTATTCAATATTCCTACACGACTGAAATAGCTATGGATAGTATTACTTATATACTCAATCATTATTATTACAATACTGTATCAAAGCAAACTATTCACTAACTTCTTATATGATAAATTTGAATTGAAACATACTGGCATTCGTCCTCCGTATAACTCCACTTATATCCATCTATACAGTCACAGGTCATGTCCAATGAGCACTCCATGTTTTTGGTTTCACAACATTCCTTATGCTCCTTACATGGTGCTTTATAATCTAAAACAATAACAAAATTTCAGTATTGACCTGTTCACACGTGGAGCAATGTTTAGCCCTGTTTTTATTAACGCAGTTGTAGAGAAACTTAATTTTATGATTCATTAACGAAGGTAGTGATCTACTTGGTGCTGAAATAGTCAAAAGAGCAAGTAAAACAAATATTATGTTTTCAAATAATAGTGAATGAATTACCCCCAAAAAAAAATAAAATAAATTTTTATTATAATTTAAAAAATAAATATATGTAATTTGACTTAAAAGTTGGCAATTAAAATGGAACTTTTATATAATTCATTTGAATGAGCAGCAAGCAGGCAGCGTATACATGAGAGTAAATAAAAGCTAACATGCACATAAAAATCAACGAACCCTCTAAAAGTAAAAATGTATTTTTCATAGCCTAGCCGCAACTGCATCGATTGTGACTGACTGAAACTGTTTAATAGTCAATTTATTTATATTTTTTGCAATAAAAGTTGTAAATTATTTTTAAGAACTGACCTAAGCATTGAGTACAGGTACTTATGTTGAGAAATTGTCCTGGTTCACATGACGTCAAACTGGTGAAGAACTCACCATGTTCTGCAAATGTAAACAGAAATCAATATACACGGAAAGAATAAATAACGTAATTTATGTAGCATTTATGTAAATAGAGTATACATTATGCTTAATTAGAACAATATAAGTAATTATGCTCTATAACATAATATTTATGCTATGTAACATAGTTTTTGTGCAGTATATAGTATAAAGTATGACGTATTGAACAAAATTATGCTGAAAATATGCTTGTATAATTTCTATATGTATAGCATGGATATATAAACAGGATAGGAAGCTTTTGTTGAAAAAACGATCCCTTAAAGGCGTAGAACACCTTGAACAAAAAACTTGCCTAATATCCTAAAATACCCAAATATCAACATTATTTTGGCGGGAGTCATTGATTTCTAATTTATTTTCCATTTACAAAATGTCAGTTGCGGGTTTACTACGTCACAGCTCGCCTGGTCCACGCGCGCGGAAACAGGCGAGCTGTGACGTAGTAAACCCGCAACTGACAGTTTGTAAATGGAAAATAAATTAGAAATCAATGACTCCCGCCAAAATAATGTTGATATTTGGGTATTTTAGGATATTAGGCAAGTTTTTTGTTCAAGGTGTTCTACGTCTTTAATGATGTAATTCAAATTTTCGCCGCAACAATGCAAGAATACAAAATTACGTATAAAAGTGGCACTGTAGTCTGCGTGTGAATTTTAAAATTCACACGCAGACTACAGCGCCACTTACATTTTACATGTTGATTGTTGCGGTGAAAATTTGAACTACATCAACAAGGGTTCGTTTTTAGTATAGGGCAATAACACAGGAGCTCACGACCCTGATGTATAGTTATTTTTATCCGTATACAATACAAAAATAATATAATAATTTTATATGATTTCCAGTATTATAGCAGAGCATAAAAGTTGATAAGTGATAAATAAATATAATTATGTGTACTTAAAACTACTAAAAAATTGTTATATTTACAAAAAAAAAGGTCAAAACCCAATTGTTGGCATGCTAATGGCTTTTTACGGAAAAAATTTATTCCCAATTGTTAGCACTTTGAGTTGAGAACATTTTTAATGCCACCATTGATCCCAAGCCTATTTAACTTGGGTACCCAATTATTCTAGTTTTATAAGTTTTTGTAAACATTTCTACCAACAATAGACCACTTGCAATGAAATGTTTTTATTTTAATTGTTGCAACGTGTAAGTGAAAACTATTTTTCCAGAAGAAATGCATTAACAATATTTCATACAATATTAGAAATGCACTAACAAATATTGTAAGAATATTTCAAATTATTTTAAAAAGTTCGTTCATTGCAAGTAGTCCATTGGGGCCTGTCAAACACTCTGGGTCTTGACACTAAAAAAATGTATAAAAGATAACAATATTTGTAAATTTAAAAATGGAGACTTACAACAAATCGGCAAGAAAATCAAATTATATAAACTTACCATAATTAGTATTCACTGCTGATTTTCCAACAACAAAATGAAATACAAAAATGACAGTAAAAGTGCCCATTAGGATCATACCTTGCATTATACAGAATGTGAATCTCTATAATAATAATTACTAGATTAAAATTTTCAAACAAATTATCTTCTTTTTTTTTTACACTTAAAGAATTGATATCTTATCGATCATGTGATCACAACAGAATCATGTTTCATAATCACATGGAATTTTATACTAGTTATATTTTTAGAATTTGATTTATGTAATAATAATAAGAAAAGAAATCGAAATAAATTTAATATACTTGATAAAACAAATATGTATTGATGAATTACAAGAGACTTAAAAAACAAAAATATATTTTTCTTGATATAATAAAATATTCATGGTTTTATTAAATACACAAAATAAGTTCACAGTATTTTGGTATTTTTTTTTTTATGGTCTTAAAAAATTCTTTAGGAAAAATAAATAATATTGGTGTATTTAAAACTTCTTAAAAAATGTTCCTTCATATTTAAAATAATGTTTGAAATTCTAATTTTATTTAGTGTAAAGACTGACCATTACGCCGAAGAAAGACGGTTCACTTTTTTTTTTTTTTTTTTTTTTTGTAACTGTTGAAATTGTTTTAACGAGTTCGCAGCCACTAGATACTTTTTTCCAACGGCCGACTTTTTTAAAAAAGCTGTTGGAGAAAATACTCACTAATTACTTATTAGTTATAGGTATTATAATGAAATAAATATCATAATAATATACACAATCCATGTCATTTAGTTGACGTAATAAATGCATATATTGGAACTTCATACCAATATCTAACTTTGAAGAAGGAATTTTATTTACCCCAGAGTATCGCTTTAAAGGTTTAGACCAGAGAAAAGCATAAGCATTTATATCACAAAACACTTGATGGGATTTACATAAATAGCATTAGTTTGTCTCAAAACCCAACAGTAGCCCCGTAGCAGTGATCAGAAAAATCGATTTATGCAACCCGCACGACATTTTCATACTAATTTTTGCATGTTTCTGACGTCATAAACATGAATTTTTACGCAAATTGCATACTTTACAATTTTTTCAGGCTCTCTCGTGGGGCTACATTAACATTCTGGTAAAAATTGTCATTAGTTTTGAAGATTCCATTTTGTGTTTATTCATTAAAACGCACATGTTGTTTTATGTGGTCTATGGCTTTAAGCTTAACTTTTTAGAGAGAAAAAGAGAAATATAGACTTTCATTTCTCTCTCTCTCTCTCTTTCTCTAATTTTAAAATATTCGTATACCTAAAAAAATGCAGATAACTGAAAAATAAAACAATAAAAAGTTAAAATACTTCAATCTTACGATATTATATTTTCCGTGAAGTTTTAATAATAACATAAATAAAATATAAAAACAATATAAACACACAAAAATTACAGCTCAAATTTGTTCTTTAAAATTTACCTCCCAAAGAAGCTTATTTCATTATTTATTTTAACAATAATAATAATAAAATGGTTTTTCTTAAGAGGCCACAAAAGGTACAAGCCCACTAGCGTGATCCTCTGACATTACAGAGTGATTTGACAGAGTGATCATAAATACAATATAACAAATTTATTGTTGATTTATTTATGGACTTGTGATTACAAAATCTTGTTGATTTTCAATCGCTGTACGATCATTAAGTGGTGGTGTCAAATCTGCCTGAAACATTAAAAAAAATAAAAATCATATTTTAGACGCAGCTTTATTTTTCCATTCATTAAAAATGCATAATAGCTTTTGTTTGAGACCATACCAGTTTTACCACCATTTGTACAGTTATTTGAGATTTGCATATTGCATGTGTTAGGTTTCTTAAAGGAATAGAACTGAGAAAAACATTAGCATTTATATCACAAAACACTCGATGGGATTTACATAAATAACTTTAGTTTGTCTCAAAATCAAACATTAGCCCCGTAGCAGTAATTAAAATATTCGATTTATGCAACCTGCACAACATTTTCATACTATTTTTTCATGTTTCTGACGTCATAAACATAAATTTTCACGCAAATTGCATACTTTACAGTTTTTTCACGCTCTCTCGTGGGGCTACATTAACATTCTGGTATAAATTGTCATCAGTTTTAAAGATCCCATTTTGTGTTTATTCATTAAAAATTACATGTGTTTTTATGTGGTCTATGGCTTTAATGACAAAATAAATATTATGTTTCGCTTATTAATATTATCATACGATTAAAGTTCTCGGTTCGCTAACCGAGAACTTTCTTTGAAAATTCATGTCTGCAACTTACCAAGCAAAACTTAACCAAGAAATAACAATTGAGTTCTCGGTTAGTTAACCAGAAGTTAAACGTGAACTGCAACTTACGGCCCTTATGAAATTAATTTAAGGCGAGAAATCAGCTACTGCGGGATTTGACTAAAAAGTTGTAAAGACAGAAAAATCTGAAATTTTGCACAGTGATACATTAGGATATGGTATCTTCAAAAATGTAAAAATTTTGGGGGGTCACCATGCTAGATTTTTAATTATGATTTTTTGAAGTTTTAGTCCCATAAGAGCCCATGTTAATTTCAATAATTAATTTCTCTCTTATCTGATGGTCACGGGTTCTGACAATTTTATCATAGGTAGCTGTTACCATTCAATTTCAAATGGCATCATAAAATTTGGAAGTTTTTTTTTATAGATTTTGAGATACAAGCCATCTATATACACTTCTTAATTTTATTGTAACTTTTAGGTAACTTAAAGCCATAGACCCAATAAAACTACACGTGCTTTTTAATCAGTAAACATGAAATGGGATCTTCAAAACTGATGACAATTTTTACCAGAATGTTAATGTAGCCCCACGAGAGAGCGTAAAAATACTGCAATTAATATGCAGTATTACAAAAAGTAGTAAAAAATTGTTGTGCGGGTTGCATAAATTGAATTTTTCTGATCACTGCTACGGAGCTACAGTTGGGTTTTGAAAGAAACTAAAGTTATTTATGTAAGTCCCATCAAGTGTTTTGTGAAAGAAATGCTATTCCTATGCTTTGGTCTATTCCTTTAAGTTATTTTCTATTATAAAATAGAGTAAAAACATGTTAATATTTGGCCAAAAAAAGGTTAAAAAAAAGTTGTATCCCCGCATCATAATTTTTTTTTTTAATTATCATATTCAAGTAGAAAATTGTTATATTTTAAAGCACCTTAGAATGTGAAAAAAAAAAATCCTGTTACTACATAAATAACAACGATATATTACATCATACAACCTTTATACCACGGATATATAAAAAGGATTGGAAGCTCTTGTTGAAAAAACCTTCCCTTAATGATGTTATTCAAATTTTCGCCGCAACAATGCAAGAATACAAAAATGCTGTTCGTAAACCCTGTTCTTTGCACCAAAAATGACGATCGCCTTTGGTTATTCAAATGGAATGCGCATTTTTTGGTGCAAGAGAACAGGGTTTACGAACAGCATTAAAATTATATGTAAAAGTGGCGCTGCGTTCGGGGGGAAAATTTTAAATTTTCCCCCCGATCGCAGCGCCACTTACTTTTTACATGTTGATTGTTGCGGCGAAAATTTGAACTACATCATTAAAGGAACTTTTTTAAGATAGGGCAATAATACAGAAGCTTACGAGCGTGCTTTATACATATCGATGCTTCCGCGTCAAAAAAGATTATTGCCCTTTATACCAGCGCGCCGAGTGGAGGATCTGCACTTTCCACCGTGGAGCATCTGCAATGTTAAGTAAATGGCCGCTAAACCACGAACCGTGGTGCGTGGAAAGTGCAGATTCTCCACTCGCCGCGCTGGTGGAAAGTGCAAATAATCTTTTTTGACGCGGAAGCATCGATATTTTGTCTCCTAAAACCCTTCTGCTTCTGCAGCTTCACAAACTGATGACTCTGATGAGGCAAGAAAAGTAGGCACATAGTTTCCGTTTAGTTCATTTTATTGTCTTTCTTTCATTTTTTTTTATTTATTACTCCTCATGTAACTACATGATTTAATTAAGGGGGTAGGTGACCGACTGATATCTCTCAAACTAGGACGGTTGCGAATAATAATAATAACACAAAGTAAAGAAGAAATGTTACTTAAAAATTTAGTTATGTCAAACATGTGAAAACACGATCAAATTTTGAAGTTATTGCACTTTAAAGATAACATGTAAATGTTGAAATTTAAATTTGAGCGGGAAATTTTAGTCAAATTAGAAACTTTTTTACAATTTAAAATATTATTAATTTTTTTTTTTTTTTGGTATAAAAAAAAATATTTTAAATTTACTTGATTTTATTTGAAAATTATAGTGTTTGTTTTATTGAAATTAAATAATGTACAAAAAATTATTGGGAAAATATAGTTCTTCTTTTAGCGATTTCCGGTCCAAGTCGGTCCCCCACCGCCTTAATAAATAGAGTGAAGGAAAACCAGTATAGCGTATACACACAATTTCTATTGTAGACCTGGGTTTTGTGACGTCACGATTTACAAAAGTTGCATGAACGGAAAAAATTAGTTACGTAATTTATTTGGTATTTACGTCATTATAGCATTTAAATTATGCTATAAATAAGAACAATATGAATAATTATGCACTATATGAATAAGTACATGAATAGGTACAGCTCTGGTCAAAAGTTTGAGAACGATTTGTATAGGCAACCCGCAACCACACTATGTTATCTTTATGAGAAAACGCAGCGGCCGCCGCTGCCCCGTTCTTAAACTTTTGGCCAGAGCTGTACATATCCTTGCCCCCATGTCTTTATAATTACTAATATTTTATTTTTTTCTGTATGTTTTCAGAAGTGTATGTATAAGGGCAAAATAATAATAAATAAAAAAATAAAAAATAAATAAATAATAATAAATAATGTCATGATTTATCTATTGTTTTAAATGCAGGACCTCTTAAAGTATTCAATTCATTATTTAAATTTCATACATAATACATATAAACTCACAATATTATGATACGGTGGTGGAAGGTCAATGGTGTAGGGAGGTGGTAAAACAGGCATCACATCTGAAGTATTTTCACTTTGTGGAGCTGGCAGTGAGTTATGTGCAGGCACAGCTGTACTGGAACTTTGTCCTGGAACGTTATTTACTGCTAATCTCCTGGTGGAACGACGTTTGTTTAGGTATCGCTTCCAACATCTGCGGAATAAAGAAGAAAAATAAATCAATAAAATTTAGGAGTAAGTTTATTAATTAAAATTTATCAATAAATTTATATATAAATAAAAATATATTATCAATTAAAATTTATCAAAAAGTTTAAGATTTAAAATATGATAATTATATATAAAAAAGTGTTTAAGTATTTTTTATACTGAGTTAAACCATTTTATAAAAATTATAAATATGGATTATTTAAAAAAACATTTATTTATAAGTAAAAAAAAACACATTAACATTATGAATTTTGTGTCTATACTAATTTAAAATTGTAACTGACTGTACTGTTAAACAGTTGGGTTAAATTGAGAGGTTCTGTAGCCTGATTTCGCCCAATAAAAGCCGTTAATTATTATTATTATTATTAACTAAAAATAAATGAGGGTTATTTCAAATTCTTTAAGAGGGTATGTTCCTGAATCGATTTATATGAGAATTTATAATTTTTTAGATCAATAAGTATTTTATATTAATTTTTTGAGAATCAGAAAACGACGTTACAGTTGCTAACTGATGCATGAAGATGTGGGAAAAGTTGACGCCTGTGACGTCATTGTGTGACTTTATAAAATTAAACAAAAATATTTAAAGGCATAGAAAACATGAAACAACATGTTTATTTTTTTTTACACAAAATGGGATCTACAAAACTTATGACATCTTTTACAAGACTGTAAATGTAGCCCCACAAGAGAGCTTGAAAAATCTGTAAAGTATGCAATTTGCGTAAATATTTCTGTTTATGACGTCAGAAACAGGCAAAAACCATTATGAAAATGTTGTGCGGGTTGCATAAATCGAAAATTTCTGATCACTGCTACGGCTCTACAGTTGAGATTTGAGATCAATTAATGTTATTTATATAAGTCCCATCAAGTGTTTTGTGATATAAATGTTTTCTTGTTGTCTATGCCTTTAATGAACTTAAAAATGAAAAATTTGCATATCAATCGAGTCAAGACTGTTTTACGTCCTAATTTTCCTCATTACATTTTTTTTGTTTTTGTTTTTTTTTTAGTTCTTAAAAAAGGATTTTAAAGTTTACTCACGTTTTGTTGGAATTTGATTTTTGTGGACTTAATATGATAACAATCAGAGCAAATATACCCATTGCTAAGATTGAGATTGCAATAGATGCAGAAATATATATAGTCTGTGCTGATGTAAAACTGAAACAAATATCAGTTTTATATACGTAGCAACGAAGCTGAAAGTAACGTAAGGCAACGACTGCGTATTTCGTGCGTCTTTGCCGAATTTGCCCGATCGACGAGATCTATTTCCGGTAAAATTTCATTTTTTCAAAATAAAATACACACGATAATATTTTCCCGCCATCAAAACGTGAAAAATACCGGAAATAAAGATTTAAATCTTGCAGCAGACGCACGAAATGCGCAGTCGATGCCTTACGTTAGCTTCAGTTTCGTTGATACGTAGTACAGAAGTTTCAAAATACGTAATTCACTTGACATGCACTGATTGTACGTCTTATGGGAGTGACTATAATTTATTTATGATGAGGTAAAAATAAATTATAGTTTTAGACTAAATTATTTAATTAAAGCTTACATGCTATAAAATTATTCATTGATTAGATCAAATAATTTTTTTCATCAATGAGGAAGGTGAATTGAAAATTTTTTGTTGAGTTTATGATATTTTTGGAAAGAGCTTTAAAAAATTTTGAGGCGTTATTTTTTCTTAGGACTATTGGAGCATGCGAAGTATTTTTAATTAATTTTTGAAAATCGACCTAAAAAGACTCTGATGCCATCAGTCCACTTTTTTTCTCGGCAAATACTAATCGTTCGAGGTTCAGTAACCAGTTTAATGAAATCAGCTCGTTCTCAGGATTTCAAAAAACTGGCTACTGAACCTTCTACGGTCAATACTTTCCGAAATAAATGCCCGATTGATGACGTCACAGGCTTTTTAGGACGATTTTCAAAAATTATTTAAAAATACTTCCCATGCTCCAATCGTTTTAAGAAAAATAGCGCCTCAAAATTTTTAACGCTCTTTTAAAAAATGTCATAAAAAGTGGGGGTTAAAAAAAATTCACCTTCCTCATTGTAACACAAAAAACAATTTGGTTTATGAACATGCCTATTAGTAGAGAAAGAGACAGTTAAAAACCTAGCACACAGTTTTGCAATGTTTCAAGTATTGTAAAACTAACGGATATGACGTCACTAGTCACTATAAGCGTTAATAATGTAGCGCTAAACAAAAATAATGATATAATAGGCAAATTTGCCACACAAAAAATAAACACCAATGTTAAGTTTTGTAAAAACGTTTTTCCCATCGTGTTTTATTATTATTAATATTTTTTACCATTACACTCTAAAAATAGGTGCATTACTTTAGTTACGAATACTAACTTATTTAAGATATATACTTTTAAGTTATTATGAGTAGCTAAAATAATGCATTTTAGCAAGTTATTAAAAATAGCTAATTTAAGTTGTTTTAAGTTTTTTAAAGGTGTTTTAAGCTATTTTAAGTTAAATTAGATATTTTTAATAATTTGCTAAAATGCATTATTTTAGCTACTCATAATAACTTAAAAGTGTATATCTTAAATAAGTTAGTATTCGTAACTAAAGTAATGCACCATTTTTTAGAGTGTATATGATTTAAACGCTAAAGTAACATCATAACCATTAATACTGGAATAATGGAAACAGATAGACTAATATTTTTATTTATTTATTATTTAGGATTTAATGTAAAATGATAGACTAATATTTTTATTTATTTATTATTTAGGATTTAATGTAAAATGATAGTTCTTTTATCTAGGGTGACGAAATATAATAATGCTGTTCGTAAACCCTGTTCTCTGCACCAAAAATGACGATCGCCTATGGTTATTTAAATGGAATGCGCATTTTTTGGTGCAAGAGAACAGGGTTTACGAACAGCATTAATATGATATTCCTATATGACTGAAATAAATAAAAATAAGCAGTACTGTACAATACAGTACAGTGAAATAAAAAATACAATGCTACTTAAATCCCTTGTCAACTTACTTTTTTTTATCATTTAGAATACTAGATTGATAATTACCATACCTTATTATCCATGAATTAGACACCAACACGTTGATTTTATATTTATTTATTTTTCTTTTTTACTGTTATATCACATATCTGACGTCACAATGTACAGATGGGGTCGTGATAGGGGTAAAGAACTTGAGGGAGGGGTTTAAATTTATTACGTGACCGAGCGGTGATTGTGATTGGCGGCGGTAAATTGTGACGTCAGATACGTGATATAACAGTCAAAAAGGAAAAAAAAAAATATATATAAAATCAACGTGTTTGTGTGGAATTCATTGATAATAAGGTATGGTAATTATCAATCTAGTATTTTAAATGATAAAAAAGTAAGTTGACAATGGCTTTAAAAAATAATGAAATACTTATGATACTTTATCTTACTATCTAGTATCTACTGACTTCTTAATAATATGTTTTGATAGAAACATACTAGCATTTTTTCTCGGCATAACTCCACTCATATCCCTCAATACAGTCGCAGGACATGTCCAATAAGCACTCCATGTTTTTAGTTCCACAACATTCCTTATGCTCCTTACATGATGTTTTATAATCTAAAATAAAAAGTTCTTATGAACGGGTGTGAAACTTTATCCATAAAAATACTTTGGATAAAAGTTGAGTGGAATAGATCACGAGTCTTTCCTTAAAGTCGTAGAACACTTTGAACAAAAAAAAAGTTGCGTAATATGCTAACAAACCTGAAAATTAACGTTGATTTGGTCGGAGTCATTTATTACTAATTTATTTTCCCTTTACAAAATGACACTGGTGGTCACTGACGTCACAGCTCGCCAGGTTTACGCGCGTGTAAAATAATGAAGCTGTGACGTCAGTGACCGCCAGTGGCATTTTGTGAATTATTAGGAAAGTTTAAAAAAAAAAACTAAGAATTTGTAAGTGACTAAAACTGTTTAAAGTGAAGAACAAAAAAACTTAACTAATAGCCTATAACAAACCACCATTGATAGGCCGGAATCATTGATTTCTAATTTATTTTCCATTCTCTAAATTGCACGAGCTGGTAATGACGTCACAGCTCGCTTGTTGTACGTGCGCGTGGATCAGGCGAGCTGTGACGTCAGTGCCCGCTTGCACCAATTTGTTAATGTAAAAAAAAAAAATCAATGACTTTGGCACAATCAACGTTGATTTTCAGGTTTGTTAGGATATTACGTAACTTTTTTGTTCAAGGTGTACTACATCTGTAAGAGATTTGACATCTATTTTTTTTCTTTTTCAATCACAATTTGTAAAATATTATTAAGAGCTGACCTAGGCATTGGGTACAGATGCTGTTATTTAGAAATTGTCCTGGTGAACATAAGGTCAGACTGGAGACAAAGTTATCCTGCTCTGTAAACATACAATATAATCATATAGTAATAATAATTAAAGGAATAGACCAGAAAAAAAAACATAAGCATTTAAACACTTGATGGGACTTACATAAATAACTTTAGTTTGTCTGAAAACCCAACTGTAGCTCCGTAGCAGTGATCAGAAAATTTCAATTTATGCAACCTGCACAACATTTTTTTGTTTACTAATTTTTGCATGTTTCTGACGTCATAAACATGAATAGTCACGCAAATGGCATACTTTACAGTATTTTCACGCCCTATCTTGGGGCTACATTAAAATTCTGGTAAAAAATTTCATCAGTTTTAGAGATGCCATTTCATGTTTATTCCTTAAAAAGCACATCGAGGGTGCTCCGCTATAATGTCCTAAGTCCATTTGACCTTGAAAAATGTTTTTTGCTGCAAATGACCTGAAATGGATAAATCCAAAATTTGGGGTTGATCCGACGATTTTTTATTTTTCAAGGTCAAGTGGACTTAGGACATTATAGCGGAGCACCCTCGACATGTTTTATGTGGTCTGAATTTACATAAATTATTTAATAAATTTATCTTACAACGGTGCTAAAATGTCAAAAAGACCTAGTACTAACACGTGATAAAAGTAGCAAACACTAACAGACAAATTAGGGAGAACGTCATCTGGATGAGCAAAAAGTTTAATATGACTTTACCCCCTTTGAAGGACTTTTAACAGCTTTCAGAAAATAATTTTATAAAATAAGTACTGTTTATATACAATACCTATATTATATTGCTTGGGAAATCAAAATTGTATAGCTTTTGTAAATTATTATGAAATACTGACCTAGGCATTCTTTACAGATGATGTTGTTGATAAATTGTTCTTGTGGACATGAATCTAGACTGGATACATCCGGTTCTGAAAAAAAAAAAAAAAAAAAAAACGTAAAAATATATAAATATATAAACATGATTTCCGAGAACAATATATAGAATAACACAAAAATTAATTATTTTTTATTATTATAAAATATTATATATATATATATATATATATACATATACATACACAGTACACACACACACATTATATACTGCCACCAAGTTAAGAAAAAGGTTCGTTTTTGCTTATTGAAAATAGAGGTAAGACATGATTGTGTTTTACAAATGAATTAACTCTAAACTTTAGGAGACAATTGACAAGAATAAAAATAAACAAGCAATGAAAAATAAATAATAAAATTATATTGATTTTATTTATCTTCGTGCAAAATATTTGCTTCTACGTTGATTTACCTTCCAATCTACAAGACTTGGCAAAAAACGCGCGAAGCTGAGAATTTTTAAAATTTTGTCGTAATGATTGACAGGTAGGCTGCAGGTAGCTTTTTTTCCATGGTCGACAAATTAAGCAGGTGGTGCATACTTCAATTAAATAATCTATATTTTATTATGTTGAGAGTAATACCATGGATAATATCTACAATAAACATTTTCACATTATGTGATTAATTGCATTCTATTTTATTGCTTGCGCATATCACATTTGTGACCTACCTCCTTGTATTATGTACCTAGAGGGATTAGTGTCATTAAAACTGTCAATTTCTGACAGTTTTTTCTTAACTTGGTGGAAGTATATACATACATATATAAACCTAGAAACTAGAAACAAAAAATGAAGCAAAAAAAAAAAAAACTTTAATATACCTAATTTTTGGCATGATAATAGCTTAATACGGGTTCTTTCAAAGAAAAAGTTTATTTCTAACTGTTTCAATGTCTGATGTTTTAATGATTGATTTTTTATTTAACACACGAGGTAAATTTCCTCTCTATAGAGTGAACACTGCGATACGTTTGGTGGCTATTTAAACTATTATGATAGGGCTGACTAAAGGTCAGATATAATGTATGACGTAAGTAAACAGTGATAGCTACTCGGAATTCTTGCGCTCAGGTGACAGCAAGACCTCCACCCTTGTAAAGCAGTATTACTTATGAGCTCGTTCTGCAAAGTCAGACTTCCGGCGCAACTTTTGTGTCGATATGTTCCTTTGTTATAATAGCTGATTATGACTTCGTTACCTGTTTACTACGTTTATACATATATATGGCCGATCATTGTTATTTCTTCGTTTAGAACTTTGAACTTGATAAGAATGAAAGAAACTCCACACAAAAAAGTTCCATGCTCTTCATGTGACTCAATTTTTGTCAATTTTGTTAGCTCAAAAAACAAGATCAACCAATGAATGTGTCGTATTTTGTTGGTCAGCCAATCACTGTTGTTGAGATTTACTTTACTTTACAGAACAAGCTATAGTAGTTAAATAGGTGCTAATCGCGGCGCTAGAGTGTAAAAGCTTAAATCATGTTTTTTGTCAACAAACTTATACAGGGAGTTGGACATGTTCGTAAGAAACATTGTAATGTTTGCACTTTAAGAAATATTGAGTTAAGATCAATTCAAATCTAAATTTAAATTATCTAATTTTTCAAGTTTCTAATATATCTAACCAAACGGGCTACTTCCAATGAACGTTTTTTAATGTTGGTAATATATGTATGATAACGATTTTACCATAAAAATTGTGAAATAGTTCATTGATTTTAAGTGGTTCATTGGTTTAGAAGAGAGGTATATTTTCTTTTTAAGTTTCAATGAAAGAATCTGCCAAAAATATAGACCTACCAACAATTAGGACTATACTATTATAACGCAACATATATATATATATATATATATATATATATATATATATATATATGATAAGAAAATTTCTTTGTGAAATAAAGTACTGTCTTACCTTCTGTGAAGACAAAAAGATGGCCGACAAAGAAGAAAGTTTTGAATGTTTACTCTGTGATAAAGTGATTGCAAAGGACATTGATGGAGTGCTGTGCACTGGAAAGTGTCAACAATACTATCATCATGAGTGCATGAACATCTCACGTAATAAACAAAGACAACTTAAGAAAGACTCGAAAGACTGGAAGTGTAATAACTGTGGTGGTGGTGTGGTGCAAACCACGCCCCCTAAATCAGCTGCTTCTGATATTTCAAAAGTTTTGGATAGACTTGAAACTTTAATCTCAAAAGTGAATAATCTTGAAAAGGCTGTAAATAAAATTGAAAATATTCTAGCCAGATTAAAGGATGTGGAGAAAACTCTTAGTTTTTACACAGATAAGTTTGACAACATCACAACAACTGAGGTGGGCGGGGCCACACAAGAAAACAAATTATTAAAACAAGAATTAGCTGATATTAAATGGAGACTGGGAAAAAGAGATCAAGATGATTTGGATAACCAATTAGTAATAGAGGGCATTCCAGAAAAACCAAAAGAGAATCTCACTGAGATCCTCACAGAGAAGATTGGTATGATAACAAAGGACAATGAACCCCAAATTCTGAGTGATGACATTATAAAAATTACAAGAATGAAATCTAAATCTCAAAATAATGTGAATATAAAGAAAAAACATGCACCTGTACTGATTACCTTTAATACTCCAGAGAAGAGAAACTTAGTAATCAATGCTAAGAAACAGAACAGACCAATGTTTTTCCCTAACCAGATGGAAAATAGATTTGCTGATGATAAAGGACAACAAATGTATTTCAACCCAATGTTAACCAGGTATAATATGGACTTGCTGTTTTATGCAAGGCAACAACTCAAACCAAGGGACAACCCTATCTATAAATTTGTCTGGTTTAAAGATGGGAAAATCCTGGCCAGGAAAACAAGAGAAGATAAGGTGATATGGTGTAAAAATAAACTTGAAGTGGATGCTTTAATTAAATAAGGTAAAAATCCCACAAATTAAATATGACTGATATAAACCTTTCTGATGATATTAAAATTAAATATTCCATACAGGAAGACATAATAAATGTAAAAATAGGTAATTCTAACGATTTAAATATTCTATATCTCAATATTGTTACTTGGAGAGATAAAATAGACAAGTTAGAATATTTGATTAGTACAATAAAACCAACTGTTGATATAATTATACTTGTTGAAATAAGACTCAATGCCAATGAGATTAAATTCTATAATATAACAAATTATACAACATTATGTTCTTGCAGGGAATCTAAAACCAAGGGAAGTGGAGGGGGAGCTGCAATTTTGATAAAAAATGACATTAATTACACTGAATTAATAAATAAAGGGAACAATTATGATAATTTTTTACTAATTAATTTACCCTTTTATAAATTAAATATAGGAGCAGTTTATAGACCCCCTGATCACTTAGATTGTAATGAATTTTTTGACTCTCTGGAAGAACTATTAAAAAATAATAATACTATAATATGTGGTGATATTAATATAAATCTGTTAGAAAATAAAAAACTAGTTTTTGACTACAACAATACACTCATAACAAGTGGCTACTTTGTAATTAATAAAATTGATCCAATTTATGCAACTAGGATTTCCAATGATGGTACCTCAAAGACTATTATTGATCATTGTATAACCAATATTTATAACTTAGAAGCTGAGTATATACTTGCTGACTGTGATATTAGTGATCACAGAATTAGTCTGTTGAAAGTACATTTTAATAAAGAAAGGGAAAAGATTACTAAAACTGTACAAATGATTGATTATAATAAGTTACAAAGCAGTTTATACAATGAACCAATAACCCTAAATAATAATGACAATGTAGACCAAATTTACTCTAGTTTTATCGATCAATTAAAGAACAGAATAGACATGTTTACTACCAATAAAATATTCAACAATTTTTCAAACAAAAATCACAAGCCTTGGTTTAATGATAAAATTTTAACAGCAATTAATATAAAAAATAAATATTATAAATTATCTAAAAAGTTTCCTAAATGTGATATATATAAAGAATTGTATAGAAAGTATTTAAATATTGTAACCGAAATTAAAAAGGAAGCTAAAGCAGAATTATTTAAAGTTAAATGTCTAAATTTAAAAAATACTGCACAGCTTTGGACAAATGTTAACCAAATACTATACAATAAACCAACAAACAAAAATGATAAACAAAAAATTAATAAAATAGTAAGAGAAAATGATGGAAGCATTATCTCTGAAACTCAGGATATGGCTGAGTTATTCAATGAATATTTTTGCAATGTGGGGGAAAATCTTGCAAGAAAGATTAAATTTACAAAAGACTTGGATACTCTCAAAATAAACACTGAGAATAATTTTTATTTTTATCAAACTAATGAACATGAAATTAAACAAATAATAAGTAATTTAAAAATCAATTCCTCCCCAGGGTATGATAATATAACTACAAAGATTATACAGTCTTGTGTGAATGAATTAGCATTTCCATTGGTTTTGATAATGAATAAAATTATAAAATCAGGTGATTATCCAAGTGAATTAAAAATAGCCAAAGTCATTCCAATCTTTAAAGCTGGAGATAGAAGCAAAACTTCTAACTACAGACCAATTTCTATTTTATCCATCATAGCAAAAATTTTTGATAAAATTTTTGATAGCAGACTAATGAATTATTTAAATATTAATAATATTATTGCTCCTCAACAATATGCTTTCTTGAAAAATTCTGGTACTGATACAACAGTGTCAAGTGTTATAAATAAACTACAATTACATCTAGACAAAGTAAATAATAGTAAAGCAGGAATGCTCTTTATTGATCTAAGTAAAGCTTTTGACACTGTTAAGATCAGTAACCTGCTAGACAAGCTTCAAATAATGGGACTAACAGACAAATACTTCAAGCTATTTAGATCATATCTGATGGGGAGAAAGCAGACAGTTTTTATTGATGGAAAATATAGTTCTATTAAAAATTTAAAATTTGGAATCCAACAAGGAGGGACAACTTCACCAAAATTTTTTATATTATATATCAATGACTTAGCTAAATTAAAATTAAAGGGTAAACTAATAATATATGCTGATGATATTTGTCTAATTTATGAAAATAACAATGAAGACATTATTATTCAGGAAATGCAACATGATTTAGACTTATTATACAAGTGGTTCAATGCAAATTATCTAACCATGAATGTTGAAAAAACAAAATACTTAATAATCACTAGAATGAATAATGATTATAATCTATATCCTTGCCCTAAGATAGCAAATGTGTATATTGAAAAAGTCTATCAGTATAAATACTTAGGTTTTATAATTGACTCTAAACTTAAATTTAATCAACAAATTTATCATATAAAAAAAAAATTGCTCCAATTGTAGGAATTTTATGGAGGGTTAAAAATATTATGCCACAAATAGTCAAAAATAATATCTACTATGCATTTATAAACTCCCATCTAAATTATTTAGTTGGTATCTGGGGAAATGCTTACCAAACAGCATTAACCAGTATTAAAATCATCCAAAACAAAGCAATTAAAATAATTCATAATTTTCATATGAGGAAAAATACTGTTGAATTATATAAAGAAACTAAAATACTGAATATAAATAACTTAAATATCACTGCTCTATGTACCTTAATTTATAAAATTATTAATAAATGTATGAAAAATGACTTTGAGTTAGTATTCAATAAAGATGTACATGAATACAATACTAGACAAGCAGTTAACATACATATTGATTTTAAAAGGACCAATATTGGTAAAATGTCCATTCTAACTAAAGGGATAAATTTATTCAATGATCTACCAGCAGGTATAAAAAATTTGGACACACTAACTAAATTTAAAAAAGCTCTAAAGCAGCATTTATTAGCTCAATAACAAGTTGAAAATATTTATAATGTAATTATGTGTATATGCTTATATATATGCATGTTCACATGTATGTACAATATATATTGTGTGTGTAAATGTATTATTTTTCATTATCTTATTGTCTTTGATTTTCTCTTTTATTCAACTAAGAAAAAATATATATATATATATATATGTATATATATATATGTGTATATATATGTATATATATATATATATATGTATATGTATATATGTATAATAACATATACCTTGTAATTCTTTAGAATTGATTTCAAAATATACTGCAATAATATTGTTTATTAATATTTCTCACATTATTTGTCATAGTGATTCTATGACAGTTATACTTAAATTTCTATGTCTAGTCTTTTCTGTGAAATATGGAGTAAAAAAAAAATATATAATAATAATAATAAATAAATAAAAAAAAAATATATATATATATATGTATGTATATGTATGTATATATGTATATATATATATGTGTATGTTGATATAATTTTGAAATTTTGCAAAATAACATTATATTATATTGTTCTTGTTTTTCATTTAATAGATTGTCGATTTTTCTTGATAATTCTTTGACTAAGTCTCTAAGTTTGTTTTCTTATACAGTTTCTTATTTTTAATTAATTTTAAGCTTCAAATATGTAAGCTTGAATATTGTAAGTATTACAAAAAATATAATGTAATATGTATAAAAAAAAAAAAAAAAAAAAAAAAAAAAAAAAAAGTCCTATATATCCTTATATGGGTATGTGAGACATATGTACATAACATAAAAGTATATCCATGAATACAGTTAAACATTTTCTTTCTTTGAAATATTATCTTTCTTTACTTTGCCTTCGTAAGAGCCTAGCTCGCTGATCGCAAGAAATTATAGCGACCAATTGTACTCGAAATATGTATAACCTATGTGAAATAAATAAAAAAAAAATAAAAAAAAGACACTGGGCTTTACACTCGCTGATGTCACTATTTTAAATAACAATAACAAAATAATAGTCACTTTGTACATAATTATAAAAAAAACACTCAATTCACAGTCTTTTTAAAAATTACATAGCTATATGTAATTTTAAAAAGACTGTGAATTGAGTGTGTATTTTTTTATAATTATGTACAAAGTGCCTATTATTTTGTTATTGTTATTTAAAATAGTGACATCAGCGAGTGTAATGCCCAGTGTCTTCACAGAAGGTAAGACAGTACTTTATTTAATTAAGAAATTTTCTTATCATCATGCAACCTCGCTCGAAATTCAACATTCGAAATATATATATATATATATATGTTAGCTTCCAGAAGCGAATTCGCTCCGGAAGCGGAAAATATGGTCAGAACGCGTTGGGACCACGTATGAGGCTTCGTAACGCGAAATTCGTGTTGGGAGCATGGTAAATTTAATCCCAACGCGTTGAGATCAAGTCAAAAATTTTCAACGTGACGGGATCAAATTTGAAATCCCATGACGCGTTAGGAACATGCATAATTGTTCTCAATGCGTTGGGACCAAAATTGAAATTTCACAACGCGTTTCGGTACAATAATATAATTATGTATATAAAATATCACCAAATAAATAAAAACAAACAATAATTAGAGCTATATAAATATTTATAGCAAAATTTTTTTAAATAAAACTATAATTTTATTTAGTAAAATAATCAAAAGCCGAAAAGGAACTTTTCTCAATTCAAATTTTTATGTGATATGATTTAAGACTTGCTATGATTACTTATATGTATTATTATTATGCATGTTTATATAGGTATTGTTTGTTTTTCGTCTTAAACTTATACATTTATAATTACTTTACTAGAAATGCAAGAATACAGTATACTGTATGTGTTTTGAGCAAGGTGTTGTTAAATCACACGGACGGAATATATTGAGACATGAAAATTAAACTTACTAAATGATCTATCTGATTATTAATTATATATGACCGAAACTTTTTTATTTTTAAGTGAATACTTACGATTAAATATGTAAGAGCCACTGTAAAACCGTTATCCACCCACTTAAGTATCATTCACATGACGCGTAAATTTGACGCGCGTCGACGGATACTGACGCGAGCTGACGGTTTCAAGAATTTGCCTATTTCACATGAGAGCGATGAGAAAGCGGACTGCGCATGCGCGTGCGCATGCGCAGAAAACTGACGCGTCCTGACGCGTCGAGCTGCGCTATTGTAAACAAATGGGACCGTTCACATGCATCCGTCATTTTGACGCGTACTGACGCGCGCTGACGCGACGAAAGCTGGGAGATGCCAGCTTTGCGCGTCAGGACGCGTCAGCACGCGTCAGTTTTAAAACCATGTGAAAGGGTCCATTTGTTTATATTGTTGCAACTTTGTTTATCCGTCGACGCGCGTCGACGCGCGTCAAATTTACGCGTCATGTGAATGATACTTTAATTATTTGCGCACCAACAATACGTCAATTATTTAAATTCAAATATTTTCTTAACATTTTCTATTTCCAACGACTATGGTGAAATTATAAAACATGTTTTCCGCACAGAGACGAACATACAACTGAACGTGTATGAGAAAAAAAAATATCGGTATATTGTTATCACTGGATAAAATAAGGTAGACTTGAACTTTGAACCAATGTATGAGGAAAGTAGTCATAGGTCATAATGGATTAATTTTGTTGGTATATGAAATAAATACTTTTATTTTTCATTATATTTAAAATCAGTTTTAAAAAAGGCGTGTTCTCTCTCTCTCTGTCCTTTTCTTCGAGAGAAGATACCTTAGCAAATATTTGAGTTAAGAAAAATTGTTAATATTCGACTTTTGATTATTTTATTAAATAAAATGATAGCTTTTTTTAAATTTTGCTATAAAAATAAAGAAATTTTATACTGCTCTAATTATCATTTGTTTTTTATTATTATTATTATTTATTTTGTAATGTTTTATTCAAATAATTATATTATTTTACCGAAACGCGTTGTGAAATTTCAATTTTGGTCCCAACGCATTGAGAACAATTATGCATGTTCCTAACGCGTCATGGGATTTCAAATTTGATCCCGTCACGTTGAAAATTTTTGACTTGATCTCAACGCGTTGGGATTAAATTTACCATGCTCCCAACACGAATTTCGCGTTACGAAGCCTCATACGTGGTCCCAACGCGTTCTGACCATATTTTCCGCTTCCGGAGCGAAATCGCTTCTGGAAGCTAATATATATATGTTTCGAATGTTGAATTTCGAGCGAGGTTGCATGATGATAAGAAATTTTCTCGGTGAAATAGAATTATTGTCTTACCTTCTGTGAAGACACTGGGCTTTACACTCGCTGCTATCACTATTTTAAATAACAATGAAAAAATAATAGTCACTTTGTACATAATTATAAAAACACTCAATTCACAGTCTTTTTAAAAATTACATAGCTATGTTATTTACACACAATGTTTAACGTTTTCGGAGACTATATATCACAAATGATACATACTGTCTGTCTCCTTCCTCAGAACTGAGGAAGGAGAGGAAGGAACTGAGGAAGGAGACAGACAGTATGTATCATTTGTGATATATAGTCTCCGAAAACGTTAAACATTGTGTGTAAATAACATAGCTATGTAATTTTTAAAAAGACTGTGAATTGAGTGTTTTTATAATTATGTACAAAGTGACTATTATTTTTTCATTGTTATTTAAAATAGTGATAGCAGCGAGTGTAAAGCCCAGTGTCTTCACAGAAGGTAAGACAATAATTCTATTTCACCGAGAAATTTTCTTATCATATATATATATATATATATATATATATATATATATATACACACATATATACTGTATATATATATATATATATATATATATATATATATATATATATATATATATATATATATACATATATAGTAAGAAAATTAAATTATTTAACTCACCGTAATAAATATTCACTTCTGATTTTACAACAACAAAATGAAATGCTAAAGTCACGATAAAAGTGCCCATTATGTTCACCCCTTGCATTATATAGAGTGTGAATCTCTACTACAATAATTACTTATTTGCGACTGTCAAACAAACTATGTTATATTCACAATTTCTTATGTAAAAAAACACACGATATCTTATCGATCGTGACATCATATCAGGATTATACTATATAATCAGAGGCAATTATATAATTTTCTTTATAGAATTAACTTCGTAATTATATTTATATTAAGAAAAGATAAAAACAAATACAGTGGATGAAAACAAATTTGCAATGATAAATAACAAGGAGTTAAATAAAAAATTATTGATATAATAAAATGGCCATAATTTTATTTTTTTCATAAAATAAGTTCACAATTGTAAGTTATTATAATGAAATAAATATAATATACATGATCAATGTCATTTAGCAAATGGAATGTTTTTACAATAATGTTTAAAGGCATAGACCACATAAAACAACATGTGCTTTTTAACTATTAAACACGAAATGGGATCTTAAAAACTGATAACAATTTTTTACCAGAATGTTAATGTAGCCCCATTAGAGAGCGTGAAAATACTGTAAAGTATGCAATTTGCGTGACAATTCATGTTTATGACGTCAGAAACATGCAAAAATTAGTAAGAAAATGTTGTGCGGGTTGCATAAATCGAATTTCTGATCATTGCTACGGGACTACTGTTAGATTTTGACACAAACTAATATTATTTATTTAAATCCCGTCATGTGTTATAAATGCTTATGTTTTTCTCTGGTCTATTCCTTTAAAATACTTTTACATTTATTTGAAATAATTAAGGTCCATTAACCCAATAACTAATTTTTGGAACGTATTAAATAGTATGACTTAAAAATGTAATAGAGATTTCCATTTTTTTTTCTTTTCTCTTTAGTATGATTATGGTAGCATCCACTCAGATTCCTGTTCACATGAAGTTATTGATAATAATGAAAAATTGACATTGTTTATGCTGTATTCTCTAAAAACAGATGACTTATGCAACGACTAATTACAGTTGGCATTGAAATAATAAGTAGCTTAATTTACGTTGTATAAATGTCGTGAAACTTGTAAACGTTGCGAAATATTATTATAGTAGAAATAAAGCTATGTAGTACAAATATAAAACTTTTGTTATTGTTATATGCATGATATAAGAAAGACTATAATAAAAATTATAGGCTATATTATTGCATATTATTCTAAAAGCAGACGTTGTCCTAAATCGATATCGCCCGATCAGCCTCTGCAATATTTCCACTTCACTTGACTATGATATATAAGCTTGATCTGTAAAGTAAAGTGAATCTCAACAACAGTGATTGGCTGACCAACAAAATAAGACACATTCATTGGTTGATCTTGTTTTTTGAGCTAACAAAATTGACAAATATTGAGACGCATGAAGAGCATGGAACTTTTTTGTGTGGAGTTTCTTTCATTCTTATCAAGTTCAAAGTTCTAAACGAAGAAATAACAATGATCGACCATATGTATAAACGTAGTAAACAGGTAACGAAGTCATAATCAGCTGTTATAACAAAGGAACATATCGACACAAAAGTTGCGCCGAAAGTCTGACTTTGCAGAACGAGCTTAGTTTTACAAAGGAGTAGTGGTTAAAAAAAAGAAGGAAAAACAAGAATTAACGGCACAACAGGAAAGTTTACAGGCACCGACTTAGGTTCCGATGCATAATTCTCACCATCTTGCGCGGAACCTTATTTATTTTTTTATTTATGTTAACAGATGACGAAAAAAAAAAACTACGAAGATCTTATTGAGATTCAAACACTCGGTGGAGTAAGCTGAGCATGCTGTAAAAAGAAAACAAAAATAAATAATAAAAAATATTTTATAACTACACAATTTTAATGCAGTGTTGTTAGACAAACTAAATTGCAATCAAAATTATTGTACTGTCATTTGTTGCCAGAATACTTTAGCATTGTGTTATTATATCTTTGAGCAAAATTACCAAACAGCTAGATGCTGAAAATTTTGAAATAACGAGCAAACTTTACGAGTTTATTCTAATAGTAAATAAAATAAAAAAAATTTTGGAACTTTTTTTTTTTAACATCAACACACTCAAATTCTTAACTTACCTTAGTTAAATTTTCTTGAAAAGGGTACGAATTTAGGCCATCTTGTGGGATTATATTGAGGGTAGTTATATCTTGTGGCACGTCTTGACGCTTTGTGCACAACTTGTATAACCTGCAAAAATAATCAATCAATAAATAAATAAACCAATTAATGCATCAATCAGCCAGTTAAAATCAATCATTATTTAAATATTATATATATATATATATATATAATACTCAATGTAGTGCATAGATGGATAAGGATAGGTATATGTTCGTATGTACATTTTCTTTCATAAAAAATTGATTTCTATTGGAATATGGAAATAAAATGTATTTAAATACAGTTTTACATCAACTGAAATCTTCATCTGATTGCACAATATGGCCATAAGCCAATAAAATTCAATATTTTTATGAAAGAGACTGTAAATGTACAGCTCTGGCCAAAAGTTCCTGAACAGGGCAGCGGCGGCCGCTATGTTTTCTCATAAAGATAACATAGTGTGCGGTTGCGGTTTTTTTATGCAAATCGTTCTGGAACTTTTGGCCACAGCTGTATGTACACAGACACTATAATATAAATTTTATGTATAAACTTACGGAAATACTATATATTTACATAAAGCACTTTGTTAATTAGCAATAATTAATTAATTTGATTATTTATAAAGAAACATTATAAATTCTAAAAGATAATACAGTAAAATTGTATAGCACTGTTCACTGTGGTTGTGATGTTATGTAAACTGACCATTTTAATCTATTGGACAAGATTTTTAAATAATGCACAATTTAGATTTTAAGCATATCAGTTTTATCATCTGTATTCTATACATTGAATTTTTTTTTGTTTTAATGTGCCTAAGAACTGGTTAACATAACAAAAATTGGTTTAATAAAAATGATCATTTTAAAATTGACTATCATTTCTTAATGTCTTAAAATTTTATTCGTAGATGTTAGCATTGTTTAGTTGTATACTGATTGTAGGCCAAATCAACTTTGACTTTCAGGTTTGTTAGGATATTACAATGAATCTACGCCTTCAAATTAAAACCAAGGTTTATATAAATTAGAAATAATAACCTATGTTTATGGCTTGTAGCACATCATAATAGAATTTTATTTAACGAGGAGCGTGACCAACTTGGTGAGGAAATAGGCAAAAGAGAATATTTATTTTTACCATAATGATTGTAGGAGAAACAAATGAATAAACAATTTCGAATTTTTTGTAATATCACTTACATAGTAAAAAAAAAAAAAAAAACGATTTTTTTTTGTTACTGACTTTCTCTTTCTCTCGCTCTCTTTCTCTCTATCTCTCTCTTAAAATCTATTTTTACACCTTTTATAACGTTCTTTAATTTTATAATTACGACTTCAAAATTTCCATTTTTTTGATATTAAGCTTCTTCGTAAACATTGTACTTTTTGTACTTTCCAGAGCAACTATATATATATATATATATATATATATATATATATATATATATATATATATATATATATATATATATATATATATATATTATTGATTTTTTTGGTTTAAGTGTTAATATTGATAAATAAATCATTTAAAATGTGTATTGAGGTAAAAACAAAATTTATAAAGGAATATACAATCACTTATTAAATAAATAAATATGATTAATAACTACACAAACCACAATAAGTGAATGAATATGATATATTTACTTACTTTCGGAAACAGAACGCAATGTTCAGGACCAATACATATAAGATAAATAAAGCAGCTATGAATCCCAAAAAACCAGCAGCTAGTTGCCATGCAACTCTCGCAGTAAATGTCATGGAAGTTCCTGAAATTTGGAAAATAATAAACAATTTATATTATGTACAAATAAAATAAATAAATACATAATATACTTTTAGAATTCAAAATAAATAAAAACGTTAAAGGCGTAGAACATCTTGAACAAAAAAAGTTGTGTAATATCCTAACAAAGCTGAAAATCAACGTTGATTTGAATGATTTGGCAAAAGTCATTGATTTCTAATTTATTTTCCATTCACAAAATGCCACTGGTGGTCACTGACGTCACGGTTTGCTTGTTATACGCGCGCATAAACCGGGCGAGCTGTGACGTCAGTGATCACCAGTGGCATTTTGTGAAGGGAAAATAAATTAGAAATCAATGACTCCGGCCAAATCAACTTTGACTTTCAGGTTTGTTAAGATATTACAATGATTAAAGTGTTCTACGCCTTCAAATTAAACCCAAGGTTTATATAAATTAGAAATAATAACCTATGTTTATGGCTTGTAGCAAGTCATAATAGAAAATTATTTAACGAGGAGGATGACCAACTTGGTGAGGAAATAGTCAAAAGAGAATCTTTATTTTTACCATAATTCTTTCTATGTTATTATATCCAGCAAAAAAAATAATTAATATTCTGAATGTTAAAAAAATTCTACAATATGATTAAAAAGCTGGTGCTAAAGTTTGAATTTTCTGTAAAGTGGTAGAATTTAAATATTTGATCTTGTTTGCAAGTGTTTGATACAACTAAACTTTTAAGTAAAATTTTTTCTATATGCTTCATGATGTTAATTTTATATTTCGCAAAGAAAATGAAAATGAAGAAGAAAAAAAAAAAAGTTTTCTTGAAAGACGTTAAAATGATTTCATAACTATACGACACATTGCACCATAATATATTTCATCCTCTTATATAAATATGATATAAAGTCTAACATAGCTATAATTGCATGAGCAAGTAAGACTAAAGCTGACTTTTTAAACATATTTGATACATTGAAGCATTTTTTTATAATAATATTATAATAGAATTGTGCAAGAATTTGACTTCCGAATAAAATGAGAAGGCACCTCATGTCATTTGATGGACACTCTCGCCAGGCATGTACCGAGCTACAAGATGAGCCTGTACTCTCACCTGTCGAGCATTTGCGTCGGAAGTCAAGTTTTTACACAAGCATTAAATGTGAATTTTTCTTTAAGGGTTTTCTTTAGTTAGCTTGTATCTCAAAATCTAAAAAGAAAACTTCCTAATTTTTTGATGTCACCTTAAACATAATGATAACAGCTACCCATGATAAAAATTTCAGTGCCCGTGACCAACAGATAAGAGAGAAAATAATTTTTTTAATTTACTAAAATTAACATGGCCTCTTATGGGACTAAAACTTCAAAAAATCATACCCCTAAAAATTGTTACATTTCTGAAGTTGCTTTAACCTAATGTATCACCATGCAACATTTCAGATTTTTCCTTCTTTACGACTTTTTAGTCAAATCCCGTAGTAGCTGATTTCCCGCCTTAATCAAACATTTTTGATACATTTTATTCGTTGAAAAATCATTATAATAATATTCATTTAATAAAAAGTATGAAGTTAAATTTATTACTGAAAGAAATGATAAATAAAAGTCAAATACACGTCATGAATATTCATTGACGTCGTGATCATATGTTTTTAACAAAGGAAAAAGTTCTGAGCATTAGCTCAATTTTGTGTATAGTTTATAGAACGAACTTTTTTGGGTACTTTATATAGAAAGAAACTCTTCTAAATTTTTTTTAGCTTCGTCATTGCAAAAATTATCTCACCTGAATAGCCGAAGAGTCTTCCCTGGGAGGTAGAATTTTTGTTCGTAAAAACATCCATTGTTGTAGTGTACTAAATTTGCTTGATGTTTGCAGTACTAGATCACTTGTGACTTGTGAGGTTGAAATTGCATTGCCAGTTGTAACATATATGACTATCACGTCATCTCATTTCTATCTAACAAGTAATACATAGTCACATGCTTGATGATATAGCCTTTGTACTCGCGCTTGTTATGATTAATTTCTAAGAGTTCTTAAAAAAAGTCTTATTATATTACAGTAAATAATGAAATAAACATATTGCTAATATTTTAAAATAATATATAATATTATGTTACGATAATTGTATGAATAATGTGACTAATGAGCAAGATAATGATTAATGAATGGATATTTAAAGCCCTTGTCGACTTACTTTTTTATTATTTAGAATACTAGACTGATTATTACCATACCTTATTATCCATGAATTAGACACCATCACGTTGATTTTGTATTTATTTTCGTTTATTTTCCTTTTTGCGGTTATATCACGTATCTGACGTCACAATGTACCACCACCAATCACAGTAACTGCTCTGGTCACGTGATAAATTTAAGCCCCTCCCTCAAGTTCTTAACCCCTATCACGGCCCCATCGGTACATTGTGACGTCAGATACGTGATATAACCACAGAAAGAAAAATTAACGAAAATAAATACAAAATCAACGTGATGGTGTCTAATTCATGAATATTAAGGTATGGTAATTATCAGTTTAGTATTCTAAATGATAAGAAAGTAAGTTGTCAAGGGCTTTAATGGCATATTTAAAGCGAGAAACTCATTGAAATAATAAATAAAACGAAAAAAATAGTTTTTATGCTCCTCTTCACAATTTTTTAATTTTTAATTAATAACATTAGAAAAAACATGAGTATCACATCAACATTATATGTTATGTACGAAACTACAAAATGTCATATACAAATTTATGTTTTACATACTTTTGGAAAAAAAATGCTTTATCTGTTTAAATGTAAAAGTATTATATGATTACTCATAACTACAGTATAGAGTATAGGGTGTATGCGGACGTCATATTTATTGCGCATGGAGGCCATACTGGAGTAGTGAAAAACATTGCTCAGCATGGGACAAACTTCATTTAAGCCAATTTTTTGGGGAAATCGGTTAATTTTTTGTAATTGTTATTTTTCTCACATACGTGAGATACTAATTCAACATATTTACAGCATCAATGCTTTCAAAAATATTGTATTTAGTGTTTTTAAACTCCCAAAATGAGTTATTTTCCTATGCCACCCATGTTATTGAGTTATCTAACATGGCGTTGACTTTAACATGAATGCATACACCCTATACTACAATAAGTAAAACTTTATTAAGGCGTTTTCAAGCTTCACAGTCTATTTTTACAAAACCATTAACACAAAGTTAACAAGTAACACAACACGAGTAAAAAGGTTTACATCATAGATAATTATATTATAATATTATGCATAATTATATTTTTTTAATTACGTAATTAAATTTTTTTAATATATTTATGTGTGCTCCAAATCACAAAAGAAAAGAAAGAAAAAAAAATGATAATCATCTAATTATCTTTAAATGGAATTGCGCATTTTTTGGAGCAGAGATACTATTAGAAATATCCCCTTTTATAATTTCTTTAAAAATACTAGACATAAAAATGTACTAACCTATTAATAATTTTACATAATACTGTATAACTGATCTAAATTTAAGATTCATAGAAAAAAAAATCTTTTAGAAAAATCAGATAAAATGTGCGTTCTGAATTGAATGGAGCTCATCAGTATAACTCACGAGGAAATTTACGTGTCCCCAAATTTAACATTTTTTTTTTTTTTTTTTTTTTTTTTTACAATTTTTAAAACCGTCAACCTCTAACCTCCATTGGCAAAGAAGGATTTTTCTCAGCATCATGAGTCGGTATATCCTGGCAGCATTGACACAGGATGCTAAAACATTAGAAATTACTATTATTACTATATAAGGTATAGTTAGTACGTGACCGGCTGATATCTCGCAAACTGAACAGTCATGAAATATAAAACTACTATTAAGTATGAAATGTTTTTTAAAAGTTTGGTATTGCCAAAATACTACATGCAAGATATAAGGAAAAGCTCGGACAATTTGGACCACCGAGAAATTTAAAATGAGCGTCTAAGCCAATCAGTGCTCGAGTTTAGTATCACGTGATCAAATTAACCAATCACATCTGTGCCGAGATTAACATGGAACAAGTTGGTGTTCCTCTCTTGTATGTAGTATTTTGATTATGTCTTACTCTTATGTCATACACATGCGAACACTTTCAAATATTTAAGTTATTTTACTTTAAAGATAGTAATATCGATCTTGTGTGAAAAAATGCCTATCTAGTATTTTGTAAGTGAAGCCAAAGGTCTATCTTGTTTTTTGTCAGTGGAAGCAAAAGGTCTATCTCGTTCCCGAACTTTATGGAGATGGCGCTCGAGATAGACATTTTGCTTCCACTGACAAAAAACGAGATAGACCTTTTGCTTCCCGTGACAAAATACGAGATATACCCTTTTTATCGCAACAAGATCAATATGTAAATATGAAAATTAAAATTTTAGCTCTAAATTTGAAATCAAATTGCAATGGAAAACTTTTTAAAATTGAAACTTTTAATAAAACATATTTCGTAACAAAAAATGTTTTTTTTTTAAATCAAATTTCATTTGAAAATTAAAAGTATTTCTGTTTTGCTTGATGTAAATAACGTAAAAAGAATTATTGTGATAAAAAGTCTAATTAGCCAGTTTAAAATTAAAGTATATTAAAAAGTCAATGTCTTACCCTTTCATTTGTTGCACTATGCAACTCAATCCAATACAGAGGACAGACAAAACAAAGAAAGTAGCGAAGCCAACTAATAGAAGCACGTAGGCCACGAACAAAAGATCAAAGAAATTATTGAAGTTCATTTTCTTTGCTGGTAATGTCAAATTGTCTGAAAAAACAACAAAAATTAAAATGAATACTTTTTGTTTTTTTAGGATAATCTGTAATTTAATTGCTATAAGTTTCGGGTAGATATTCACATATATATATTTTTTTTCAATAAGTATAATTTTTATACAAATATGTACAATGCATTATTATTATTATTCATGATTATTGTGCAGAACTCAAAAGCACATAAATAATAAAGATTTCATTCTACATTGAAGTGAAATACAAAATAATTTATACATAAATTTTAGTACACTTTTTCTTTAAAATGACATCATCTGATGACAACAGATTTTTTTGAAATAAATTTTACTCTATTTTCTGATCACCCACTTTTATCACCGTACAATGTACTTAATGAAAAATGGTAATTTTTGTGTTTATAAATGTAATATTTCTATAAGAAAAAAAATGATAATCCCCCACTAATCTATATGGAGGCTGTGATGGCTTTATAATAATAATAAGAACAAGGGTTGTACCTCAAAAATTAAAAAGAAAAATTGCAAACTTTAAATGCCATATAATGTGTAAAAGTTAATACTAACAGCTAACAATATATGGATAAATTTTTTAGGAGCCGTGACCAGGGGCGTATCCAGGGGGGGGGGATTTGGGGGTCCGGACCCCCCCCCCCCGTCAGGTCTGAGGCAAGCAAAAAAATCAAACAAACGAAAAGAACTCGAGTGATTTTTTGACGCATATAAAATATTAAAAAAAAAAAAAAAAAAAAAAACTGAAAAAAAATGGTGTTTAAAATCAGTTCTTATAAGATAAAATTTGTTTCTATTGCCTATTTTAAGATATTTTAGTGCTTAAATTCCTTTTAATTTTCAGATTAAAAAAATATTAGTGCACAATTCTTTTAAAAGAAACTCTTCTTTCTTTTTTATACAAAAAGTTTTTTTTTCTGATTTTTAAATTTTATTTTATGAGTTTCTATTGATGTAATTTTGAAAATAGATACTTTGCAGTCATCAGTATTGGCATTTTTTGGTTATTACTATTTTTTTTTTTTAATCTCCTGGAAGTTTTTAAAAATTTATTTAAAAAACCAAATAATATGCTCCAAAATAGTCAAGGAAAAAAATTAGCTATTTTCGAAAATTAGATAATATATTATATATATTTTTATTTTTTATTTTTATTGTTATTTTTTTTATCTTAGGATAGAGTTCTTTAATTTTAATATATTTTACTTTATTTATTTTATAATCTATTTGGCATAGATGAATGATTTATTAAAACATGAACCAACCTGTGCATGTATTTAATTAAGATGTTATTGAATGTTGGCAAGAAAACTTTTGGGAGAAAAAAAAATATTTTCTATTCTTGCTGCAATAGAAGACTTGCAAAAAGAGAGTTGACGAAAAACACAAACTGAGAGCTCAACAATACAAAGTGTTAGCAGCAATGACTCTGTCTTACTGCCTTTCATTTAACATAATTTCTTATAAAGGAATGAAGCAGCTATAACTCATGTGAATTTTTCCCAATTTTTCTCGAAACTGAAATTTTTACTGTACTCTATAGAGCTTACTGAAAGCTAAGATATTGCTTCCTTAAATAAAACAGCATTAAAAATTAAGGGAAAAAAAGAAAAGAAAAAAAAAAAAAAAAAAAAAAAAAAAAAAAACATGAAATTCAGGAAGCAGAAAAAAAAAAAAGTGCGAGCAAAATAAGCTAGAAGCTAGCAAATAAGCTATATAGTAAGCTTGAGTAAAAATTTTAGCATCGAGAAATTTTTTAACTCGATCGTGATATCTGCTTTTTTCCTCTAAAAGAACAATAGACAGTATTACACAAAGTTCTCTGCTAGCACTTGTGTTGGGGTCTGAGTTTGTTTATATTCTCATCAAAACCAACTCTTGCAGGGTCTTCTATTTAAAACCAAATAGTATTATATTTTGGTTTCAAATTGGCTCAAAAAATTTAAATAAACATTTGAATTTGATACGAAAATAATGCTTTCAAAATGCATTAAAATAGCGTATTTTGACATCAAAAAAACAAAATTTCGTGCGGGGGTACCCCCCGCACCCCCGGCAGGGGGGTGTCCCCCCCTGCACCCCCCTCACATAGGTGGGTGCGGATGCTCCTCTATTTCAGGTGGACCCCCCCCCCCGTGGTCAAATCCTGGATACGCCCCTGCCCGTGACCATAAGAAAAGAGAGAGAATAATTATAAAAATTTACATAGGATCATATAAGACTAATTTTAAAAAAAATAAGAAATAAAATCTAGCATCTGACCCTCCCCCCCCCCCCCCCCCACACACACAGTTTATTTATTTTTATAGATAACTTATCCTAATGTATCACTGCTATGTGTATTTTTTTCTTTGCAACTTTTTAGTCAAATCCTGCAGTAGCTACTTTTCTGTCTTTAACATAATGCACAATTAGGTCTTAGAAAACACAAAGACATTGTTTACTATATATATTTTATCTTCCACTAATTAACTTATTTTTTATATACATTTACTATTTCCATTCTTTAAAACTTGATATTTAACACATTGTACTGAATTCATCATATTAAAAACTATTGCAGCCTATCGTATTTCTGCATCTACATTAATTGAAAAAATGATTACAAAATACTTAAAGCCATAGACCACATAAAAAAACATGTGCTTTTTAATGAATAAACATGAAATGGGATCTTCATAACTATCTGACAATTTTACCAGAATGTTAATGTACACCAAGAGAGAGCGTGAAAAAACTGTAAAGTATGCAATTTGCGTGAAAATTCATGTTTATGACGTCAGAAACATGCAAAAATTAGTATGAAAATGTTGTGCGGGTTGCATAAATTAACATTTTCTGATCACTGCTACGGGGCTACTGTTGGGCTTTGAGACAAACTAATGTTATTTATGTAAGTCCCATCAAGTGTTTAGTGATATAAATGCTTATGTTTTTCTCTGGTCTATTCCTTTAAGTTTTTCAAAACATTAATAGAAATCCAATAAATAAATTTAAAAAAATGGAACTCTTTAAGGAAATAATTTTTTTATCGTATTGGCTACTAAAGAAATAAAAAAAGAACTATTCTTAAAATATATAAATATTAAAATTAGTAATTAATTAAAGGTGTAGAACACCTTGAACAAAAAATATGTCTAATATCGAAACATGCCTAAATATCAACTTTGATTTTGCCGGAGCTAATAATTTCTAATTAATTTCCCTTCACAAAATGACAGCTACGGGTTTTGTGAAGTCATTAACCCGCAGCTGCCATTTTGTGAATGTAAAATAAATTAGAAATCAATGAGTCCAGCCAAATCAACGTTAATATTTAGGTATGAATATTAGACAAGTTTTTTTTTTGTTCAAGGTGTTCTATGCCTCTAATTAAATAGTCAAGACCTCATCAATATTAATAAAAAATTACCATTTTTAAGAATTGATTTCGTGTCGGCCAAGTTCTCTTCACTTATTAAGATGTTATTGTTTACAGGCAAAGAGTCCACAAATTGAATCCACCAAATTAAAGGTAAGAAAATCATTAGTATATCTTTAAGTTTTAAGATGTGATTGATTTTCATTGCAAAGTTGAAGTGTGCTTCTCAAGACTACTTTAATCAATATCAATGATAAACGTACTCAATTTTGGGCACCGTCCACCACGCACGCAGTTGTTTGAAACATAAAATAAAAGTCTCATAATTCTCTATATATATATATAATGTGGATGATATCTGATGATGTTCAATGATGCATAATAGACTTTTCTGCAACATCCAACGTACGTAGCCTTTTGAAACCTAGCATGATACTTCTATGTTTATATTATAAAATTCAGGGTCGGACTGACAATCAAGGAACCTCGTCCGCAAAAGGGGTGTAACACCCTCTTTAGGGGCAACAAAGGGGGCGTAACACCCTAGTTACGCCCCTTTTTGGGCCTTAGGGGCCTCCAAACAGGGGGGGGGGGGCACGTCCGCAATTGCTGACTTGCTCTTATGGCCAGTCCGAGCCTGATAACATTAATATATTACATAAACTTATGAAATGTAAGTGTTTATTTAAATATGAAGCTAACAATGCTAATCCCATAACCACAAGATCATGGGACAACTGTATATAAAACGTACTGTTTGTTATTTTTTATCCACAACTTTTTTTTTTTAATATTACGTCATGATCAAATAAACCTCCTTTACATATATATATATATATATATAATAATAATAATAATAATAATAATAATAATAATAATAATAATAAATGGTTTTTATTGAGAGGCCACAAAAGGTATACACCCACTCTGACATATATTAAACATAATTCTTATGTCAGAGTTTTATAACATAATGAAGAGATAAAAATATATATATATATATATATATATACAATACACATTAAAATAGAACAGTTTAAATTTATCGCTTTTTAATCACATATTTATGATATAATGGTTATAAAACTCGCTATGATTTAACTTTGGTTTTTATTTTATTTAATCATATTCATAAAATTATCAAAATTAAAATTATCTTAGAGGCTATTTACATAGAAATAGCAATATATCTTAATTCAGCAGTTTAGTTTTCAGTCTTATTATATATATATATATATATATATATATATATATATATATATATATATATATATATATATATATATATATTTATATATATATATATATATATATAATATATATTATTTTCTTTCCTCTTTCATAATTAAGTGAAATAATTCAAAATAACAAAATCACGGAAATATATTGTTTGCGTTTACTGAATTAGCTCATTTTTAAAGCTTAATCATGTGGTATTGACTAATAGAGGAACAATTGTTTAAGGCCGTTTTGAAGCAATTTCGCTCACACCCGCTTCCGTTTCTACTCATTACTCATTACGCATGCGCAGTACGTCGAAACGGAAGCAGATGTAAGCAAAATTGCTTAAAGTCATCCTCAAAATAATTGTCCAACTTTTCAGCAGGGTCATTCTTTATTGCATAATATTTTGAAAAAAGTAGAAGTAGACCCCAAGCTTAAAATAAAGTGAAAGTTGATGACTATTTACTGAATATTCTGTTTGTGTTTTTTTTTTTTTTTTTTTTTTATTATTATTATTTTTTCTGTGAAAACAAACTCAGAATTTATCTGGATGCATTAGACCGTTATCAAAACCCCGCACTTATATACCAGAGATACTAACGTTACTAATTACATTATAATGAAATAAACTACTTATTTATTATTTTACTTCCGAAAAATTATATTGAAGAGTCAAATATTTTGTACTGGTTCCAAAAAACATAAAAGTATAGCTAAGTTACTTTGTTACTGAAAAGAAATATACAACGGGTAATCTTAATATCAAGTTTCCCTATGTATAAAGTTTCTCTATTTCAAACAAAATATTATAGTACTGTATAGTTATGAAATAAACAACAAACAACAAAGCTTTTATATTGTCTAACACAAACAACCAACAGAAATTGAATAAAAATATATTCTTCATATGGGAAAACAAAATACTATATTTAAATAGTATATTATGTAACTGGGTCACAAATAAATGGTAATAATTATGCTAGCTTATTTTCAGCAACTTTTATTCATATAATTACATAATTTATGTTTTAATGTAATAGTTAACAATTTCGCATGGATAATGTATTAAACAGCATAATTATTTATATTAAAAATATTCTATGATTACATACAGTACAAGCAGGATTTCTTCTTTCCATGACCATGACGATCATTACATTACATTACATTACATTACATTACATTACATTACATTACATTACATTACATTACATTACATTACATTACACGGAAAAAAGTATCTAAAGAGTTACTATTTAGACTTTTTTCATAATAAATTCTTTAGATACATACTAAACTTTTTAGAATCTAAAGAGTTAACTATTTACCGCTAAAGAAATTACGTTTGTACTAACGAGTTACTCTTTAAACTTTTTGCAAGAGAGTTATTGTTTAGTACTAAAGAGTTATTTATATGTATCTAAATAATTTATTAAATTTATGTTTTCCGTGTACATTACATTACATTTCATTTCATTTCATTACATTACATTACATTTCATTTCATTTCATTTCATTTCATTTCATTTCATTTCATTTCATTTCATTTCATTTCATTTCATTTCATTTCATTACATTACATTTCATTACTACATTTCATTACATTACTTTTTTTTTTTTTTTTTTTTTTTGCTTGCCATATTGTGCTATACACCAATCCCAGTCCCAGTCAAGACATTGTGTTATCGACAGGTAAGGACTTTCCAATTAATGGAAAAGCACACACGGGCCAGCCACCGGCCTAAGTACAAAGCCCGGTATTCGCCATGACAGCCTAGAGAACCCGTGGAATTCCACAAACTCACTTTAAAATAAATGAAAAATCTTTTTGTAATCCTAAATCTATGTTTTTAAATCCAATTACTCAATTTGAAATTAATAAAATTTTTAAAAGGTTAAAAAATAAGAAATCTCATGGTTTTGATGAGTTTTCTGATTTTTTGATGAAAAAGTGTGCCGATGAGTTAGACCATATTCTAGCGTATATAGTAAATAAATCGTTTGAACAAGGAGTTTTTCCAAATATACTTAAAACAGCAGTTATAAAACCATTATATAAAAAAGGGTGTAAAAAAATAATTAATAATTATAGACCATTAAATTTGCTTTCTGTTTTTTCAAAAATTTTTGAAAGAGCCTATATGTTTAGGCTTTTATCATTTCTAGAAGATTCAAAAATTTTAAATAACTTTCAGCATGGTTTTAGAAAAAAAAGATCAACTGAATCAGCAATATTTGACTTAATAGATAGTATTTTAAAAAGTTTAGATGGCAAAGAAAAAACAGCCGGTATTTTTTTGGATTTATCAAAAGCTTTTGATGTAGTTGATCATGAAATTTTATTACAAAAACTTCAATCATATGGGATAAGGGGAAATAGTTATAGTTGGATAAAATCCTTTTTAAAAGACAGAAAACAATATATTCATATTACAAAGCTAGAAGATGGTAAGGAGGTACATTATAAATCGGACAATAAAACTATAAATCATTCTGTTATCCAAGGCTCATTAATGGGCCCAATTCTGTTTCTAATTTATATAAATGACCTCCCATTACATGTTGATGACTCGGTTCATCCTGTTGGTTATGCTGATGATTCTAACTTCAAAGTTACTGCACCAAACAACACCATTCTTACAAAAAATATTAAATCACTTATTTCTGAGGTAAAGAATTATTTTAATCAAAACGGTCTTAAATTAAATGTTGATAAAACAGAAATATTACAATTTCAAAATTTAAGAAATAAAAATGATACTTTAAATGAAGTTAAATGCGAGTCTGAAACCGTTAAAATTGCAAAGAAAACAAAATTTTTAGGCATAATAATTGACGAAAATTTAAGATGGTGTGAGCATATTGATTATATTTCTAAAAAGCTTGCATCTACAATTTTTGCAATACGAGAACTTAAGCATGAAAGTCAAATTGATTGTTATATATATCTATGTATTTTGCTAATTTTCATTGTCATGTTAAATATGGTGTGGTTTGCTGGGGTAACTCTATCGATGCAAATAGAATCTTTAAACTACAAAAAAAAGTCATACGCATAATATGTGGTGCTAAATTTAGAGCTGAGTGTAGAGATCTTTTTAAAATTTTAAATATTTTAACTGTACCCTGTGTTTTTATCATGGAATGTGCTATGAAAGTTAAACATAATATTGAGTTTTTTAAAAGCCATGAAATAAATCATAATCATAATACTAGAAATACAAATAAAATTGGAAGTATATATAAAAGAACTGAAATGTATAATAAAGGTCCTTTCTGCAGTTGTCTAAATATCTATAATAAATTGCCATTGGATATGAGAAAACAAAATAACTTATTAGCATTTAAGAAAGAGCTAAAAGTTTTCCTATTAAATAAGCAGTACTACTCAATTGATGAATACATGAATGATGACACAATTTAAATACAAATTTAATTTTGTACATTGTAATGTTGTTTTCTCTTTATTTGTTTTATTTGTAAATGTATATGTTATTGACAATCATTTCTACATTGTCATTTATGGCAATAACCTAAACTAATGCATTTTATTGTGTTATGTATGTTGGATGAAAGAAATGAATAAAGAATTTTGAATTTTGAATTTTGAATTTTGGAAACATCTATGCAGGCTGGTCGGTGCAATCACATCAATCATGCACCTCCCGAATACAGTGCGTCGTCATGGAAACAGGACGCAACGTGTTGTGCTCTCACACTTCACGTACGCACGCAGCAGTGGCTCCAACCTATACTCGGTGAGGAGTACAGAGTTGCAAGTCAGCTGCCTTCACCACTCGGCCATAACAGCTCAGTGGTATAATAACATATATAATTACCATCTTTTATACTTAAACATTTCAAGATAACACAATCATACTATGTATTTATAAAAATTATTATTTCATTTTCAAGTATTTTACCACACAATTTATAAGTTTTTGGAGTTAAAATTTACGCATTGATTATATTTGTGACATCTTCATTTACAACTATTGTAATTTCTTTAATTGATAAATCATAATTACAAGAATCTAGTAATTATAAAATATGTTTTAAACTAAGGTACCATAGTAAAATATGCATACAATTTTCTCTACAAATTATTTTATTGTAAATGTGTTTTTTTTAACTATTAGAAGTTCTAAGTTAAAAAATCTTGAAACTTCTTAAAACCATTCATCGTATTTTAACTTCTAGAGGGTTTTCCGATGTACAAACTTATTTTTAGCAATAATTTACAAAAGTAAGACAATATTTCTTAAAGGGTTAGACCAGAGAAAAACATAATAAGCATTTATATCACAAAACACTTGATGGGATTTACATAAATAACATTAGTTTGTCTCAAAACCCAACAGTAGCCCCGTAGCAGTGATTTATGCAACCCGCACAACATTTTCATACTAATTTTTGCATGTTTCTGACGTCATAAACATGAAAAGTCACGCAAATTGCATACTTTACAGTTTTTTAACGTTCTCTCGCGGTGCTACATTAACATTCTGGTAAAAATTGTCATCAGTTTTGAAGATCCCATTTCGTGTTTATTCATTAAAAAGCACATGTTGTTTTATGTGGTCTATGGCTTTAACATTCTGGTAAAAATTGTCATCAGTTTTGAAGATCCTATTTCTTGTTTATTCATTAAAAAAAACATGTTGTTTTTTGTGGTCTATGGCTTTAATAAAAATTAAAAATACAATGTATAAATAACTTATTAATAAAAATTATAAAAAAATTATGGTATAGTATTACTGCAAACTACGTAGAAAAAAATATGTACATAATTATTAAATTATTGCATCTTTAAAGAGATGCTCCAAAAATGCACTTTTCATGAAATACAAATACATTTTTGAGTACAATGCAGACCACGGATATATAAACATAGTATAGGGCAATAACACAGGAGCTCACGACCCTGATGCAGACACACATAAAATGTAATATATTATACATGCTATATATATTTTTTAATATGTTGATATACATTATGTATTATTTTATTGATGTGTACAGATACTGTGATATAGAATTTTACTTTATTTCTTTACCACGTATTAATATTGAGACATAAATCATAGAAATGCTCGCCATTTAAAAATACATAGAAATGCTATTTAGACAAAGGAGTAAAAATTTCGATCTTTTTGACTGTATTTTCTTTTTTAATGAGTAGTTCTTACAAAAATAATACATTAAAGAGTATTCTTAATAACTAGATATTAAAATAACATATTTATACTATCGAGAAATATTATTATCAGATTAACTACGCAGATCCTAAGCTAATATTATTAAAAATTAGGTTTTGCTTTTTCATTTAAGTTTTATATTATTTACCTATAATGATAAAAACATGAATTTACTCTTCATATTAACACTAATTTTTCTTTATTCTTCTTTTCTGACTGTGAACTTTCTTTGTATTCAGAATCAATGATCTGACGAATCCCACTGAAAAAAAAAATTATAATAAGTATGTACAAATGAATGATTTACTTATGCTAATGCATATCACTAAATCACTATGAAGGGATCAAATTAAAAGAGTCATATTCTAAAATGAAGTCAATCCCTTATTTTAAATCTTTGGTTACATTTACCCATGATCAAAATATTAGAAAACCATTAAAATTAGTTCAGAGGGAGAAAATATGATTTATACTACCATGCAGCCTTATGGGAGTATAACATTTTAATGTCATAAGTAAGATATGACCTCTATATTATATATATATATATATATATATATATATATATATATATATATATATATATATATATATATATATATATATATATATATATATATATATATATATATATATATATATATATTTGTAATTGATCAAGTAAGCAACAGTGGTTGCTAAACGGTTTCTGTGAATAAATGCAAATACAAAATCAAGCTGTGATAAGACAAGCCTGTTAATGGTAGATCAGTGGAGCGTGAATCCAAAGGTCTAGGGTTCAAAGCCTGGTAGAGTCTTTCTTTTTACATTTGAGTTTTATTTGCATTTATTTCCAATGCTGCTAAGATAGTAGAGCGGTAAATATTAATTTATAAATCTTAAATTCATATATTTACATATGCAATATCCATAATTAACTAAAAAAATTAATAACAAATAAATAAATTTATAGAAAAAAATTGAAAATAAATGCAACACAATCACCTTGTTTGAATTACGTATAAAAAATCTGCATGACCTTAAGAAAAAAAGTCTAACGTTTACGTTTATCCACGTTAGTTAGGTAATGTCAATTTTAATATTGATTCTTTAAAATTCTTGTAATTTTACTTTTTTTTTTTTTTTTACATTAAAAGTAATATTTTGCAACCAAAAAAAAAAAAAAAGGCTCATAGTGATTTTCAAAAGTTGTAATAAATAGAGAGTTGTTAAATAAGTGCAGCAAACTTACCGAAATGCATACACGGCAGTGACACAAATTGTGGTGATGGCGAAGTACAGGAACGCCCCAAAGATGAAGCACACAAAGGCAGCAAGTATAAAAACGCAAGTCATCTCAACAATTAAATTGAAATCAATTTTGTCGTCAGGAATTTTTAATGGTACTGTAACAAATTATTAAAAAAATAATAATAATCAAATGTAAACAAGTTGAATGAAATCTACTCTCTAGACCTAGCAACATGCACTTTGATTACAATTAATACAAATGAGGAAGGCGAATTTTTTTTAAATCCCCACTTTTTAAGACATTTTTGAAAAGAGCATTAACAAATTTGGAGTCAAATTTTTTTCTTAGAACGATTAAAGCATGGGAAGTATTTTTAATTAATTTTTGAAAATTGACCTAAAAAGCCTGTGACGTCATCAATCGGGCATTTATTTCGGAAATCATTGACCGTAGAAGCTTCAGTCAGTAGCCAGTTTTTTAAAATTCTGAGGACACGAGCTGATTTCATTAAACTGGTTACTGAACCTCGAACGATTAGTATTTGCCGAGAAAAAGTGAACTGATGACGTCACAGGCTTTCTAGGCCGATTTTCAAAAATTAATAAAAAATACTTCGCATGCTCCAACTGTCCTAAGAAAAAATAACGCTTTAAAATTTTTTAAATCTCTTTCCAAAAATATCATAAACTTAACAAAAAAATTTCAATTCACCTTCCTCATTGGGACTTTCAGTAACATTATCGAATTTCGTTATTACCCAAATGTAACTCTACAATAGAGCTCAAAAAATTGTAAAGTAGACAAAAATACACTATTGCTAACGTCATAACTAGTGATGTTCAATAGAAAAATTGTTGCGGGTTGCACAAGTAAAAAAATTTACTTATAAGTTTAAGGCGTCACGATTGGGTTCTTGGACAAAATAATTGTATTTTTGGGAATCCCATTAAGGCTCGTTCTGTCAAGTATAGTGAATATCATTAACAGTGATTGGCTGACCAACAAAATAAGTCACATTCATTGGTTGATCTTGTTTTTTGGGACGATAAAATTAAGTCGCATGTTGAGCATTTTTTTTTTTTTTTTTTTTTTTTTTTTGTAAAGCTCTTTTATTCTTATCAAGTTTAAAGTTCTAAACGAGGAAATAACAATGATCCACTATAATATAAACGTAGTAAACAGGTAGTGACGTCATGATAAGATGTTATTAAAAAAAGAATATTTTTGAAGCTGGCTCAAGAGTAGTTGTGTGTAGTTTAATGAAATAAAAGAGCATTTTGTCTGGTCTGGAGAGATGGCTTTAAACACTGTTCTATGTTTACATTTTAGTAAATATTATAAGAAAAAAATAATATTTGAAGAATATTTTGATTATTATTATTATTTTTTTTTTCGTATTAAAATAAAAATGTTTTACATCTTCTGACCAAAAATTTTCAACTCTTCGTGCATTTAAAAAAAAAAATGCAAATATAAGAAACATTTAAAATGAAAGCTTTCATATGACACTTTTCAGTTTTCACGTTGTAAGAAATGATAACAAAATTAATATATTTTTGATACGAAGAGATCACTCAATAGGGGTTTTAAAGTTGAAAGTAATTAAAAAAAAAAGTTACGTACATATGTTGTCATATATTGTTTTCAAATGTGTAATGTCTTTCTATGTTTATAATACTGTATAAAAATATTACATAAGCTTATGAAATATTGAAATATTTATGTGTTAATTGAAATTTATAAATATATATTATATAATATATATTATATACACACTAAAAAAATGTGTTGAGAATAAAGCTTGTACTGTACACAGTTTTGCAATACTTTAAGTATTGTAGAATCAACGGTTATGACGTCACTAAACGTTGACAATCTAACGATAAAAGCGTAAATGACGTCACAAGCGTTAAAATCACAATCGAATAAACGTTAAACTTGGCCGTTACAAACCTACGATTTTTCTACCTAATCCTAACGTTTGTGATGTGTGACGTCACTGACGTTTTTATTATTGAAATGTCAACGTTTAGTGACGTCATAACCGTTGATTGCACAATACTTAAAGCATTACAAAACTGTGTACAAGCTTTTCAACACTTATTTTTAGTGATATATATATATATATATATATATATATATATATATATATATATATATATATATATATATATATATATATATATATATATATATATATATATATATATACATATATATATATGATATTGCGTCACATTGATCAACAGCTATCATTGACCACAATGAAAGAAAAAATATAATTATATATTAAAGCTGCTGTTGTGGGGTAAAAATAGATTTTACGGTTGTTAAAGTCAGCAGTAAATTAAATAAGTGACGTACCTTGTTCCAAAAACGTTTTCGTAGCAACCAAAGCTTCCGTAGCATATGAATTTGATGTAACATTTTCTTCAAATGGCAGAGAATTAACGAAGTTGTAACACAACATAAATATAATAGTTTTAAATGTAGAAACTGTGATTTGTTTCATTTTTGAAGTAATTTCTACCTTGAATGCAACAACGAACGATTTGCAGTTGAAATAGCGGAGTGACACACGGCAGCGCTCCCTAACTAACATTTATAGCAAAATAAAAGTCTCATTGATTTGTGGTCTATTATGTGTATGTATATGACTTTTTTCAAGTCATATAATAACTATTTATTTATATGGTGTAATATGTATAAACAATACATATGTGTGTGTATATAAATAATATCTTAGTCATGTAGTTTAGTCTCATGACATGGACGATGTGTCCTTTATATTTGTTTTGTCTTTTTAGTAATGTTTTAACTCTATTATATTCAGTGTATTTGGACTTGCTCTGTTGCTGAATAAAGAACTTATTTGAATTTATAATATAGACATATAAATATTAGAACAATATTACTGAAGTACATATACATTATAAGTTATCATAAAATTTGAATTTAAGGGGGTAGGTGACCGACTGATATCTCGCAAACTAGGACGGTTGCAAATAATAATAAATAACACAAAGTAAAGAAGAAATGTTACTTAAAAATTTAGTTATGTCAAACATGTGAAAATACGATCATATATTTAAGTTATTACACTTTAAAGATAACATGTAAATGTGGAAAATTAAATTTGAGCGGGAATTTTTAGTCAAATTAGAAACTTTTTTACAATTAAAAATATCATTAAAAAATTTTTTTTCTATAAAAAAATATTTTTTAAATTTACTTGATTTTATTTGAAAATTATAGTGTTTGTTTTATTGGAATTAAATCATGTACAAAAAATTATTGGGAAAATATAGTTCTTCTTTTAGCGATTTCCGGTTCAAGTCGGTCCCCCACCGCCTTAAGCTATATAAAGGGAAATGTCAATAAAATTTATGTCATTTAAATTTTTATAATAAAGCATAATAAAGAATTAAAAAAAAGAAAGAAAAAAAAAAAAAAAAAAAAAAAAAGGATAAAGAATCTTTATTGACCCAGGCAGTTCATTAGTAATAATCAAAGTTACAACAAGCATTGATCGTGTCAAATATAACTTAAAATAAATTATTATAAACAATAACAATACAATATACAATGAATTACACAACTATAAGTACACTATTAATCAATAAATAAACATTATAATGAAGCTTGTGAAAATGTATTATTATCAGTATAATATTTAATATCCAATGTTGTATAGGTGGCGAACATTAATACGTTGATGTTATCTATTTTTGAATCTTTATCAAAAAGGACTCTAAAGTATAATATTCTTTGTAAAACAAATTAAAAAAATATGCCATTATTTTCATTTCTTAAGATAGATGGTAAATTCTCATAAATTTTAGCAGTTACAAAATATGGACTTCTTTCTACTCGCTAAAAAAATATACTTCCAGGCCTAAACAATAATTCTTATATTTTTTTAGATTGGATACATTTTTATCATTATTTAAACATTCAAATAAAAACTGTGATTAATAAATTAACTTATAGCAATTCAGTGGGCGCATTATCTGCATTTTTCAAATTCTGAGAATAACTGCATCCTGAAAAATATATTATAAAAACAACAATTTTTTTTCGTTACTTGAAAATTTTCTTTTAATGATTGAAACAGTTTGTGCTTTTAAATATTTTATAATATTATAATATTAACAAATCAATATATAAATTAATTTAAAGGCGTAGACCACCTTGAACAAAACAGTTGCGTAATATCCTAACAAACCTGAAAATCAACGTTGATTTGGCCGGAGTTATTGATTTCTAATTTATTTTCCATTCACAAATTGACACTGGCGGTCACTGTGGGGCATTGTGGTAAAAATGGTTAACAGTTTTGCAGATCCCAGTTCGTGTTTATTCATTAAAAAGCACATGTTGTTTTATGTGTTATATGGCTTTAAGTTATTATTAAAGAAGAATATTACTTGAGCTTATCACATGAAGTAGTACACCACATCGATCTTGTTGCGAAAAAAAGGTCTATCTCGTATTTTGTCAGTGGAAGCAAAAGGTCTATCTCGTTCCCGAACGTTATGGAGATGGCGCTCGAGATAGGCTTTTCGCTTCCACTGACAAAAAAACGAGATAGGCCTTTTGCTTTGCTTTGCTTTGCTTTGCTTTGCTTTGCTTTGCTTTGCTTTGCTTTGCTTTGCTTTTTTTTTTTTTTTTTTTTTTTTTTTTTTTGAGGCGATAAAAGTGAGCCGCTTATTGAGACTGGAACTTTTTTTGGAAAGTTTCTTTCATTCTTATCAAGTTCAAAGTTAATAACAATGATCAACCATTATGCATAAACGTAGTAAAGGTAACGACATCATAACCAGCTGTTTTTACCAAAGGAACATTTTCGAAGCTGGGTTCCGCGCAAGATGGCGAGTATTATGCATCGGAACCTATGCCAGTGCCTGTAAACTTTCCTATTGTGCCTTTAATTCTTGTCTTTCCGTCTTCCTTTTAACTACTACTCCTTTGCAAACCTTGGCTTCGTTTTCCACTAATTTGTTACTACCAGGCACCGGCTTCATAGTCATTTAATTCATCTTCATAATCGTTCACCACGTTGAGTGCGTGCAGAGGAGGACAGATTGACCATAGGTCATAGTTAAAGTGAAGTGGAAATAGTGTAGAGGCCGATTGGGCGACATAGTTTCGCTCCGGGGCTCGTCTGCACACATTTACCACGGACCTTGGATGTGGACGTCTTCGGCCAGTACTTCTTCATAATCGGTTACTGTTCCGCCCAGAAAGACGGAACGGTTTACATCTCGAGGAGGAGCCTCGACTGGTCAAATTGCTAATAGGCAGTGCCGCGACTGAATTACATTCATGTGCATGTGACCCCACGTCCCACGGCACATGAAAGCGTGGGCCAGTAAAAAACGTTATATCAATCAATCAACATTTTCGAAGCTGGTTCAATATTTGTGTGTAGTTTATAGAACGAGCTTAGGCAAGATAGAGAGAGAGAGAGAGAGAGAGAGAGAGAGAGAGAGAGAGAGAGAGAGAGAGACAGAGAGAGAGAGAGAGAGAGAAATTATCGTAATAATAAAGAATGCTGAACAATAAGTTTGGTCCGCAAGGTGAGCGTCAGATCGGCATCATCGCCTTTGATTGTGCGCGAGTAATCTATCCTATTGTTTCGTTAATTCTTCGTCTGTGTCTTGTTAATTATAACCACTTTATTTCCAACTATCTGTTCTTCCTTTTCCACTAAAAAATCCTATCGCACACAATCTCCATCATCATAAAATCATCCTCAAAAGTGAACCTGGTAGGCGAGTACCACCATTTTGAAAATTCAACCATGTGGGTTTGCTTCTCCCAACATGTCAGGAGTTGTCCGCATTCCAAAAACCTAATATTCTTTCCTTTGTTTTAATGTTTCCTCTCCCCCTCTTGACTTCATCATCCATATCAAGTACTCCAACCACAAGTGCACTGAATTAGAGACTGAGTAGAACTATAAAGAAAGCAAATATAGAACTTTACAAAGTTAAAAAAAAGTAAAGAAGAAAGTGAAGAAATTGTAGTGAAAAAAGTGGGGAAAAAAAAGTAGAAATAACCAGTGTGGTAACATATAATGCAGATCCTGGCCTCTCTGGCCAAAAATTACTTAATTAGACCCAATTAGCAGATCTTGGCAGCATAATCGAAAGATTTTGCCAACGACAGAACAGAACGGAATCTGTATGTATACAGAATCCTGTTCGTTTTGTCAACCCAGAACAGAAGAAGAAGAACAATAAGTTTTGGCTCGTTTATCAAATTTAAGCTTATGTCAAACTGAAAACGTTTTTTAAGTCAAACTGGCTTAAAAAAATTATCATTTGCTTTGCGTTTTATTATTTTTTTCTTTCTTTTTTTTCTTTACTGTTCCTATTCTCTAATTTGAAAGAAAAAAATATTTTTAACTTACTAAATTCTGTGCTTACAGCTCATATTAATACCCACCTGTAATTTCAGATATAGTGAAAGTAGAATTACCAGCTTGTAGAGAGCTTACTGAGTTACCCAGAATTAAAATAAAAAACATTCCAAAGAAAGGTTGTAATTGTATTAAAAGTATCATTTTTATGTCAAATATTAGAAAATTTAGTGGTATGCAGAATTCAGTTTTACACACATAGTACTTTCTCTCAAGATTCTAAAATAAGGCTAGATGGGTTCAAATAATATCATTACTTTTTCAACGAATGAGAAATAGTAATGAGGTATTTTACCCGAGAGGGTGATTTCTGTTTGTAAATATTTGCTATGTAAGCTGTACAGAGAAAATCGTTTTGCAATACCTTGCCCAGAGCATTTACATGTTTACTTTTCATATCTGATATTTTACTTTATCACCGCAAAAATATTATGATAATCTGCCACCAGTACTTAGAAATATGAGTAACAAATATACTCTCTTTAGAAACTTGTTGAAACACAAACAAATAAAAATATATTACGCTTTATTAGAATATTTTGACTTCAACTCTAAAATCAACAAAATCTATGTGCTTATAAGCAATCAAATTTGAAACATTATTAAATTCATATTTTCATATGAATTCATATTTGTGTCGATGTTTGTCATTTTATTTATAAATAGACAAAACTTTGAAAACTATTTTCAATGCTATTTTTACCCATAGTGGGGATTAAACGGGGGGAGGGGGGTTAAAACACGTTAGGATTTCTAAGGCTAAAGGGTATACGGTTGGCGAAAAATAGTTTTTTATAGACCTCTTTTACATCCTTGCGCTTTGTCGCCATGTTTGTGGTGCCTAATGCATTGCCCAGCATAGGGGAAACATCATTTCTCCTAATTTTTTACATAAAAAGAGTTTATTTCAACTGAACAAATTATTCTCATATTCTTCGAGCTTATTAGAAGCTAGAAATAAGGCTTTGATTGAGGTTTGAAGCTTCTTTTGCTGTTAAAAAAATAAAAATGACGTTTTTCTTATGCTGGCCTATGTATTCCTGACCAACAAAATGGCGGCTCTTAAATATGAGTGCAACCGGTCTATAAATCGCACCCTTTATAATTTATACATAGCGTAAAGTTAAAATTTCAATGTATAATATAGTGTGAACTCTACAATTCTACATCCTAATCATTAATCAATTACAATGAAAAAAAAATAGCATAGAGAGAGAGAGAGAGAGAGAGAGAGAGAGAGAGAGAGAGAGAGAGGAAAAGGATTTATCTAAGACAATCATCATGAAAATATAAGACTTTTATTTCAAGGCCACAAAAGGTATACACCCACTTACATGGTTCTCTGTCATATTTTAAACATTATTTTCTATGGTCAGAGTTTTTCTTACAAAATTTGATTAAATATATAATTAAAAAAAATTTAAACACACATTACAAACTAATACATCTATCATCAATATATTCACAGATTCACCGCATAAATTAACATAAATCTAACGTATTTGAGCGGACTGTTTTGCAGTTTCAGAGGCTGGTGATAAATGCACTAGCTTAGCCACAAGAAAAAAATGTTAAAGAAGTTAAAATGCTTTGTATTAACCCATATACTTTACATAGTATCACATGAAAACTGGTCCTCGAATAAGATTGGTACAATGTGTATGAAAACTGTTAAAAATCTGTTTCAGAAGTTGGGAAGGTGGCAAAATGTACCTTATAAATCTTAATAAAATTAATGTATTAATTAATGTAGGGAATGTATTTCCCTACATAAACGGAAATCACTATTATAATGGAAAAATTATATACATTATTAACGTTATTCCAACATTTATGTGACTTTTTTTTTTCGATATCGTTAGCTAACAGTAACAAAATAATTTACATTTTTACGTAACTTTACACAATAGAAGACTTGCAAAAGTAGATTTAGTGAGAAAATAAACAAACTGACAGCTCAACAATACTAACAAAGTGCTAGCAGACGACTTTGTGTTCCTGTCTATATTTAACATGCTTTCTTATGGAGCAATGAAGTATTTATAACTCGAGTTAGAAATATTTCTAGGAGCTGAAATTTTTATTGTAGCTTACTGAGTCTCAAAGCTTTTGTTTTCCTGAATTTGAAGTCAATTGAATAAAAAGTTAATTTGCGTCTAAATTAATTGAAATTCAGGAAAACAAAAGCTTTAAAGCTAAGCAAGCTATAGTAAAAATTTCAGCTCAAAAGAAATAATTTCAACTCTAGTTATAGCTGCCTTATTGCCCCATAACAAAGCATGTTAAATGTAGACAGGGACACAAAGTTGTCTGCTAGCACTTTGTTAGTATTGTTGAGCTGTCAGTTTGTTTATTTTCTCCGTAAACCTACTTTTGCAACGTCTGCTATTACGCTAGATTAATGCGGGAAATCAGGTACTACGGGATTTGACAAAATAATTGTAAAGAAAAAAAAATCTGAAATTTTGCACAGTGATACATTAGGATATGGTATCTTCAAAAATGTAAAAAATCTGAGGGGTCACCATGCTAGATTTTAAATTTAATTTTTTGAAATTTTAGTCCCATAAGAGCCCATATTAATTTCAATAATTATTTTCTCTCTTATCTGATGGTCACGGGTTCTGAAAATTTTATCGTAGGTAGCTGTTACTGTTAACTTTCATATGGCATCTTTAAGTTTGGAAGTTTTCTTTTTAGATTTTGAGATGCAAGCAATCTGAATACAACCCTTAATGTAGAGTTCAATGCAGCAACGCATACGCAAAATAATGTAATTTATGCTGTACTGTATTTTGATTATTACTTAACATAATAATTCAGAAGATGTTCAGCATAATTACTTATGTTAATACCAAAACATTTGTGACAAACAATATTGCAATTTGTTCAATACGTATTCAATTTAATATATTATTATTATTATTACGTATTATTCCATTATTCAATACGTACGTAATTGCTTTGTACAGTACATTTGTTTTGCCAATTTACACCATTAATTATTCTATTTCTTAAAATTTACAACTTTTTATATAATATTAAATTTACATTATTTGAATAAAATTTATTAGTGATTTTACAGGTTATAATAACTTTTTATGAAATCAAGTTTATTTGCTTGAAAAAATTTATAATATATAGCCTCTTCAGTCCCAATATACAATGAGTTATACATTAAAAAACTTGACAAAAAATCTGTAAACAATAAAAAATATATATATATATATATATAAATATGTGGATTGTGTCAGAAAAAAGCCAGTAAAATTTCGCGTTTTTTTTTAGCAATGTAGAGTGGGTAGGAGGTCCGTAAATATAAGAAAAAGCAAAAAAAAAAAAAAAAAGAGGCATATTTTTGTCATTCGGAGAACCGCACAAAAACGTGGTTAAAATTTACGACATTGAAATATTGTTTAAAAGTGTCTGGGACTGAAGAGGGTAGAACATAAATGCAACATAATTATACTTTCTTTCTTTTATGCATGTGTGTAACATCATTTACAATATTACAAAAGCTTTGAAAGAGATAAGATAAAAATAGTTTGTTTTTTATCTAGAAGATGAATTTATATAAGAAAATTTCACTCATATACATTAACACGTAGGAAAATTTATTAATTGCAATTTTTAAACTTTTTATAGGTGACAATAAAATAGTAATCTGGTACTTTGATTTGCAATTTTACACTATTTCATTTTTAAAAAAATTTTAGTTTGAAAATCTTCATTCAATATAAAATTACAAGAATTATAATGTTAATTAAAATTATTTATACAATAACAGACAAAAATGATGAACACTAACAATTTTTGGGGGTTAATTTTATTGCATATTCTAAAAGAGAAAAACGTTCTAAATCAATAGATACATGAATTTATAATTTTTGAGTTTATTAAAGACATAGACCACATAAAACAACATGTGCTTTTTAATGAATAAACACAAAATGGGATCTTCAAAACTGATGACAATTTTTACCAGAATGTTAATGTAGCCCCACGAGAGAGCGTGAAAAAACTGTAAAGTATGCAATTTGCGTACAAATTCATGTTTATGACGTCAGAAACATGCAAAAATTAGTATAAAAATGTTGTGCGGGTTGCATAAATTGAATTTTCTGATCACTGCTACGGGGCTACTGTTGGGTTTTGAGACAAAGTAAAGTTATTTATGTAAGTCCCATCAAGTGTTTTGTGATATAAATGCTTATGTTTTTCTCTGGTCTATTCCTTTAAGTATTTTTAATTCATTTTTGAAAGTCACGAAATGGCATCACGGTCGGTAACTTATTCCAATGCCGAGCTTTACATCATTTTTCAAAATTTAAATATTAATTAAAACTACTAAATAGGGTTGCCAACTATTCAGAAGGCGAAAAAAGGACATGGCCCACACGTAACTGGGGGGTCTGGGGGGCGAAGTCCCCCAGTAGCCCTCCGCAGGCGAAAATTTTTTGATGGCACGCCCCTTTTTCTTTGAAAAAGCAAGCAAAGTAATCAATTTTATAAGTAATAAAAGTAAAGTTTAATATTCAATCTTGTGTATGTATGTAACACATACTTTTTTAAAATTTAGATAGGAATTTTTTTATGTTTGGTAAAAAAAAGTAGCGATTTTTTTTTTGTTTTATTTTTAATGTTAAAAAAAAGAATAGAATCATTAGAGAGACTTAATGAATTGAATAATTTAAAAATACATTGAATAAAATGCACACATTTTTAATTAAATTTGACACTGGCAATTATTATTAATTATTGATAACATTTACATTAGTAGACAGGTTTCATAGATAATATAATTACAAAAAATACGGTGTGCACTGCACACTACACTTCTGTAAATTGTAATTATTTTTTTTATTATAAATTAAATACTGTGCATGAAATGTAATTTTTAAAATTTTTAAATGTCAAAATTTGAAAAACAAGAATAATAATGTATATGAATGAGAAATGTTGAAATTTGTGTATGCAATCATTGCAATCAAAATCAAATAATCCAATTTGATATAATTTACATATCAATTTTTATGGATAAAAATATTCTGACAGAATTTATTTCACATTTTAATTTAATATAAATAATTCAGGAATTTTATATATATTATATTAAATATAATATATGGCATTCCTGAATGATTTATATTAAAATTGTACTGACAACAATAGACCACTTGCAATAAAATGTTTTTAATTGTTGCAGCAAGTGAAAACGATTTTTACATAAGAAATTCATTAACAATTATTCAAATTATTTTTAAAAGTTCGTTCGCATTGCAAGTGGTCAATTAAGTAATATAACTTATTTAAAGCTATATTTTTCCTGAGATTTCACATCTTTTAAGAAGCTAGTATCATTTAAAATGTTGTCATAGAATTGATTACAAGTGTCATTGTAGTTAAAGTAAGTCATGATTTCATTCTTTATCAAATCATTTGAACACCTATTTCTGGTGTCACTCCACTTTAGATTCTTGATACTGAAAACCCTCTCTACAAAAGCAGAGGTGGCTGGAATGCTAAATAAAAACTGCATGATTTTGTAAATGATTGGATTTTTTTTTTAGAAGTTGTTTCTGAATACATGAAGCCATTTATCTTCAGTTGTGCAATGATCTGTAATTACTTTATTTGATACTAAATTTGAGTAGTGTATTTTCAGTGTAAAAATTTCATCAAACAGCATGTCTCTATCAATATTATATATTTTAAATTAAGGTTAAAGTTTTTCAATTACTTCTATAAAATCAGAATAGGAAGGAACTCCATTTTTTAAATTTAATTTTGACACTACACATGCCCAACTGTCTTTTGAGTAATCAAATCTATCTGTCAAGTACTTGTGATTTGTATAACAACTTTTGCTATTGCGTAATTTTTTTTATATTTTAATTTTTTTTTAATCTAAAATTTCTAATAAGGGGAGTAAAGTGTCCTTTTTTTGAAAAAAAGTAAAAAAGGACAAAAACCTCGAAAAAAGGACTGCCCTTCTGAAAAAAGGACAGTTGGTAACCCTACTACTACTGGAACTAAAAAATTAGAATTTTATATATCAATTTATTTGGGACAATGTCCTCTTTTAGAATATGAAATAAAATTCCGCCCTTCTTTTCGGTCTTCCTGATTTCAAATGCTATCTACTATCAACATTTTTTTGAACTCATATCAATCATACGCATGTCTTTCTTATTAAATTTTACAATAGAAATTTGGTACAAATATTTAAACGTTAAAAGTTTCCATCTTGGCCGACTATGATTTTGTTAAATTTCATTTTACATCAGCCGCACCAAATTTACGAATAAGATATTTAATCACATTCAATAATATCAAAATAACAGTCACACATTTCATCTGTTGACATTGTTATCACTTGGCGTTGATAAGATCTTCATAACTGGGAGGGGGAGACTCGTACTGAAATATAAAACAAAAAATAATTAAAATATTTTGTATTTAAAAGTAATGGCGTAGAACACCTTGAACAAAAAAAGTGAGTAATATCCTAATAAACCTGAAAATCAACGTTGATTTGGCCGGAGTCATTGATTTTTAATTTGTTTTCCATTCACAAAATGCCACTGGCGGTCACTGACGTCACAGCTCGCCTAGTCCACGCGCGCGTAAACCGGGCAAGCTGTGACGTCAGTGACCGCCAATGTCATTTTGTGAATGAAAAATAAATTAAAAATCAATGACTCCGGCTAAATCAACGTTGATTTTCACGTTTGTTAGGATATTACTCAACTTTTTTGTTCAAGGTGTTCTATGCCTTTAATTAAATGTTTATCAATATTATCTTTAATTTTCTGTATTGTAATATTTTCTTCTCTTAAAAGGTCATTGCACTAAAAAAAATATATAAATAAAAAAAACAGCAACGTTTTAATCACGAGATAAAGAAATGTCATTTAACTTTAACCTTTCTCTAGCGTCACAAACTGTGGTTCAGTAAAATATACACGGAAAGAATAAATTACGTAATTAATGCCGCACTCATGACATAATAGCACAAAATTCAAAATTTCTTTTTTTCTCTCTTTCCTTCAATCGTATACAATATACATTGTATTCGTCAAGGTTAATTAACAGATAGAAAAAGTCAAAACAATTACATACTATGTGCACATTTGGTGCTACTTTTACATTAACATTTATATTACTATTAAAATCAATAAAATAAGCTGTGGGCTCACTCTAGAGCCCTGACTTTGTCAACTTTTTTTTTTATTATAATTATTTATTATACATTTTATTATTTATATGATACTAAATTAGAGAAACACAACTAATTATGCTGTCATAATAATATTTATGCCATTGAGTAACTTAATGATTTTGATTATAGCATAAATTTTGCTGAATTAAAACCAATGGAAGGCTAACATTATTATTACGTATATAAGATAAAACCCGTCAAAGTGAACGAACTACACTTTACAAATTTTGTTCAAAATGAACGATCTACGTTTGGCGCTTCTACACATTTTAACATAAGAACGAGATGGGAGAATTTTGTAAAATGTAGATCGGTCATTTTGAGCAAAATTTGTAAAGTGTAGTTCGTTCACGTCGACGTTTAAGCATCGGTATTTATTTTTGAGTACATAGGCAGTTTTTTAATATCAGATTGCAATAGAAATTATAAAGTCATTGTTTTAATATAACGATTTTGCCCCCCGCCTCTGCACAATTTTATTTATTTTTTTTTTTATCCTTCTGTATTCTATTGGCAACCAATTTAAAACTTACAGCCAGACATAATTAAAATATTTGAGTTGTTCATATTATTATTCTTATATTCTACACGGAGAGAATTAACCGAGTTGAAATAACTCAAGTGCGAACCAACTCAAGTTTTTTAATCGTCATAACTGAAACTTGAGTGACACCAACCCAACTTTCAGTTATGATAATTCAAAAAAATTAGTTGATGATTCGCACTTCAGCTATTTAAATTCAGGTAATTCTCTCCGTGTATTGTTATTATACAGGTACAAAAATTACATTTTATTGCAGTAGTTCTGCAATAGTAGCTTAAAAATGAAAATCTAAACTCAGAAAATAAAACAGAATATAATAAAATGATTAAGATGCAAAATAATAATAATAATAATAATGGTCTGGTTTGCAAGGATTGGTTAAAAGCAAGAGAAAAGTTAAACCTCGAGCACAGGCATTTACGTGTCATGCAGAAAGCTGCAGTTCTTGGCACAGCTAACATCGTGCGCAAAGTGCTTAGTTTGTGACCCCTCTGTATACCATCTACAGTTTCTGATATAATTGGTACTGGATTATTCTCACCTTCACCTTGAATCAAGTAGGATTCCGGTGTTGGTGTTACACAAGAAGAAAGAAAAGAACTCATAATAATAATAATAATAATATGAGTCAGCGATAAATCTATAAAGTGGTTGCATTCATATAAAAATCGATGCCATTTGCACGTAAAGTATAAATATCGTAATTTATGCTGTATTTATGTCATTATAGCATAAATGATGCTAAATTAGAACAATATAAATACTTATGCTGTACAACATAATATTTATGCTATGTAAACATATAGTTCTTATGCAGTATAGCATAAATTATGTTGTACTGAGCAAATTATACTGAAAATAAGTTAGCATAGTTAATACATTGTTATTTTTGTCCGTGTGTGAACACTAAATGACATGGACCGGTATGGAAAAATGACACCTTTTGTCAGTTTAAAAATTTTTAGTAATATTTTTTTGAGGGTATATTTTACTTTTTATTTTTTTATTAACAGGTTGAATGAGGTTTTTACAGTAATCGAGAAAAATAATAATAAAACAACTTTTACAAAGAAAATAGTTAAAAACCATGTTTATCCTAAGCTGAGCAATGTTACCGATTGCTCCGGTATGGAGTTGTAGTGCATTCAGTATGACGTCATGCGCCTACACCCTATACACGGACAAAAGTAACTATATAATAATTATGCTATTTCATAAAGCAAAATTTGTTCACTACAACATAATCTATGCTATACTGTATTATAAATATGTTATATAGCATAAATATTATGCAATACAACAAAAAAAAATTATGCTTTTCTAATTTAGTATCGTTTATGCTATAATGACATAAATTACTTAATTTATTGATTCTTTGAATATAATTAAAATATGGTAATTGTACTAGTTATCGGCAGCTTAAAGGTCTTAAGTTTGAAATTCCTATAGTATTGTTGAGAAAAGCAGCCAAACTGACACTGCCGCAGTTATTGACACCCCCCATTATCGGGCAGTTTATCTTGGCCCCCTCTAGTGATAAAATAGTTTGTAGGTAGTGGTATGGCAAGTAGACAGAATTCTAAGATGGTTGGTTCTAGTTAGAATCTCGTTAACTTATTGCTTTCACCGTAAAAATAGCCTGCCGATAACTAGTACAATTACCATATAATACGACTTAATATTTATCACAAAAATTATCTATGTTGTTATTCTAAAAGTACTGATAGAATAATGAGGTCAGTACCTTGACTATGGTTACATCCTCATACGATGGAGGTTGCGTCATCAGCCCCTCCTCGAGATCTGTGCTTTCGATTGAAACCAGTGTGTTGCAGAACCTGTAAAACATTAACAACGTAATTATGATATCAGTATTCATAGTACTGTACGAAATTCTCTTGATATTATTATTTTGTAATTTCTTATTAATATCCCGTCTTTATCTTCTAACAATATTCTTAAATGATTCCAAAATCGTTAATTTAAATGTAATAATGTTCTACACTTACAAGCAATTCTGTAAAACATATGAACTAATTTTGTAGATGATATAAAGGAAACCTCCTAAAGCAATCCAAACACCAGCTTGAAAAATTAAGTCCAGGAAAGTTTGAGGAGACGGTATGTTCAGAGTATGATCAGATTCTCTAGTTGTATCTATAACAATCAATAAATCAACCAAAAATAAATAAATAAATCAATAAATAAAAATAATAATAAAAAATCAATCATTCAAGCAACCAATAATCAATAAATAAACAAAAAATCAAAATATCAACCCAAAATCAATCAATCAATCAATCAATCAATCAATCAATCAATCAATCAATCAATCAATCAATCAATCAATCAATCAATCAATTAATCAATAATTGCTGTCTTATGGGTCGCTTAATAATTTCAATTTTTTCATGCTTCTTTATGCCCGCGTAAAACAAGTGAGCTGTGACGTCAGTGACTGCCAGTGTTTTTTTGTGAATGGAAAATAAATTAGAAATCAATTACTTCGGCCTAATCAACGTTGATTTTCAAGTTTGTTAGGATATTACACAACTTTTTTTTGTTCAAGGTGTTCTAAGTCTTTAAATTATTTATAATTGACACTTAACTGCAGCATTTACCTTTTTCTCACCCCGTTTGAGTAATCTTTTTATACCATTTTAAATGCTCAATAAAAAAATTATAATTAATTATTATTATTATAATAAATCAACCAATCAATCAATTATTAAAAATAAACCAACAAAGTACAAACATAAATAAAGTCAGTCCTACCTGTACTATTTTCGTTAGTAAAAAAAAACTTGATTTCCATAATAGCTGAAAGTGAGTACTAAAAATTAAAACTTGCTATCACCTTAACTTTATAACGCATACTAATGAGTGAAATGTTTGCTTGATCAAATGTTATCTCTCACCGATTTATCAGTTCCCATAATTTTAGTTCTCAAAAAGACCTTTTTAGTTCTGATCACTTTACAAGAAAGAAATAAGACGGGAAATCATAAGAAAGTATTTTTAAATAATGTATAAAAACATTGACAATGTTATTGTTGCAATAATTGCAGTGCGAAATGGTCACGTGACCACGTAAAAAGAGGTCATTGTAATTAATATTGAAATTTTAATCGTCTCAAGTCAAGACCTTTAACTTCTTATCTCACGGTTTATATATAGTGATAAGATAATCTCAGTGCAGCATATTTTTATGTGTACTTTGACTTTGACTTATTCTTTTTATTTTGACATGTGTGTCGATTGATTAATTACCTTAAATATTTGAAACTTAATTAATCAAAAACAAAATTTTATTTGCACTGAAAAATAATAATTTATAATTTATATAAGTGTTTGTAGGGGTTCTAGTTTTTTTTTTTTTTTTTTTTTTTTTTGCTTGCCATATTGTGTTATTGTGCTAAGTGCTATACACCAATCCCAGTCCCAGTCAAGACATTGTCTTATCGACCGGTAAGGACTTTCCAATTAATGGAAAAGCACATACGGGTCGGCCACGGCCTAAGTTCACAGCCCGGCATTCACCATGACAGCCTAGAGAAACCGTGGAAACATCTAGGCAGGCTGGTCGGTGCAATCACATCAATCATGCACCTCCCGAATACTGTGCGTCGTCATGGAATGCATGTAAACATGCATCGTGCAACGTGTTGTGCTCTCACACTTCACGTACGCACCCAGCAGTGGCTCGAACCTATACTCGGTGAGGAGTACAGAGTTGCGAGTCAGCTGCCTTCACCACTCGGATATACCAGCTCGGTATGGCTGAGTAATAAAAAAAATATGTGAATATACATTTAAAAAATTTATATATTATTTATCTACACGGAAAGAATACTTTATAAGAATAATAATCTTTATTGACCCAGGCAGTGCATAGTAACAATCAAAGTTACAACAAGCATTGGTCTTGTCAAATATAACTTAATAATAACAATAATAAAGAAAATAAAGTAATAATAATACGAAAAAATAACAACAGCAAGAATACAAAATAAAAAATGAATCACACAACCATAAGAGCTCTATTAAACTATGTACAAACATTATAATGAAGTTTGAGAAAATGTGTTATTATCTGTATAATATTCCAATGTTGTATGGGTGGTGAACATTAATACATCAATATCATCTATTTTTGAATCTTTATCAAAAAAATGACCCTAAAGTATATAAAGGAATAGACCAGAGAAAAACATAAGCATTTATATCACAAAGCACTTGATGGGATTTACATAAATAACATTAGTTTGTCTCAAAACCCAACTGTAGCCCCGTAACAGTGATCAAAAAATTCAATTTATGCAACCCGCACAACATTTTAATACTAATTTTTGCATGTTTCTGACATCATAAACATGAATTTTCACGCAAATTGCATACTTTACAGTTTTTTTACGCTCTCTCGTGGGGCTATATTAACATTTTGGTAAAAATTGTTAACAATTTTGAAGATCCCATTTCGTGTTTATTCATTAAAAAGCATATTATGTTGTTTTATGTGGTCTATGGCTATAATATTCTTTATAAAGCAAAAAAAAATTAAGCAAATTTTTAAAAAGATTATCATTATTTACATTTCTTAAGATAGAAGGCAAATTGTCATAAGTTTTTAGCATATGGACTTCTTTCAAATAGTTTAGATGAATGTTTTGGTACAGCTACTTTGGAATTATTACGAGTGTTATAATTGTGTATGGTGTTATTTGTTTTATATAGGATCCAGCGTTAGATCGTTTTTATGCTGTATTTATATCATTATATAGTATAAATTATGCTAAATTAGAACAAGATAAATATTTATGCTCTACAACATAATATTATGTTTTGTAACATAGTTCCTTATCATAAAGTATAGCGTATAGATTATGTTTTATGCTGAAAAATAAGCTAGTATATAATTATCACGTATTATTTTATTTTTTTCAAAATTAATTCTATTGGCTTATGGCCATACAATGCAATCAGATGGAGATTTTATTTGACACAAAACTTCACTTAAATACATGTTATTTCCAAATGTTAAAGCCATAAACCACATAAAACAACATGTGCTTTTTAATGAATAAACACGAAATGGGATCTTCAAAACTGTTGACAATTTTTACCAGAATGTTAATATAGCCCCACGAGAGAGCGTGAAAATACTGTAAAGTATGCAATTTGCGTGACTTTTCATGTTTTTGACGTCAGAAACATGCAAAAATTTGTATTAAAATGTTGTGCGGGTTGCATAAATCAAAATTTCTGATCACTGCTACGGAGCTACAGTTGGGTTTTGAGACAAACTAAAGTTATTTACATAAGTCTCATCAAGTGTTTTGTAATATAAATACCTATGTTTTTCTCTGGTCTATTCCTTTAATAGAATGGACCACTTGCAATGAAGGAACTAATTAAATTTGAATATTCCTAATGCATTTCTAATGGAAAAATCGTTTTCACTTACAAGTTGTAACAATTAAAAACATTTCATTGCAAGTGGTCCATTCAATTTGTTATGAAAAATAAATGTACGTTTAGATTCAATAATTAATTGATTTCTTTAAATCATTTGTTAAATTGATTTTCTTTGCATTCATACTTTATTTAAAAAAAATATATAATGATTAAGTCAAACTTACCATCATGCACTCTTGCATTGAGTGTATAGAATTATACTTGCCGTGATATGTTCTTGTAGAGTTCCAAATTGAAGCTATATTCATGGTTATAACTTTTTTACAATTAACAATTATATCAAGCAAACCAGACGATGCCATTGTATCTAACTGCACTTAAATAAACTTGACTTGTTCTGTGTTAAAAGCAGTGATGATTTCATGTACCTATGTAATATGCTGTATACATATAGGAACATTATAAGACTTTTTGACATAATGTAAGTAATACATGTGCATGGGGTTTCTAGATCTTTCTATATTACGGTACATATTTTAGTTTTAGGTCTTAGTACTGACTCATTAAAGACATAATTAACCCTAAAATTAAGTATTTGTTATTCTTTTCCAAAACAACTTAATAGAAATTAGTCGTTTATACTTGACTTTTCTAGCCCGCGGGATAAGCGAGTCCCGCGAGGATATAGTACACGCCCCTCTACTATCAGAGATAATAATATATGTCTCGTGCTCTACCTGCTAAGCTTACCTGAGAAAGTATATACAAACTTTTTACTCACACAGTACGGGAGTACGTACTACGTTACAATTGCTCTCGTTACCCTCGCGGGACTCGCTTATCCCGCGGGATAGAAAAGTCTAATAAATTACTAATTTCTATTGAGATGTTTTGGAGAATAATAAAATATACTTATTTTTGGAGTTAAGTGTGTCTTTAAGATATTGTATATTGTAGTTTGTTTGTTTTTATGTTAATAAGGCAGTAAATATGTAGCATTCTTTTCAACTTTTTAGAGAGAGAGAGAGAGAGAGAGAGAGAGACAGACAGACAGACAGACAGACAGACAGACAGACAGACAGACAGACAGACAGACAGACAGACAGACAGACAGACAGACAGACAGACAGACAGACAGACAGACAGACAGACAGACAGACAGACAGACAGACAGACAGACAGACAGACAGACAGACAGACAGACAGACAGACAGACAGACAGACAGACAGACAGACAGACAGACAGACAGACAGACAGACAGACAGTTTAAATAATGAACATAAGTAATTAGTTCTAATTAATTATGTCATTTTGTTACAAATAATATCTAATGGCATTTGAGATATTATTTGTATCAAAAAGGACATAATTAATGAATTATTATTCTCTCTCTCTCTCTCTCTCTGTCTCTCTCTCTCTCTCTCTCTCTCTCTCTCTCTCTCTCTCTCTCTAAGAAATAGAAAGATTGCTAGATATTTACTGCCTTATTTAAAAACAAACAAACTATAATATGCAATATCTTTACTGAGACTTAAAACTATTATTATAATTATAAAATAGAAAAATCTAGAAAAACTGTGCACATATTTTCTTATGTCAAAGAATCTTAAAAAAGTCCTATATAACTTGGTCCCTTATACATGTCTTACGACTCAGCAGTCCCGGCTTATTCTTTATAGACACGAGTTAAATTAACTTTTCTGGAGGCAACACTTACGATACGTTTGATTTGGTGGCTACTTGAACTATTAGAGCCAGCTGTTCTTATCAAACTGATAAGGCTGGATGAAGATCAGAAACAAAAACTGATGACGTAAATACTCGGAATACTGGCGCTCAGAAACAAGATCTCAAACCTTTTTAAGCATGTTTAGTAAAAAGAACGCAATCGCTGCCAATCACGGCCCTAGAATGTAAAAACGTGCTTGACTATAGGGTCTATAGGGTCTTTAAAGCAATATTCATGTTAAAGTCGACGCCATGTTAGATCACTCAATAACATGGGTGGCATAGAGAATAACATTGTATGCAATATTTTTTAGAGCATTTTGATGCTGAAAATATGTTGAATTACTATCTCAAGTATATGAGAAAAATAACAATAACAAAAAATTGACAGATTTTCCAAAGAAAAGTGCCAAAAACGAAGTTTGTGCTATGCTCAGCAATGCTGTTCACTACTCCAGTAAGGCCTCCAAAGCGCATTAAATATGACGTCATCTGCATACACCATAGTATAGAACAGGGACAATGTATTGGCTTGGTTCTATTCATAGAAAAGTCAAATACTTTTGTTATAATACTCTCTCTCTCTCTCTCCCTCTCTCTCTCCCTCCCTCTCTCTCTCCCTCCCTCCCTCTCTCTTCATTCTATATGTATACGAAACATTTTTATTTTATTTTTTACGTAACAGCAATCTCAGTAGACGTATTTTTGTATTCAATTTTATTGTCAATATCGTAATTAAGGCAGTGAGTGACTGACATGGAGCTGAAATAGTCAAACGAAGAATTTTATTTTCATAATTATTCTTCCGATACGATGCTTATATCCAGCAAAACATATAATATAATTTTAAAATAAAATTAAATGCATTTATCATTTTTTTTTTTTTTTTTTTTTTTTTGAAAAAGTTTTAGTAATATTTTTAATTTCAAAAAAGTTACTTATTTTATTTAAAAAGTTGGCGCTTATTATTATTATTTTTTTTGAAACGATATCTTAAAAATGTATGTATGTATCTTAAAGCCATAGACCACATAAAACAACATGTGCTTTTAAATGAATAAACACGAAATGGGATCTTTAAAACTGATAACACTTTTTACCAGAATGTTAATGTAGCCCCACGAAAGAGCGTGAAAAAACTGTAAAGTATGCAATTTGCGTGAAAATTCATGTTTATGACGTCAGAAACATGCACAAATTAGTATGAAAATGTTGTGCGGGTTGCATAAATCTAATTTTCTGATCACTGCTACGGGGCTACAGTTGGGTTTTGAGACAAACTAATGTTATTTATGTAAATCCCATCAAGTGTTTTGTGATATAAATGCTTATGTTTTTCTCTGGTCTATTCCTTTAAAAATGAAATAACTTAACTATTTGATCGTGTTTTCATGTGTTTGACATAAGTAAACTTTTAGGTAACATTTCATCTTTACTTCCTTAATATTATATTTTGCGACCGTTCAGTTTATCAGAAATAAGCCGGTATACGGCCAGTATATACCTTTAATACTATAATACTATCTTCATTACATTTACGTAGAATTCCATGGCTATAGGGTGGTTTCATTTATGTTAAAGTTGACGTCATAAGTGAGTACTAAATAACATTGGTCGGTATAGGAAAATTGCACATTTTGCCAGTTTAAAAATACTTCGCAATCATAGGTTTGTCCTATGCTGAGCAATATTATGTATTGCTCAAGAAGAGCATCGAAAATCACTCAGAATGACGTCATGCGTACACACCCTATACGCCTATTGTGAAAGCTATTTAATAATAATAGCATTAATAATAGAGCATTTAATAGCATTAATAACATCTATATTTTATCAATTATAATTTGAAGACATCTGTCTGTTAACGTATTGTAATAGATGAATGAATTACTTAAAATGGGAGCTCTCATTGACCCACGCCTCCCTCACCCAAAAAAATATTAAATATCTATTTTTTATATTTCTATCTTATCGTTTTTTATAAATAACCAACTATTTTTACACTTAATAAATTCTCGTTTAAATTATCACAATAACAAAAGTTGTATACTTATTTTAACAAAGTAAAATGTTGGCTAGTTCGTTTTTATCAAATTTTATTTGAAATTAAATTTGATAAGGGACATGGTATTCATAATAAAAGAAACAAAAAACTGATAATTTGTAAGAATTTAAATATTTGAAGTATATTAAAATATGACATAAAGAAAATGTTAAAAAGATAAATTGCAATCTTGTTTTGATGTATATTATGCACAATGACCATAATAACATTATAGTTATACACGGCTAAATCACGGTTAAAAAAAACTCTTATTAGTCCATAACACAATTTTTTTTTTAAAAGAACAGGGCGCGTGATTGCTTTATGTTTATAGCATGTATGCGTTCATATAAAATTCGACACCATGTTGGATCATTAAATAGCATGGAGCGCAGTATAAGAAAACAGCATATTTTGCCAGTTTCAAAATACTTAAAGGCGTAGAACATCTTGAACAAAAAAGTTGTGTAATATTACTAATATTCTAACAAACCTGAAAATCAACCTTGATTTGGCCGGAGTCATTAATTTATAATTTATTTTTCATTCACAAAATGGTGCGAGCGGGTACTGACGTCACAGCTTGCCTGTTTTACACGCGCGTGGACTAGGTGAGCTGTGACGTCAGTGACAGCTCATACCATTTCGGGAATGGAAAATAAATTAAAAATCAATGACTCTGGCCAAATCAACGTTGATTTTCAGGTTTGTTAGAATATTATACATTTTTTTTTGTTTAAGGTGTTCTACGCCTTTAAAGCAATATTTTACAGAGTATTGATGCTATACGAATAGTTTGAATTAAGTTTTCAAGTATGAGAGAAAAATAATAGTAATACACCCCCCCTCCCCAATATTTCCAAAAACAATACCCAAAAACCACGTTTCACTTATTAAAGGCATAGACCACATAAAACAACATGTGCTTTTTAATTTAAAAACATAAAATGAGATCTTCAAAACTGATGACAATTTTTACCAGAATGTTAATGTAAGTCCCATCAAATGTTTTGTGATATAAATGCTTGTGTTGTTCTTTGGTCTATTCCTTTAATGCTGAGCAATGTTAGTGCTACAGTATGGCGCCGAAGCGTATTCAGCATCCCTATATATTATTGCTTTTGAGCTCTGTTTTCGAAGTTGAAATTCTACAAGTACCAATTAGGGGAAAAAAAAAAATCTGGAAAAAATAAAAGTTGCAGAAGTATATGGAATAAATAGAATTTATAATTTTAATAATTTTTATTTACGTCGATGTACAAACTGCTTAAATTATAGCTTTAAAGTTATTAATTTTTAAGAACCATCTTTCTGATAATTTTTGATACGGCTGAGATTCGATACACGTATTCAACAGGTTGGGTTCCGAGGGTGGGGGTTACTACCATACCCACCAGCTGCTTCTTATTGTTGATCAGTATGGCACATACATCCAACTGGAAAATAGAAGGACAAAAATGTATAATTTTCTGACGTCTCGTTTTTTTTTTTTTTTTTTTTTTTTAATTAAAAAAGTTGTATGTATATCAAAAATAATAGCGAACAACAACTATGAGACTTATTAGTAAGTTACAATAAAAATACCAACATTAAAAAAGAAACAAAACTATAGGTATAACTGCTTCATTATACCATAAGAACGTAGGCTAAAATATAATACTGTAAAAAAAAAAAAAAAAAAAAAAAAAAAAAAAAAAAAAAGTTATCACTTTGTTAGATTGGCTTATTTTCTTATCAAACCTTATTTTACAACAATTTAAAGGCATAGTAAACTTACTTTTATATCATTAAAAATATTATAATAATAATTAAAATACCTTGTTATCCATAAATTACACGGAAAAAGTTTTTTTTTTTTTATTTACTGCATGCATGTCTTACTAAGCCCCCGTATTCGAGAGGACCGTTGAACAGTGACAGAAGGTAGCCAGGAAAGGCGCAAGCGCCCATGTTAAACCTGATCTACCCTTTGAGGGATGAAAGGATGTAGAAGGAAGAGGTAGAGTGTTGGTAGAAAGGATTGGAAGGTAGCGGCTGTGGCCTATATAGTTAGGAACTGCCCAGTCATTCGACAGGGTGGTGCATGCAGGAAACCACAGAAAACTGCATGCGTGGACAGCCGACATCCAAGTATTACCTTGGATGCATGGCCGACCTCTGCAACTCAGTAGCACACACACAAGCCAACTCACACCGCGAACCAACATTCCACACCAAGCACAGGTGACTCTTCATGAAAAGTTCCTCTGCAGGTATCGAACGCTGGCCGATGGCATGGAAAACAAGCATGCTAACCACTGCGCCACAGGGCCGGTTAACTTTTTTAACTTTTTATTTTTTAACTTAAAGAGTTACTACATATTTAGACGTTTTTTATACTAAATATGTTAGATATATATTAAAATTTAAAGAGATAACTATTTACCGCTGAAAAAAATAACGCTTATACCTATGAGTTAAGTATTATTCACATGACGCGTAAATTTGACGCGCGTCAACGTGCATCGACGCGCGTAACAAAGTTGGAACAATTAAACAAATGGATCCATTCACATGGTTTTTGAAAATTACATGTGAACGGCTCCATTTGTTTACATTTTTCCAGCTTTGTTACGCGCGTTGACGCACGTTGACGCGCGTCAAATTTACGCGTCATGTGAATAATGCTTTAATGTTTTAACTTTTTTTAACCAAGTTATCGGTTTGTACTGAAGAGTTACGTCATCTATGTAACCGAATACTTTGTCAAATTTATGTTTTACGTGTAGTCATGAATACGTTGATTTTGTATATTTCTTCTCATTTTGACGGTTTAGGTATCTCGTATGTGACGTCATGATATTTTCATTTATAACTTGTCTCTGATTGGCTGATGAAGCAGGAAGGAGAGAATGGAAACAATGCAAAAAAGTTCCAGTTGAGTTTTCGTACCATTCTCTTTGTCTCATCAGCCAATCAGAGTTGTACATATTGATATGTAGGACCCAGAATGAGATCTTTTCAACATTTCACAGGCGAAAGTAAAAATTGATGTAAATAGCAAGGATTTGTTATTTGAAACTTGTTCACGGCAGGAGTCCAAATATTTCATGGATAATAAAGTACATGCTAATTATTATTCTAATATTTTATAATAAAAAAAGTATATATTTATTGTGGCTTTGAATCAGCAAACTACCAATTAAAGGCCTTGTCAACTTACTTTTTTATCATTTAGAATACTAGATTGATAATTACCATACCTTAATATCCATGAATTAGACACCATCACGTTGATTTTGTATTCATTTTTGTTTATTTTCCTATTTGCAGTTATATCACGTATCTGACGTCACAATGTACCACCGCCAATCACAGTCACCGCTCTGGTCACGTGATAAATTTAAGCCCCTCTTTCCAGTTCTTTACTCCTATCACGGCCCCATCGGTACATTGTGACGTCAGATACGTGATATAACCGCAAAAAGGAAAATAAATACAAAATCAACGTTGTGGTGTCTATATCATGGATAATAATGTATGGTAATTATCAATCTAGTATTCTAAATGATAAGAAAGTAAGTTGGCAAGGACTTTAAGAAAAATTATTAGCGATACACTGAGAATATGTGAACATTCCAAGTTTTGAGTTCCATAGTTCAGGGGGCTGATTCTGTAACTTTTTCGCTTTGTTGCAACAAACAAATTTACATAAGATATCGAATAATTTCGTTCGTTATGAAGTTACAGAATCAGCCCCCAGGTTACAGAAATAATTTTTCATGAAGTATATTTTGATTATACTATAAATATCAATCCATAATTAAACTAGTATCACATATGAATACAATAAAATTATCATCTTATATATAGCCTTTAAAATTGAAGCCATAGACCACATAAAACAACTTGTACTTTTTAATGAATAAACACGAAATGGGATCTTCAAAACTGATGACAATTTTTACCAGAATGTTAATGTAGCCCCACGAGAGAGCGTGAAAAAACTGTAAAGTATGCAATTTGTGTAAAAATTCATGTTTATGACGTCAGAAACATGCAAAAATTAGTATGAATTTGTTGTGCGGGTTGCATAAATCGACATTTTCTAATGACTGCTATAGGGCTACTATTGGGTTTTGAGACAAACTAAATTTGTAAATCCCATCACATATTTTGTGATATAAATGCTTATGTTTTTCTCTGGTCTATGCCTTTAAGATAAAATAAAATACTTACAAGTTCTAATAGTGGAATTGAAGGAATGCACATAACTTTAGCACTTCCAAGAACACAATCAGAATCAGGAGATAGTTCAACGTTAGTGGTTTTCAAAACATTACTCTAAAACAGGACATTATTATCATAATAATTATAAACATCTTAAAAATTATCTCAAAATAAACATAATTATATTGAAATAGAAGAGAAATGGTTACTTCCACACAAAAAATAATAAATAATGAATTCGGTCAAATCAATGTTGATTTTCAGGTATATGTTAAAGGCATAGAACACCTTGAAAAAAAATTATCCTCCTAACATACCTAAAAATCAAAGTTGATTCGGCCGTATTCATTGATTTCTTATTTATTTTTAATTCACGAAATTGCAGATGCGGGTATATGACGTCACAGCTCGCTAGACCAACAGGTGAGCTGTGATGTCATATACCTGCATCTGACATTTTGTGAATGGAAAATAAATTAGAAATCAACGACTTTCGGCCAAATTAACGTTTATATATACGTATGTTAGGTTATTAGACAAGTTTTTTTGTTCAAGGTGTTCAACGCCTTTAAGAATATAATCTTTCTTTAGAGAAATTATTTTGTTTGTTGTCTAGGACTTTAAATATACATACCAAGCTAACATCCCAACGTAGAAGGGTAAATTTTTCTCCAACTCCAGGAACATATCTTGGTCCTACAGGAGGTGCGAAAGGACATAATTCTCCTGAAACCTGGATTTGAGTTGTCAAAATACATTTTTGGAATACTTTTTTTTTTTTTTTTTTTTTTTAATTTTCGCACTTTAAAATTCTCTTTAATCTCTAAATAACTATTTACGAAAAGAAAAGAAAATCCTATAATGCACAAAGGATTTACAAAAGTAGAATAATTGTGAAGTAATATGTAAAATTAAATTTATGCAAAATTAAGTAATCTTATTGACTAGTAAAGGAACAACTGTTTTGAAGCCGACTATAAGCAATTTCGGTCACATCCGCTTCCGTTTCTCCTACTACGCATGCGCAGTAAGTCCAAACGGAAGCGGATATGAGCGAAATTGCTTAAAGTCGGCTTAAAAACTGTTTTTTATTTATCAGTCAATATTGTATTGTATGAAAAATAAAATCTTAAAGGCGTAGAACACCTTGAACAAAAAAACATGTATAATATCCTAACATACCTAAATATCAATGTTAATTTGACCGGAGTCATTGATTTCTAATTTATTTTCCATGTACAAAATGTCAGATGCGTGTTTATGATGTCACAGCTTACTAGTTCACACGCGCGGAAACAGGTAGGCTGTGACGTCATAAACATGAAGCTGACATTTTGTGAATGTCAAATAAATTAGAAATCAATGACTCCGGCCAAATCAATGTTGATATTTAGGTATGTTAGGATATTAGAAATGTTTTTTGTTCAAAGTGTTCAATGCCTTGAAGGGTTGGTACTTAATATGGGTATGCGAAGTCCCAAATTGTGATTTTTGATTGCATTTTTGTTTTTGAGACTAGTATATGTATATTATATAAGTTGATTTAAAGTCCTTATACACTTATTTTTTTATTATTTAGAATACTAGATTGATAATTACCAAACCTTATTATCCATGAATTAGACACCAACATGTTGACTTTGTATTTATTTTTATTTATTTTCATTTTGACAGTTGAAATAAAACTGACGTCACAATGTACCGGTGACTGTGATTGGCTGACTTATCACGTGACCAGACCCAGTGGCTGTGATTCGCTGATGAGTCAGCCAATCACAGTCACCCGTCAAGTCACGTGATTAAGTCAGCCAATCACAGTCACCGGTACATTGTGACGTCAGATAAGTTTTATTTCAACTGTCAAAAAAAAAAATCAACATGTTGGTGTGTAATTCATGGATAATAAGGTTTGATAATTATCAATATAGTATTATAAATGATAAAAAAAAATAAGTGGATAATGGCTTTAAGTATAAAAAAGGAAAACTCGTACAATATTTTATTGTAATAGAGTATTTTTAAATGTCCAATACTATTATATAATATAAACCAATAATAAATTGCCTTAAGAACAGCCAGTTCGTTTTGTATGACGATTTTTTTGATAGCATGTACATCTCCTGCATAATCTGCTTCTAACGTATTGCTGACAACCACAAGTCGCTTAGTTTTATCTTGAGCGCCGGGAATTCTGTTAACATAAAATAATTTATATTAGAGGTATAATTAACTTACTTTTTTATGATTTAAAAAAAATATTAAGTATCCTGATGCCATAATCCCTTTGGGTAGGCCAGGACGAATCCTTTCTAGTAAGAGGGCTTACAATGATCTGTGGCTTACCAGACCACAGGCTCTAGCCTTTATACCACGCTCCTCTGGTCTCCTAATACCAGACCTGTGCAGTTCGGACAACCAAATCTTACGACGGCAGCACTCGCCACTATGGACGAGAGGAGGACAAACTGCCTGGTCAACCTACGTATTGCAGCGGCAACGTACTCATTGAAACACACTGAAACCTCATCGTTCTAACCATCGCTCTTACAAGCTAGCCTTTCAAGGCCAACCTGGCTTGGTATTGAACGCCAAAAACCTCCAGCACATGGAAAAAATTATCTAAAGAGTTCCTATTTAGACTTTTTTCATAATAAATTCTTTAGATACATACTAAACTTTTTAGAATCTAAAGAGTTAACTATTTACCGCTAAAGAATTTACGTTTCTACTAACGAGTTACTCTTTAAACTTTTTGCAAGACAGTTATTGTTTAGTACTAAAGAGTTATTGATATGTATCTGAATAATTTATTAAATTTATGTTTTCCGTGCATGCCAAACAAGAACGCTAGCCACTACATCACACAGGCAGGTTATAATTTATAATTATTAGAATAATAGTAAACCTTATTATCCATTAATTAGACACGAAAGCATTAATTTTTGTTATTGTATTTATTTTCATTTTGATAGTTTAGTTATTACGTATCTGACGTCACAAAATATTAAATTTATAACTTGACTCTGATCTGATTGGCTGATGAGGTACACTTAAGTCCCTCGTAAATGTAACATCAAAGACGATGCCGCTTTTAAGGGAAAAGGGTAGAAATGAGTAGTCAGGTAAGAGCAGCGTTGCCAGCTGCTCTTTTCTTGCTTTTGCTAAGTGAGAAAGTGATTGACATCTCACTTCATTATTTTTACTCTTCTTTGTATTCGCGAGCATGAAAACAACATAACAAATCTAAATAACTTAAGTGAAAAAAGCTTTTAAGACATAATAGCAAAATATTTCTTGTCTTTTACAAATAATATGCAGGTTTTGTTATCTGAAATGAGATGTCAATCACTTTCTCACTTAGCAAAAGCAAGAAAAGAGCAGGTGGCAACGCTGCTCTTACCTGACTACGCATTTCTACCCTTTTCCTTAAAAAGCGGCATCGTCTTTGATGTTACATTTACGAGGGACTTAAGTGTACATAGTGCAAGAGTAATGGCGTGAAAAAAATTCAGCTGAGTTTTTGCACGTTCTTTGCCTCATGGGCCAATCAGAATCAAGTTATAGATACACAATTACGTGACGTCAGATAAGCGATATGTAACTGAAATATCACCATGAAAATAAATACAAAATCAACGTTTTCATGACTAATTTATGGATAATAAGGTTAATTATAATTTTAATATTTCAAAAGATACAACGACAAAAAGTTTAATTGGCTTTAATAAATTTTTAAATACGTTATAATTAAACACTCCTAACATATGCTTTAAGTTTTCGTAAACCATATAATTTATAGACCTAAAAATACCCCTACTCTCCCATGCATGTTTCTTTATGAATGTGTTTAATTTTTCAGATTTTTTTCAAATTTATTCAATACCATCAGGAGTACTCACTCCAAAAAAAAAAATAAAAAAAAATAAAAAAAATGCACAATTCCATTTAAGGGTTGTATATAGATGGCTTGTATCTCAAAATCTAAAAAGAAAACTTCCAAATTTTATAACATGCCATTTGCAAGTTAACAGTAACAGCTACCTATGGTAAAATTTTCAGAACCCGTGACCATCAGATAAGAGAGAAAATAATTATTGAAATTAACATGGGCTCTTATGGGACTAAAACTTCAAAAAATCATAATTAAAAATCTAGCATGGTGACCCCCCAAAATTTTTACATTTTTGAAGATACCTAATCCTAGTGTATCACTGTACAAAATTTCAGATTTTTCTGTCTTTACAAATATTTAGTCAAATCCCGCAGTAGCTAATTTCCCGCCTTAAAAAAAACGATCATCACCTTTTTATTTTTGTGGTTTGGAGGAAAAAAAAAAAGTTTACAAACACCATTTATATAATCATCATGCTATAAATTGAAAACATAGTTATATTAAGGCAGTGAGTGACCAATTTGGTGCGGAAATAGTCAAAGAATGAACTATATTTTCATAATAATTCTTTTATCGTGTTATTTATATATTTATTATATTCAGCAAAACAAGTACTATAATTTTCAAATGATATTGAATGAATTAAAAAAAAACTCATTTTAACTGTATAAAAGTTTCTATAGGGTGTGTACGCATGACGTCATTCTGAGTGCTTTACAATGCTCTTCTTGAGCAATGAATAACATTGCTCAGCATAGGACAAACGTAGTTTTTGGCTATTATCTTTGAAAAATTAGCTATTTTTTGGTCATTATTATTTTTTTTGCATACCTGAGCTACTAATTCAACCTGTTAACAGCATCAATGCTCTCAAAAAAATTGCAAAGTATTTTTAAACTGGCAAAATGTGCCATTTTCCTATACCGGCCAATGTTATTTAGTACTCACTTATGACGTCGACTTTAACATGAATGAAACCACCCTATATGACGTGCAGCATTAATTACGCAGACTTTTTTTATTTACATATTCGTATATCAAAATTTATATTTTTGAATACACAAAATACTTACATATCCAGAATTTCGGTGAAAGTTAGCACCCAACTGGCAGCGATGAATACGGCGTTGAATGCAATATTTTCAAATATTCCAGGATATGGCTGGATGGAACACTGTGAAATGTTTTCAATGTTATAATATTTCTGATCGCACATTTTTGTAGAAGACTATTTTTTTTAACTAACTTCTTTATTATTTTATAGAATCCAAACAAGGCTTAGAGCTTAGAGCTTACAGTGGATGGTTAATTTTAATATATATTTAATTAATTCTTGCAAAACAATTATTCCATAGCAGAGTGGATGGAAGGAGAGATAGAGGCAGGCCTAAAACATCTTGTTCTGAAGTGGTTGGAAGATGTTTGAAAAATAAGAATGTATGCAGTATGAGATACAAAAGAAAGTGTATGAAACAAGGTATGAGACTGGAGGAAGCAAGTGAAGTTTGTCAGGATAGGAAGTTGTGGAGGTCTATCACTGGGTCAGGCTAAAAATCATCTATGTTTTGTTGGCTTACCCTGAAAGGGACTATAGTGTCATAATATATGTATGTAATTCTTAAATTATTTTAAGACTATGACACTATAATAAAATATCTTAAGGATCACAAAAACGATTTGTTTTAAAACTGAAACTTTATTAAATTATTGTAATAGGATTCAATGCAATGATGTTAAAAAAAAAAAAAAAACTACAAGGTAAGAAAATTTTAAGGACTACAAATTTAGGTTTCCTGCGTAACAAATGGACTTAAAGGGCTACCTACGTTCACAGGTGGCGTACGTTATGATTACAACATGGCCATTATGAAGTATTTTAAAATAAAAAATACATAAATAAAAAGAAAAAAAAAAGTGAGAGAAATCAAACAAAAAGTATAGTATATAATAACAAATGAGAAACATAATCTGAAGCTATAAATGTTTGATTGAGATACTTACGAAGAATTTGTACTCGTCGATTGATGAAATAGGTACATCCGGGTCTGCAGCACGTCTCGTCACGTGATTGCGCGTCACATTAGGTCCTATTGATATACAACAATTACGTTATTATTATTATTAGTGCTTAGCTCCACATTCGATTATGTATGTAGGGGACAAATGTGTGTGTAATGTGTGCACCTGGCTCATACACGAACAAAAATAAATACATAATAATTATGCCAAGTCATTTTTAGCACAATTTGTCAATACAGCAGAATCTTTTCTATATTTCTAAATAATTCTGTTACAAAGCATAAGTATTATTTTATACAGCATAATTATTTATTTATGTTGTTTTAATTTAGCATAGTATTTATACCATAATTATATAAATGGAGCATAAATTAAGTAGTTCAGTTTTTCCATGTACTGAAGCCAAGATACACAAACCCTTTCACCATGGCCCAAAATATTTGTGACTATTTTACTATGATGCGAATGGATGGCTTTTGGGACACTAGGCCCTGTCATCGGGGTGACGTCCTCTACTGAGCGTTATGGGAAACTTTTCCACGAGCTCATTAGAGCCGTATGCCTATCATTGTTACCGAGGCATCTAATTAAGGGTGAGGTGACTCTTGACCTCCCAAACTCATGCTACATGCTTCTGCCGTCTCGCGTCCAAAAACGCGAGCTATAGAACTGTGAGTGTCGACTTGATCAAGTAATAAGACAGGATGTGTTTGATATTACAGATAACAGGTATGAAGGGAATTGAGCGCTGAAATAGCAGACAGTGGAATGGACATACAGTGTTACTTTTCTTTCTATTGTTGTGCAGTTTTATGATTTTATTTCAGTATATTACGTATGGTATAAGCACGTTAAATAAAAGAAAAAAAAAGTAAAAAAAGAAAGTTAAAAAAGAAGGGAGAACGCAAAATAATAATATAATTATTATAATTTACAGATATGATAATATTTAATAATTTAAAAAATGTTGTTACAATAGTGATAATTTAATATATTTTATTGCAAGCAATTTACATGTAAAAAAAAAATGTTATCTAATTATTACACAATGGAAATATAGTTCCAGCGATAAATACCATAAAAATGTATTATTTATTATTTTTTTAATAATAATAATTATAAAAAACTTTTAACTCTTATTGGTAAAAGTAATTACATTAAAAAAAAAATCTAGGTAGAGACAAGGGTTAATCTTGTAAAAATAATAGCTACAATTAACGACAAAAAAAAAAAAACAATAAAAAAACATATGGGCTGTAAGCTGCAACCTCTAGTTAAACCTAACAAGGGATGTCTCCGGTATGTACCCAACGGATATCGTTCTAATTTTCAGGAAAGGCTCAATTTATGACGTAGTTAACCGTAGTGTTTCGGCTTTTTCTGCAAAATTTCTTGGGGGCCCAAATTTGTGACCCCCAATTTTTACCAATTAACATGCAGTTAAATGGGAGTAGAAAAATAAAAGTAGTTCAATGGAACTAAAACTCACGTCATTTATGTAAAAAACGACGCTCTTTAACAATATAATAATTAAAAAATTATAGTCATTATATTTGGGACCCTTCTGGGCCCCTTTGTTGCTCATAACTCGACTTGCTGATGGTATTTTTTGTCTCAAAATTCGTAAACGCAAATTAGGTTCTTTTTTATAATTAAATTAAATAGATCATTAAATTTCCAATCGATTCATGTGCATAACATTGTGTTTTGATAATTTATTCTGTAAGATACGGCAGTTCAAAGTTGCCGTATTTTATATATCCTATACAAACAATGTTAAATCCTCATTAACATGGGTTTGCATAGGGAAAAAATGAAATATTTTTAGGTAGTTCTAAAACTTACGTTACTTATGTAAAAAGTGATGCTATTTCACATAAAAATACTTTAAAAAATTACAGTGTCATATTTGGGTCCCTACTGGGCCCCTTTGCTGCTCATAACTTGACTTGTTCATGGTATTTTTTGTCTTAAAATTCGTATACGCAAATTAAGTTCTTTTTCATAATTTAATTAAATAGATCATTAAATTTCCAATCGATTCATGTGCAAAACATTGTGTTTTGATAATTTATTCTGTAAGATACGGCAGTTCAAAGTTGCCGTATTTTATATATCCTATACAAACAATGTTAAATCCTCATTATTCATGAATATTGGTTTGGATATAAGGAAAAAGTAATTATTTTGAGGTCGTGCTGAAACGCACTTATGTAAAAAGGGACGCTTTTTTACGTCAAAATAATTAATAATAACCAACTGCAAATAATTTAACAAAATAACCAACTCCCAATATTAAAAACTATTGAAGAAAACACGTTTTGTCATAAACTGATGTATAAAAGAAAGAATTTGCAAAGCTTTGTCAAAAAACGACCCATTTTTTGAAAGTTTGTGGAAAACGTTAAATTATTCAAAAGCTGTTTAATTTACAAAGTAGCTCCTGGCAAACTTTTTAAAGTAGACTACAATACACACCTTTTTGTGTGTTTAAATAAAAAAATTATCAATTTTTTCGTTTAGAAAATGGCACCTGAAAATGGGTCTAGAAAAATGCATTTTACTGCTTTTGTGAGCTACCCAAAATAAAATGTCTATCGTATATCATATCAGAATTGTTCAATTTTTTTCGTTCTACACGCTGGTTATTGTGAAACTGAAGTAGAACCAATTTTTACGACGCCATAGTCAAAAAAGTGTTTTCACGGGGGTCGAAGACAGGGGACCCCCTTCTTTGTTTTTGGACCCAAAAAAATTTTGTTCTATTTTTCCGTGCGACACATGTTTTTAGGTCATTTTTGGGCCCCACATTACGAACCTGAAGCTATTTTTTCCATAATAATATTATTAAGGCCACAGTGCTTATTTCAAAATTTAAGCCTATTTAAACACGTGCGAAATTGCATTTAAATTGAAGTGCCTATAATTTGGTCAATTTTACAGATACGCTAAAATATTCAAACCTTATACGAACCTATGATCTAAAGATGACATTAGGTATACAACTTTTAAATAAAAGGTTGATATAGATTTTGAAGAGTTTAGGCGTATCTGTAAAATTGACCAAATTATAGGCACTTCAATTTAAATGCAATTTCGCACGTGTTTAAATAGGCTTAAATTTTGAAATAAGCACTGTGGCCTTAATAATATTATTATGGAAAAAATAGCTTCAGGTTCGTAATGTGGGGCCCAAAAATGACCTAAAAACATGTGTCGCACGGAAAAATAGAACAAAATTTTTTTGGGTCCAAAAACAAAGAAGGGGGTCCCCTGTCTTCGACCCCCGTGAAAACACTTTTTTGACTATGGCGTCGTAAAAATTGGTTCTACTTCAGTTTCACGATAACCAGCGTGTAGAACGAAAAAAATTGAACAATTCTGATATGATATACGATAGACATTTTATTTTGGGTAGCTCACAAAAGCAGTAAAATGCATTTTTCTAGACCCATTTTCAGGTGCCATTTTCTAAACGAAAAAATTGATAATTTTTTTATTTAAACACACAAAAAGGTGTGTATTGTAGTCTACTTTAAAAAGTTTGCCAGGAGCTACTTTGTAAATTAAACAGCTTTTGAATAATTTAACGTTTTCCACAAACTTTCAAAAAATGGGTCGTTTTTTGACAAAGCTTTGCAAATTCTTTCTTTTATACATCAGTTTATGACAAAACGTGTTTTCTTCAATAGTTTTTAATATTGGGAGTTGGTTATTTTGTTAAATTATTTGCAGTTGGTTATTATTAATTATTTTGACGTAAAAAAGCGTCCCTTTTTACATAAGTGCGTTTCAGCACGACCTCAAAATAATTACTTTTTCCTTATATCCAAACCAATATTCATGAATAATGAGGATTTAACATTGTTTGTATATAGGATATATAAAATACGGCAACTTAAAACCGCCGTATCTTACAAAATAAATTATCAAAACACAATGTTTTGCACATGAATCGATTGGAAATTTAATGTTCTATTTAATTAAATTATGAAAAAGAACCTAATTTGCGTATACGAATTTTAAGACAAAAAATACCATGAACAAGTCAAGTTATGAGTAGCAAAGGGGCCCAGTAGGGACCCAAATATGACACTGTGATTTTTTAAAGTATTTTTATGTGAAATAGCATCACTTTTTACATAAGTAACGTAAGTTTTAGAACTACCTAATAATATTTCATTTTTTCCCTATGCAAATCCATGTTAATGAGGATTTAACATTGTTTGTATAGGATATATAAAATACGACAACTTTGAACTGCCGTATCTTACAGAATAAATTATCAAAACACAATGTTATGCACATGAATCGATTGGAAATTTAATGATCTATTTAATTAAATTATGAAAAAGAACCTAATTTGCGTATACGAATTTTAAGACAAAAAATACCATCAGCAAGTCAAGTTATGAGCAGCAAAGGGGCCCAGTAGGGACCCAAATATGACACTGTGATTTTTTAAAGTATTTTTATGTGAAATAGCATCACTTTTTACATAAGTAACGTAAGTTTTAGAACTACCTAAAAATATTTCATTTTTTCCCTATGCAAATCCATGTTAGTGAGGATTTAACATTGTTTGTATAGGATATATAAAACACGACAACTTTGAACTGCCGTATCTTACAGAATAAATTACCAAAACACAATGTTATGCACATGAATCGATTGGAAATTTAATGTTCTATTTAATTAAATTATGAAAAAGAACCTAATTTGCGTTTACGAATTTTGAGACAAAAAATACCATCAGCAAGTCGAGTTATGAGCAACAAAGGGGCCCAGTAGGGTCCCAAATATGACACTGCGAATTTTTAAAGTATTTTTATGTAAGAGAAAATCATTTTTTACATAAGTAACGTAAGTTTTAGAACTACCTAAAAATATTTCATTTTTTCCCTATGCAAACCCATGTTAATGAGGATTTAACATTGTTTGTATAGGATATATAAAATACGACAACTTTGAACTGGCGTATCTTACAGAATAAATTATCAAAACACAATGTTATGCACATGAATCGATTGGAAATTTAATGATCTATTTAATTTAATTATAAAAAAGAACCTAATTTGCGTTTACGAATTTTGAGACAAAAAATACCATCAGCAAGTCGAGTTATGAGCAACAAAGGGGCCCAGAAGGGTCCCAAATATAATGACTATAATTTTTTAATTATTATATTGTTAAAGAGCATCGTTTTTTACATAAATGACGTGAGTTTTAGTTCCATTGAACTACTTTTATTTTTCTACTCCCATTTAACTGCATGTTAATTGGTAAAAATTGGGGGTCACAAATTTGGGCCCCCAAGAAATTTTGCAGAAAAAGCCGAAACACTACGGTTAACTACGTCATAAATTGAGCCTTTCCTGAAAATTAGAACGATATCCGTTGGGTACATACCGGAGACATCCCTTGTTAGTTATCTTTTTTTAATTGTTGCAACAATCAAAATAACAACTTAACTACGGTTTAACTAGTTAGTTAGCGTCGCAGCTTACGGGGGATAGTTATATTAGCTAATTTTCAGCTTAATTATGTTCAATACAGCATAATCTATATTATACTAGTATACTTCATAATAATTATATTACAAAGCATAAATATTATCTAGTGCAGCATTATCATTTTATGTTTTGAATTTAGCATTAATTATGCTAAATTGACATAAATACAGCATAAATTATGTAGTTTTTTCTCTTTGTGCAGTAGATACAGTATACTGCTTGCACAATAAAAACATAAATTTGACAAATTGTTCAATTAAATATAGACTTCTTCAGTACAAACCAATAACTGAATTGCATGAAATACGTGTTAACAATAACTTGTTAGCATAAACGTTATTTCTTCAGTGGTAAACAGTTAGCTATAACTATGTGAATATATTCACATCTTAAAAAAACACTGTTAAACAAGTTTATTCTAAAAAAAACGTCTAAATAGTAACTTTTTAACTACTTTTTTTCTAACTACTAACTATACTAGACTCAAAAAAACTCACTCGATTTATAGTTTTACCACTAATGTATCGCCCATTTCTCGTACGCATTTCAAAGGGGAGTGGCTGGGCGATATACCGTAAAAGGTCGAACGGCAAGTAACTCAGGATTTTTGAGGCGAGTATATGTAATACTGTCACTCTAAAAACTAGTGCATTACTTTAGTTACGAATCCTAACTTATTTAAGATATACAGTTTTAAGTTATTATTAGTAGCTAAAATAATGCATTTTAGCAAATTATAAACAATAGCTAATTTAACTTAAAATAGCTTTAAAAAACTTAAAAATCTTAAAACAACTTAAATTAGCTATATTTAATAACTTGCTAAAATGTATAATTTTAGCTACTCATAATAACTTAAAAGTGTATATCTTAAATAAGTTAGTATTCGTAACTAAAGTAATGCACCAATTTTTAGAGTGGTATTAATAGTAACTTTTTAACATATTTTTTAAATGCATAATAACTATGTAATATTATGGAAATTATGAACTTAATATTGAGACTTTTTTATTTATTTTTTTTTATGAGTTACGTATAAAGTATATAAAATTCTAAATATTTTAAATTAAAAATGATTTTGATATTTTATTTTGTGTGGCAGCTGCATTGTTAAGAAAAATATGCTAATTTCTAAAAAAATTATTTAAAAAAATGCATATACCGCATAAGTGTCAAAACTTATGTGTATGGTGCTATATAGTGCTACAGTATATATATCCTTGCCCCTTTGTTTTGTAACTAATTATTACTTTATGCTTTTATTTTTTTTCTTTATTTTTTTTAATGCTTTATGTTCAGAATTTTATGTATGAGGGCAAAATAATAATATATAATTATAATATTAAAATTAAGATATTTGGGGCTTCAAAGAAGAAAGTCTAATTTGTCACAATATAGCTCAATTTTTACGAAATTTTTGATAAACTGTCATTAAGAACAAAAACAGAGCTACGTTTAATGATTTAAAAAAGTAGCAAAATCATAACATAAAACGTAAAAAATGCCCTTTATCCTCGATTCGTTCGAAGTCCAACAGCGTTCGACTTATAGCTTGCTGACCATACTGTATAAAATTTATATTATATTTATGCTGTTTCAATTTAGCAACAATTACTGTATAAACTAATATGCTATATAAATGTAGCATAAATTAGCATAATTTATTTTATCCGTTCACTATCAAATATCTCAATAATAATGATACAAAAAAAGTAATAATTAAGTGTTAAATACTTACTTGCATCGACAAATATATTGTTGAAAACACATACTATAAAAATAGAGCAGCTTGGAAACCTCATCTTGTTAAATGATAATAAAAAAACTTTCCAAATTTATTTCCTATAATATTTTGTTCCTCTTTTTTTATCAATCAACATGCAAATTTTGTTTCTAAATATGATAATGATAAGTAAAAACAATGTAAAATTTTTGTTTATGGTATTTTGTAACTTGATAATGACTCTTATCATTTGTTTGAACTTTTATTTATATATGTATCAATTCAAATTATATTTTAGTATTTTTAACAAAAATTTAAATTATGTAACGGTTTATAAATATAAAATTATGTAGTAAAAATGTTGTGTAACCAATTTTTCATTTCAGTTTCATTTTCTTTATTGATCATAATACCAATTGGTACATATTGATTACTAAAATATTTATACAGGAATACAATGTATTTCATAATAGTTTGAGTTATCATAAATATAATTAGGGATATATTCTTAAAATATTTAATATTTATAATCTAAATAAATCTAAAAAAAAAAAAAAAAAATCAATAATTATTGTTAAAACATTTTCACACTTAAAATACAGTATACGATAATTTTTCATTTTATTTATTTTATCAGATATGTATATATATATTCATATTATTATCAATATTTTTATATTTAGAACACCTTTTTATTAGCCTTTTTTTTTTTTTTTTATTATTATTTTTTAATATTTTTATTTATTTTATTTGTTTCTCTGTAATTACTGCATTTGAAATACCCACTTTTTGACTGAAGTAAAAGAATTTGTGACCCCATGGAGAACTATTAAAACTATAATTATATTAATTAGATATCTCAAGGCATTCTAATGAGGACAAATTACATTTTTTTTTAGTCCAGCAATACATTGTACTCCATTAGAATAATATTAAAAATTGAAAGAAATTTAAAGTTGTTCAATTATTACAAAAATTTGAATTGGAAACTATATAAAGCAAATAGATGTAATCAAACATATAGGGTGTATCCGGATGACGTCATATTTAATGCGCTTGGAGGCCATACTGGAGTAGTGAATAACATTGCTCAGCATAGGACAAACTTCATTTAAGCCAATTTTCTTTGGGAAATCGATAAATTTTTTGTTATTTATTATTTTTCTCACATACTTAAGATACTAATTCAACATATTTACAGCATCAATGCTCTAAAAAATATTGCATAGTGGTTTTAAACTCTCAAAATGTTTTATTTTCCTATGTCACCCATGTTATTGAGTTATCCAACATGGTGTCGACTTTAACATGAATGCATAAACCCTATAGGTATAAAACAACTAGTAAAACCCTGTTCGCTAGTTTTCAATAAGCAATTTCTTATTGAACGTTTGAATCAATATAATCTGCGCCTTTTTTTATAATTTTTTTTTCCTTCTTCTAATTTTTTTAATAATATATATATTTTTTAAACAAAGACGTCTTGTATTGGTCTTCAACTTTCGTAAAAAGTACAATAAAATATTACAATTATGCGTACTATATTTTTACTAAACTTTCCTTAGAATTCAATGAATAAAAAAATATTTGTAATTTAATTGCATCAAATTTTTTTTTTTTTTTCTATTAGGATACCTTATTCAACTTTTGAAAATTCTGAAGAAGAAAAAAAAAAAAAAAAAGAAAAGTAAAGGTAACCACTAATTAGCTATCTATTATAGCATACTTATTGATACATATTTTTATACATACAATATACCAATAAGATAAATCTAATTTTACCTTAATTTAAAAGATGGTTATTAAATAAATCAAAATAATTTTTTTTAATAGTTAATTATTTATTTATTATTATTGGCTTATCCGGTTCTATTTATTTGCATTAACAATGGTGGCCATGTCCTTTACGATATCCGATATTTTATAAATATATTCTGAGCCAGCCAATCCAAGAGATGGTACCACAACCATACCAACTAGTCGCTTACTTTTGCTAAATACTGGAGCGCAAACATCAGTCTGAAACATCATTTTAAATTTAATATTTATACGTATTTTGTCCAATATGTACACACATAGGTAGAGTTACATTAGCTTGTTCTATAAAGTATAGTGAATATCATGTACAGTGATTGGCTGACCAACAAAATAAGACACGTTCATTGGTTGATCTTGTTTTTTGAGCCGATAAAATTAAGTCGCATGTTTCGTATGGAACTTTTTTTTTTTTTTTTTTGTTTTTTTTGAGTTTCTTTCATTTTTATCAAGTTCAAAGTTCTAAAAGAAGAATGAGGAAGTCTACACAAAGTTAAGCCCTATGTTTGAATACGTCATTTGAAAGAGAAAAAGTAGTAGATAAACTTGGCATAGGTAATTACCTGGAAAATTGATGTTTTATTTAATAAAAGAAGAAATAAAAAATTTCAATTCCCAACCCTTTGCCGACTGGGACGTCATTTGTTTACATCCGATTTTCAATTGTCTTCTGGATTTCATGCAACTGCTATAAATTCAAAAATTTTAACGGCCAACGGCCGCCTTTCAGCAATGGGATCTTTTGAAATCCAGAAGACAATTGAAAATCGGATGTAAACAAATGACGTCACAGTCAGCAAAGGGTTGGGAATTGAATTATTTTTATTTCTTCTTTTATTGAATAAAACGCCAAATTTGCAGGTACGAGTAATTGCCTATGCTAAGTTTATCTACTACTTTTTCTCTTTATAATGACGTATTCAAACCTAGGGGTTAACTTCGTGTAGACTTCCTCATTAACAATGATCGACCATATTTATAAACGTAGTAAACAGGTAACGTCGTCATATTCAGCTGTTTTTAACAAAAGAACATTTTGAAGCTGGCTCAATATTTGTGTGTATATAGAACGAGCTATTGTATTTTATTTATATTTTATACTTACAATAAATAAGTTTTCCTGAGTTAGGCAGCCTATATAACTTGGAGCTGGAATTCCTAATAGTGTGCAAGGCTCGTCACTTTTGTACTTTACTTCCGCTATTTTTACCATTAAGCTCTAAAAATAATAATAATAATAAATAAATAAATAAATAAATAAATAAATAAATAAATAAATAAATAAATAAATAAATAAATAAATAAATAAATAAATAAATAAATGAATGAATAAATGAATAAAGAAGTAAAAATTAGGCTTTATTATGCATAGAGAATAACAGAATAACTTGAGAAATTTATATTGATATAATTAGTATAAAATATAGTTAATAGTGTGATATCAATTGTTTTATTATGTAATTTTTTTTACTGTTTTTCAGTTGAATTTAACTATGTTTGGGTTAGGTGTATAGAGTGAACCAGACATTTTTCAGGCCTAAACAGTTGTCCTTTCAATTATACTTTATATAGGGTGGTTTCATTCATGTCAAAGTCGACGCCATAAGTGAGCGCTAAATAACATGGATCAGTATGGGAAAATGACTTATATATATTGCCAGTTTAAAAATACTTCGCAATATTTTTGAGAGCATTGATACTGTTAGTAGGTTGTATTAGTTTTTTAGTATGCAAGAATAATAAAAATAACAAAGAATAGCTAATTTTCCAAAGAAAATAGCCAATAGCCGTTTGTCGTATGCTGAGCAATGTTATTCATTGCTCAAGACGAGCATCGAAAATCATTCAAAATGACGTCATGCGCACGCACCCTATATATATATATATATATATATATATATATGTTATATGTATATATGTGTATATATAGGGTGTATGCGAATGACGTAATATTTATTGCGCTTGGAGGCCATACTGGAGTAGTGAAGAACATTGCTCAGCATAGGACAAACTTCGTTTTAGGAGATTTTCTTTGAAAAATCTGTTAATTTTTTGTTATAGCTATTTTTCTCACATACTTCAGATACTAATTCAACATATTTACAGCATCAATGCTCTCAAAAATATTGCACAGTGGTTTTAAACTGGCAAAATGATTTATTTTCCTATACCACCCATGTTATTGAGTTATCCAATATGGCGTTGACTTTAACATGACTGCATAGACCCTATAATTATATATAATATATAAAATTATATAAAATTAAATAAAGACAAATAATGTCTTAAAGGAATAGACCAGAATAAAACATAAGCATTTATAACACACAACAACTTTATGAGACCTCGAAACTATGTGATCAGAAAATTTCAATTTATGCAACCCGCAAAACGTTTTCATTGTAATTTTGCCTGTTTCTGATATCAAAAACAGTAATATTCACCCCTTTGTAGTATTTTCACGCTCTCTTTTGGTAAGGCCACATTTCCATTCCTGTAAAAATTGTCAACAGTTTTAAAGATACCCTTTTGTGTTTAATCATTAAAAGGAACGTGTTGTTTAATGTGGTCTATGCCTTTAATGTAACATTAATAAGAAATCTATTATATCCAAAAATTGAAAACAATTTATGTCCCATTATTTTATTAATTTTTTGTCTCCGTAAGATTCTCTTGTAATGTTGTGATTACGGCTTTGTATAATAGGGCTCTCAAGCCCTCACAGCACCTTAAAGGCATAGAAAAAATTGAAACAACATCTTCTAAACACAAAATGTGATCTACAAAACTGATGATATTTTTTACCAGAATGTTAATGTAGCCCCACAAAAGGAGCTTGAAAAAAATGTTAAGTATGCAATTTGCGTGAATATTCCTGTTTATGACGTCATTAACAGGAAAAAACTAGTATGAAAATGTTGTGCGGGTTGCATAAATCTAAATTTTCTGATCACTGCTACGGCGCTACAGTTGGGTTTTGAAACCAACTAACGTTATTTATGTAAGTCCCATCAAGTGTTTTGTGATATAAATGCTTATGTTTTCATGTTGTCTATGCCTTTAATAAAGTTTAAGTTAAAGACAACACGTGCTTCTTAATGATTAAACACAAAATTGGATCTACAAAACTGATAACTGTTTTTACTAAAATGTAAATACGGCCCACAAAGCAACCATGAAAATAATGCAAAGTATGCAATTTGCGGGAACATGTTTATTTCTATGGGCATGACGTCAGAAACAGGCAAAAATTAGTTTGGAAATTTTATGTACAGAAACAATAAATTACGTAATTTATGCGGTATTTATGTCAGTATAGCATAAGTGATGCTAAAATAGAACAATATAAATAATTATGACGTACGCAGTTCAGTACATAATATACAACACAATTACATAATATTTATGCTGTGTAACATAGTATTATGAAATATAGCATAAATTCTGCTGCATTGAAAAAAATTGTGATTAAGGCGGGAAATCAGCTACTGCGGGATTTGACTAAAAAATTGTAAAAACAGAAAAATCTGAAATTTTGCACAGTGATGCATTAGGATTAGGTATCTTCAAAAATGTAAAAATTTTGGGGGGTCACCATGCTATATTTTTAATTATGATTTTTTGAAGTTTTAGTCCCATATGAGCCCATGTTAATTTTAGTAATTAATTTCTCTCTTATCTGATGGTCACGGGTTCTGAAAATTTTATCATAGGTAGCTGTTACTATTAACTTTCAAATGTCATCATAAAGTTTCAAAGTTTTCTTTTTAGATTTTGAGATACAAGCCATCTATATACAACCCTTAAAATGAGCTATCGTATATTTATTTTTGTCCATGTGTGGATTGCTTAAATTGAAATTTTCTGATCACTGCGGCGGCGCTACAGATGAGTTGTGGGACCAAGATACTACATACAAGATAGCGACACCAACTGGTCCCATGTAAATTTTAGCGGCATTGTGATTGGTCAATATTGATCACGTGACGTTCAACTCGGGCGCTGATTGGCTTAGAGGCTCATTTTGAATTTCGCGGCGGCCCAATTTGGTCGAGCGTGTCCTTATCTTGTATGTAGTATCTTGGTGGGACGTACTAAATAATATGTTATTTATATAAGTCCCATCAAGTGTTTTGTATGTTATATATATATATATATTTTTGTCTTATCTATGCCTTTAATTATAATAACAGTTAATTTTAAGACACGGATTATATGTTTACTTAACATGACAAAACTTATATGGTATTTAATGACTTATTGCATGTATATTTTAACTCATTATATTTACCGTAATTCCTTTCCATTTAACTATTGTGTAATTATCAAACTTGCTGAAGCGATAATTTGGAGGAGCGGGCTTACTAAAGGAATACGATTTGCCGGTTACCTGAAATAAAAAAAGAAGGTATGCATTTATTAGAAATTTTGAATGTTTTTGGTCCTTCTCTCTCTCTCTCTCTCTCTCCCTCCCCAATTACGTGTCCATCAATTTATTAAAAACTAATAGACAGCTAATAGATTTTTTTTTTAATTCAGATATCTTATTGAGTTATTAAAACAAGTAATATATATATATATATATATATATATATATATATATATATATATATATATATATATATATATATAATATATATATATATATATATATATATATATATATATATATATATATATATATATATGTTTTTTTGCACTATTTTTATTATTATAAGATTAAAATAAAATAAAATTGAACATATAATTATAGCTTCAAAAACTCTTTTTGAGGGAGGGATTAGGATAAACAAAAAATTAGATGTCAGTAAATAAGGCCAAGTATAAGTTAAAGGCATAGAACATCGTGAACAAAAAACATGTCTAGTATACTAACATACCTAAATACGTATCAAATCGTATCAACGTTGATTTGGCTGGAGTCATTGGTTTCTAATTTATTTTACATTTACAAAATGTCAGCTGCATGTTTATGACATCACAGCTCGCATGTTTCCGCGCGTGTGAACTAGTGACGTCATAAACCTACAGCTGACATTTTGTAAATGTAAAATAAATTAGAAATCAATGACTCCGGTCAAATTAACGTTGATATTTACGTATTTTAGGATATTAGGAAAGTTTTTTGTTCAAAGTGTTCATATGTTAAAATGTTAAGTTCCAAACACGGTGGTCACATACATGGATAGCAATATGATGTGATATTATCTTACCTTGATCAGAGCAAATCCTCTTGGATCACTAAATATATCAGTAACTTTGTGTACTTTTCCTGTTCCCAATATGTTGGGGGTAAGACCAGACACAACTACTAAGCCCTTTTTCCGAAATAAAGCAAATTTTAATCTGTAAAATATTAAAATATTAGGCCTATATATTATGTTGGCAACCATTGCCGAATTCACTCATTGGCCAAAAGAAGTGACCACGCCGCGGAGTGTGCATTTTTCCAATGATCCGAAATTCGGCAGTTGTGCAAATTATTTAAGTATGTTCATTTCATAAGAAAAAAAAATGTAAAGCCTCGTTCACAATGGACTTTTCTTAAGTGAAAATGCTAATTTCTTGAAATTAAGAAAAAAGTTTGATTGTTAAGTAGCTACTTAGAATTTCCACTTAAGATATTTTTTTCTTAATATTTTACGTAGAACTTTCACTTAACACTTTTTTTCTTAAAATTTCTTAAGTAGCTAATGAGAAGAATTATTTAAATTTACGTAATAATCAACTTTGGTTTGATTCTTACCAGTGGCGTAACTTCAAAAAATTGGCTAGTGGGAAAATCTGTCATGGGCCCCCCAAAAAGGGGACAGTGCCGGGGAGGGGGGGGGGGGTATGCGCGCCGCAGGCGAAAAACTTGGAAAAAGGGGGCGTGGCACTGAAATTTTAAGCTATTTTTTATAATGAAAATTAAAAAGTGTCACTAACATGAAAAAAAAATATATACCGGGGTATATATCTTTAAAATGGCCTATCATACATGATTTTAATTTTTTCAATAATTAATTTTTGCCATATATAGAAAAAATACATATGATATTTGAAGAAGACATTTTTTATAGAAAATTTAATTAGAAGAGGTGGTGACAGTTAAAAAATGTAGTTAATATTAAATACCCTCTGTCACAAAATGCATATTTTCAAATACTGTTTTTCAACATAAAATTTAATATTATCAATTTTTTTATTATTATTGTTTTTGCGCCAAGCATCAACGGGCCCCCCCAGAAGTCGACGGGCCCGGGGGAACTCCCCCCTCTTCCCCCCTGGTAGATACGCCACTGATTCTTACGTAAATTCAAATAATTCTTCTAAGTAGCTACTTAAGAAAAAAAAAATCAGAAAAAAAAATTGTTAAGTGGAACCAATTAAGAAAATTCCTAAGTGCAACAATAGTTTCATTGTGAACACCAATCGTTCTTAAGTGGAAAAAATTAGCACTTTCACTTCAGGGTTGTAAATAGATAGCTTGTATCTCAAAATCTAAAAATAAAACTTCCAAATTTTATGATGTCATTTGAAAGTTAATAGTAACATCTACCTATGATAAAATTTTCAGAACCCGTGACCATCAGATAAGAGAGAAATTAATTATTGAAATTAACATGGGCTCTTATGGGACTAAAACTTCAAAAAATCATAATTCAAAATCTAGCATGGTAACCCCCAAAATTTTTACATTTTTGAAGATACCATATCCTAATGTATCACTGTACAAAATTTCAGATTTTTCTGTCTTTACAACTTTTTAGTCAAATCCCGCAGTAGCTGATTTCCCGCCTTAAGAAAAGTCCATTGTGAACGAGGCTTATAAGTATAACCACATAAATTATCGCAGAAGCAAAATTTGCGATTCATAATTACAAAATTATTCAAATTGTAATAAGGTATTGTTGTCAAATCTTTCTCTGTGTATTGTTGTTGCTTTCAATACTTTTTTTTTTTTTTTGGTGTCTGAGTCTAATATAGATTTAATAATACGAAAACTGGTTAAGATAAAAAATGATGCTGATGCTTGTATAATAATAATACTAAAATGATAATTTCTAAATTTTCAACTTAAAGCCATAGACCACATAAAACACCATGTGTGCTTTATAATGAATATACTCGAAATGGGATCTTCAAAACTGTTGACAATTTTTACCAAAATGTTAATATAACCCCACGAAAGAGCGTGAAAATACTGTTAAGTATGGAATTTAAGAGACTATTCATGTTTATGACGTCAGAAACATGCAAAAATTGGTATGAAAATGTTGTGCGGGATGCATAAATCGAAATTTCTGATCACTGCTACGGAGCTACAGTTGGGCTTTGAGACAAACTAAAGTTATTTATGTATAAGTCCCATAGAGTGTTTTGTGATATAAATGCTTATATTTTTCTCTGGTCTATTCCTTTAAGCAAATATGATGCACCATGTATATATGTATACTTACAACTCAGCATAGATAGTAATTGCTAGCACAAACTTAGGATGGACGAAGACTACTGGTAAACCAATCAGCTGATACCCTGGAGCTCTTTGCAAAGATGCCTAAAATAAAATAATTTCAAATGAAGGTTTCATAAGAGGTGAAAATTGAACAGTGATATGTTACGATCAGATTAAAATAAATAAAGTAGAAGAAGAAGAAGCGCTCATTTTCATTGCACCTATATATATATATATATATATATATATATATATATATATATATATATATATATATATATATATATATATATATATATATTGCTTGCCATATTGTGTTATCGTGCTATACGCCAATCCCAGTCCCAGTCAAGATATTGTCTTATCTACAGGTAAGGACTTTCCAATTAATGGAAAAGCACACACGGGCCGGACACGGCCTAAGGACACAGCCCGGCATTCGCCATGACAGCCTAGAGGAACCGTGGAAACATATAGGCAGGCTGGTCGGTGCAATCACATCAATCATGCACCTCCCGAATACTGTGCGTCGTCATGGAATGCATGTAAACATGCAACGTCCAACGTGTTGTGCTCTCACATTTCACGTACGCACCCAGCAGTGGCTCGAACATAATACTCAGTGAGGAGTACAGAGTTGCGAGTCAGCTGCCAGCTCGGCCATACCAGCTCGGTCAAAACTGTGGTTTTGGAAGGTCAATCATTTACTTACCACACCTTTATATTCGTAAGTATTTATAACTGGACTTTCAGTCCCTTTAGGTTCAATATCAGCCTCTCTGAAAGTTCCATTAGAGCCCAGATACTCATAGAATGCTTCAAATCTTGCGATCTCTTCATCTGCATAGATATAATTTAATATAAATACGGCGAGCGTAGAAAAAAATATCTCTTTTCATTAAAACAGTTCCCAAAATTTAAAAATACTCTCCATAAATGCTAAAATAGTCGGAAAATAGTCTTTAAAATTTATATAGCTAAATACAGTTATATTATTTATTTTGTTACCGTACTTATTTTATTAGAATAACTTTTCTTTAGTTGTGTTTTCTGATGGGCCTCTTAGAGTGTGCTAAGAAAAAGGCAATTATTTTAATATATCGGGCTTAGTTTTTCCATTGCCTTCACAAAAAAAAAAAAAAAAAAAAAAAACGCCAAACTAAAAAAAGGATTTTAAAATTTCAAATGATTTCGTTAAATTGCGTTACAAATAGCAAAAATAAATAAAAATCAAATAGTCTGGGAGTCTAAAATAGTCTCTAAAAATAGTCCATTTTAAATTTTGTACATATAGTCTTGAAATCGTTTGAATCGTGCACATTTTTAGTAAATCCTCCAATAGTAGTCTCAATATAGAAAATAGGCTGAAGATTTTATTTTTTTTTTTTTTTTTTACTTCTTTAGATATGAATAATGACATAAATAGCATAAATTACGTGATTTGTTGTTTCCGTGAATGAAACATTCATGTTAAATTATTTTATTTCAAACACTAAAAATATATTTAGAATAGATATGTAAACAAATGAAGCCGTTCACACGTAATTTTCAAAAACAAGTTGAATGGCATCATAATTCTTTACATTGTTACAACGTTTATCCGTCGATGCGCTTCAAATTTACGCGTCATGTGAATAATACTTAAAACTGACAACAAACTTAAGATTTTTAAATGAGATTTAACATCGGGGGGGGGGGGGGGAGGGCGCAAGGTAACAGGTTTACAAAAACACATGGTTGTTGTTGTAAATACCTATTTCTTCGAGTTCACAACTTTTCCATTCAAATATAATAGTAAATAAATAATACTAAAACATAAGGTGTCCCGTTTATATGACAAAATTGCGTCTTACCTGTACCAGTATAAGAAAAAACTCTACCTAAATAAGCAAAAATTAAGAAAATAAAACAACTAGCAGGTGACATTGCTGCAAAGTGACAAAAACTTGCAATATATTCCTAATGCCCAATCAAGTTTTTTTTATTTATTATTATTTATCATATCATTTTATTTTTTTATCATTCTTATTTTTGTTTTGTTTTTGTTTCACAATATATATAAAAATATTATTATTAATATTGACCCTCTAATTTCTGTATATTTTATGTTTAGTTTTTTTTTTGTTTTTTTTTTCGTATCATAAATAATATTAATTGATAATTTATAATTTTCAAAATTTGCATATAAAATAAAAGAAACAAAATGTAGCATGCATAAATATTAGTATAACAAGTTTTGCTATCATAAATATACTATTATAGTCAGTCACGGTTCTGATTTCCAATCAACGTATTGTGTTCGTATAAAATTTTAATATTTTCACAATCAAGTAGAGCAATAGCAATGTTGAAAATATTAAACTTATGTCTGTTTATATTTCACCCCATTTATTGGTGCTCTCTCTCTCTCTCTCTCTCTCTCTCTCTCTCTCGCTCTCTCTCTCGCTCTCTCTCTCGCTCTCGCTCTCTCTCTCGCTCTCGCTCTCGCTCTCGCTCTCGCTCTCGCTCTCGCTCTCGCTCTCGCTCTCGCTCTCGCTCTCGCTCTCGCTCTCGCTCTCGCTCTCGCTCTCGCTCTCGCTCTCGCTCTCGCTCTCGCTCTCGCTCTCGCTCTCGCTCTCGCTCTCGCTCTCGCTCTCGCTCTCGCTCTCGCTCTCGCTCTCGCTCTCGCTCTCGCTCTCGCTCTCGCTCTCTTTCCCTCTCTCGGTCACCCTTTCTTAAGGAAGGATGTTTTATTTTCAATATTTAAATTCCAGATATATGAATAATATACAATATTTTTTTAAATATTATAATTATATGTGTGTGTATGTGTGTATATATATATAATATACATTAGTAAACAGAAAGAATACATTACGTAATTTATGCTGCATTTATTTATAGTTATAGCATAGATTATGTTGTATTAGACCAATTAAACTAAAAATTAGCTATAGCATATTAATTATTATTAGTACAAATTTATTTTTATTTGTGCACCAGATGGGTATAGTGATTATTTATTTTACGCATACTTAGGTTCATTCATTAAAATAATATTTGGAAAAAAAAGTGAAATTTTTGAATTTTCCTACATTGTATTATTTACCTATTCTCTCCCAAGATGTCTCAAGTTACCAATTTTAGTCCCAATTTACTAATAATAACGGAACAGTTACTTAAATTTTATCTAACACGCATGAAACTACTAAAACTAAATCTGATTGGACGTTGAGTATCAATCTAGTCATTTGATTGGATGACAGCATTGACTGTGTTCTCATACATGATGAAGCCCTACTTTACTAATAGCTTTCTTGTCCGACTGGTTGCAGATACAAACAGGGGTAACATAGTACTTAATTAACTCTATAGATGTCTCTAACGTACATTTTAAGTTGTAAGGTTTGCAGATATATTTGGCGCTCTACTCTACAACATACTGCAGCAAGATACGTAAATTGTTGAAATATTATGCTTTGACAATAGGGAATACTTATGTATAATAACACTCTAAAAACTGGTGCATTATTTTAGTTACGAACCCTAACTTATTTAAGATAATCACTTTTAAGTTATTATGAGTAGCTAAAATAATGCATTTTAGCAAATTATTGACAATAGCTAATTTAACTTAAAATAGCTTAAAAAACTTAAAAAACTTAAAACGAGTTAAATTAGATATTTTTAATAACTTTCTAAAATGCATTATTTTAGCTACTCGTAATAACTTAAAAGTGATTATCTTAAATAAGTTAGGATTCGTAACCAAAGTATGCACCAGTTTTTAGAGTGAATGTATAACAACTAAAACTAAGCTTATACACTTGATTTTTTATTTTTATTATTTTCATAAACATTTAATTTTTAGACAAAAACAAATACAAGAAAGTAATTTTTATTTTTAACACAGAAAAATATATTACGTAATTTATGCTGAATTTATGCCATCATAGCATAAACGATGCTAAATTAGAACAATATGAACAATTATGCTGTATAATATTGATGCTATGTAACCTAGTTATAATGAAGTGTATAGCATAAGTTAAAGCCATAGACCACATAAAACAACATGTGCTTTTTAATGAATAAACACGAAATGCGATCTTCAAAACTGATGATAGTTTTTACCAGAATGTTAATGTAGGCCATGAAAGAGCGTGAAAATACTGTAAAGTATGCAATTTGCGTGAAAATTCATGTTTATGACGTCAGAAACATGCAAAAATTAGCATGAAAATGTTGTGCGGGTTGCATAAGTCGACATTTCTGAACACTGCTACGGGGCTACTGTTGGGTTTTGAGACAAACTAAAGTTATTTATGTAATTCCCATCAAGTGTTTTGTGATATAAATGCTTATGTTTATCTCTGGTCTATTCCTTTAATTATGATGTTATATATTCAGCTAGCATAATTATTATTCATTTTTGTCCGTTGGATTTTGAAACAAATTTATTATTATTTTTGCAAATCTCATGTCGCGATTTGTAAAACATATATTATGAAAATTTTGTTACGTAAAAAATATGCGTTTAATTTTCAATACAGCCATATTATGAAGTATATCAATATATTTTACATAGATTTTTTTTTCTTTTTTTTTTTAACTTCAACTTACGCTACTTCCTTTCTAAGTTAAATTTTATAAATAATCACTTACACTATAATATTAAATAAATTCCATGACAAAAACGCTGAAATTAATACACATTATTTTATACTAAACTAACCTAATTTATATTAAAATGATTTTTTGTTATATTTTAATATAATGGTTTCAACTAATACAAATAACTTAAACAACAAAAATTATAGTATTTTATGTGACCTGAAAATCAATAGTTTATAATAGTAAAAAAATAACTCAATATATTATTTATTTAACATGCGCATAGTAGTGGAGATTTTTTAAAAAAGCGCTATAATGTATAACAATTCTAAGTCAGAGGGAGAGAGAGAGAGAGAGAGAGAGAGAGAGAGAGAGAAATAATAAATTATTAACATAAAACATAAGCAAGTAAATATAACTATTTATAATCTTTTGTTGGCATAGAATACCAATTTTTATTATTTTGAATTTTTCTCTCTTCTTGCAATACTATAAAGAAATATACTGTATACAGCAAAAATAATAGTTTTTTTTTTTTTCTTTTTTTTTTTTTTTTTTTTTTTTACAATTTTGACAATATGAGTTTCAAACAATGTTGTTGATTTATTAAAAATAATATGTCCATAAGGACAAAAAAACAAATACGTAAATAATTATGTTTGGTCATTTTGAGCAAAACTTTTTTCAAAACCTAGCGTAATCTATGCTAAAACACATTAAAGAGAAAGTTCAGGTGTTACAATATAGCTTCTTCAATGTTAGATACTGAGAAGAACTGTTCATAAATTCACATATAATGACCCAAAGCCCTTCCGTAGCCCCGCAAACTCGTGATCATCCTGCAAGATATGCAACCCTTCCCGTATATTTTACGTCATAGTTACGGCTTTACTATTGAAAATGTTTTAGCGAGTTGCATATCTCGCAGGATGAGCACATGTTTGAGGGGCTACCATGGGGCTACGGAAGGGCTTTGGGGTATAATATGTCAGTCAATGAACAGTTCTTCTAATTATCTAACATTGAAAATGCCATGTTGTAACCCCTGAATTTTCCCTTTACTATAACATAAATATTATGTTGTATTATATGTAAAATAATTATTTATGCTGTTCTAAATTTAAAATCATTTACATTTATGCTAGCATAACATGAATGTAGCATAAATTACTGAATTAATTTTTATTTATTCTTTCCGTAAATATAAAGCATATAATTATTTATGATATTCTAATTTAGCAATATTATGCTATAATGACATAAATGCAGCATAAATTACATAATTTATTCTTTCCGTGTACACGGACAAAAATAAATGTGTAATAATTATGTTCGCTTATTTTCAGCACAATTTATTCAATACAGCATAATTTATGGTATACTACAAGGAAAGAATAAATCACGTAATTTATGCTGTATTTATGTCATTATAGCATAAATTATGCTAAATTTGAACAACATAATTAATTATGCTGTACAACATAATATTTATGCTATGTAACATAGTTATTATGCAGTATAGAATAAATTATGCTGTATTGAACAAATTGTGCTGAAAATGAGCTAGCATAATTATTACGTAGTCTTTTTTGTCCGTAGTCTTTTTTGTGTTACAAAGCATAAATTTTATGTTATTTTAATTTAGCACAATTTATGCTATAATGACGTAACGCAGCATAAATTACATAATTTATTCTTTTCGTGTAGATGAATAAAAAATTAAGACAGTTAAAAACAATATTAAACAGAGATTTTACTTTTAAAGTTTCACCACAAATTAAAACATGTGACCACTAGAATGAAAAAAAAAAAAAAAAAAAAAAAATGCAGCATACCCACTAAAACATTAAACCTACCTCTTAAAGCCATAGACCACATAAAACAACATGTGCTTTTTAATGAATAAACACGAAATGGGTTCTTCAAAACTGAAGACAATTTTTACCTAAATGTTAATGTAGCCCCACGAGAGAGCATGAACATACTGTAAAGTATGCAATTTGCGTTACTATTCATGTTTATGACGTCAGAAACATGCCAAAATTAGTATGAAAATGTTGTGCGGGTTGCATAAATCGAAATTTCTGATCACTGCTACGGAGCTACAGTTGGGTTTTGAGACAAACTAAAGTTATTTATGTAAATCCCATCAAGTGTTTTGTAATATAAATTCTTATGTTTTTCTCTGGTCTATTCCTTTACCAATGAAAAAAAAAAAAAAAAAAAAAACTCTATAAAACATACTTTAATTTAATAATAAAAGAAGAAAGAAAAAAAATCCATACCTTATTATCGTGTTATTAAACTTTGACCTTGAGATTTTATAAAGTGTAGAAAAATTCAAGGTTTGAAAATTCATATCAATAAATAATAACACATATTAGTACGCGTATTATCTAACGTAATATATCGGTCTCTTTATCGTTTTTTTATGAAAATTGTTTACTTTTCATATTAGTTTGTTTATAATATAAAGCATGGGTTGGAAAAGCAAGTTCATAAGCTCGTTAGGTTTAAAGTTTGAAGTATTATATAATGTTTCTGTGGTCAAAAATGTTTATATTGTACAGCTATGAACAAAAATACGAGAACGGAATGTATACACTGTTCCAGTCTTGTAGTAGTTACCTGATTTTTCTATAACATTAACGTTAAGTTAATTTCAGTGTTCACGTAAAAAAAAAAATAATAAATTATGCTAGCTCAATGGAGCAACAGCTATACATTAGCTTGTTCTGTAAAGTAAAGTGAATCTCATTTACAGTGATTGGCTGACCAACAAAATACGACACATTCATTGGTTGATCTTGTTTTTTGAGCCGGTAAAAGTGAGTCGCATATTGAGACTGGAACTTTTTTTGGGAAGTTTCTTTCATTCTTATCATTTATCAATAATTTCAAAGTTCGAAAAGAAGAAATAACAATAGTGTTGTTCGTAAACCCTGTTTTCTTGCACCAAAAAATGCTCATTCCATTTGAATAACCATAGGCGATCGTCATTTTTGGTGCAGAGAACAGGGTTTACGAACAGCATTAATGATCGACTATATTATAATAGCTCGTTCTGCAAAGTCAGACTTCCGGCGCAACTTTTGTGTCGATATGTTCCTTTGTTATAACAGCTGATTATGACTTCGTTACCTGTTTACTACGTTTATACATATAGTCGATCATTGTTATTTCTTCTTTTAGAACTTTGAACTTGATAAGAATGAAAGAAACTCCACACAAAAAAGTTCCATGCTCTTCATGTGACTCAATTTTTGTCAATTTTGTTAGCTCAAAAAACAAGATCAACCAATGAATGTGTCGTATTTTGTTGGTCAGCCAATCACTGTTGTTAAGATTCACTTTACTTTACAGAACAAGCTTATGTATAAACGTAGTAAACAGGTAACGACGTCATATCCAGCTGTTTTAACAAAGGAACATTTTCGAAGCTGGCTCAATATTTGTGTGTAGTTTACAGAACGAGCTATAATAACATAATTTATGCTATATATATTCTATAGTGATTATACTACATAGCATAATTTATGATGTTCAGCTATTACAAAATAACAAATTTTATGCTCTACAATATAGGAATTATTCAATGCAGCATAATTTACGTTTTTTTTTTTCATGTAGAAACACAAATTCATAAAGCCAAAATTAAGTTGTATTTTATTAACATTCTAACGGGTAGTTTTCTAAGGCTATAAAAGGCTAAATCTGGAATATCACTAATCAGTAGGGTGGTAGATAATTGTTTAAAATTTCCAAACCGGTTAATCGTTTAAGAAATCTTACCGATAAGTGTGAACCGTTTTGAAAAATAAAGTGATTTTAAGGCCAAAGCAGCCGTCAATCGCTGCTTGAGCGGTAACCGTGCGACAGCTGGCTCCCAATTGGCTTAGTGCAAAAAGTTAGACCAATCCTAACTCTAGCGCACTCTAACGGTCCTTGTCGCAAAAAAGACCGACTGACGGCTGCGTCGGGCTTTAATCGTTTAGTTAATCGCGAAATCGTTTCCTAATCAGTGATTAGAGTTTTCTGCGCCATTTGTCTATGCACTAAATATTGTGTTTGTTTATTTTTATTATTTACTTTGTCAGTAAAAGTCAACTTAAAAATATATTACTTATCTACCAATTTTATTTCGATAGACGAATACTAAATTAAAATACTGCAAAATTCAGCAATGAACACGAAACAGTAAAACAAAAAATATATTCCACTTTAAAAAGTAAAGTAATAGTTTATATTTAGAAATAAAAAAATCCATAAGCATTTATACTTTGTAGTAAAAATCATAACTCTGGCAAGAGAAAAAAATATTGCAATGATTTATAGTCGGCTACTTTTTTTTTATATTTTCATCAGTCTCTCCCACTCCTTCTGAACTACGAGTAAGGCTAACGATAAAAGAAAAGCTGAAATGATAATTCAAACAATCGATTGTTATAAAAAAAAAGTCTCAATCGATCGTATAAGTACGATTATAACGCAGTCATAAAATAGTTATAAATAATGAAATTGTAATAAGAAGATACCAAAATAAAAAAATTTCACCTCCTTTTAAAGTCACAAAAGGTACACGGAAAAAAAAATAGTACTAATGGCAGGTACAGTAGATGAATCTATATTTTGCAATAGGTACACTTTAATTTGGAACAGGTAGTTATAAAACTACAATACTACTTAATCTAAGTGAGTCACGCCTTTATTGTTGCACAGTGCACCTGCATTAGGTATTATTGTAGTATAATAATACCTGTGTTCTAGCTTATATCTACCTATTGCATTGTTAGTATTAATTTTTTTGAGTGATATGACATAAGGTATAACATAATATAATATAACATAAGTCCAACCAAAGCATAGCCTTATAGAGTAAGTTCAGGGGTTACAACATGGCTTCTTCAATGTTAGATAATGAAAAGAACTGTTCATAAACTCACATATGATGACCCAAAGCCCTTCCGTAGCCCCGCAAAATCGCGATCATCCTGCGAGATATGTTCCGCATCTTTTACTTCATAATTACGGCTTTACTATAGAAAATGTTGTAGTGGGTTGCATATCTCGCAGGATGAGCGCAAGTTTAAGGGGCTACCATGGGGCTACGGAAGGGCTTTGAGTCATCATATGTGAGACAATGAACAGTTCTTCTCATTATCTAACATTGAAGAAGCCATGTTTTAACCCCTGAACTTTCTCTTTATCGGTCAGTTCAATGTTTTTTTTTTTTTTTTTTTTTTTTTTTTTTTCTTCAAATTTCATATTATAATATACGTTACATAAAAAGACAATTACAATAAAAAGTATTGAAGGTATATTTCATAATAAATTTTTTTTCACGCAATATCATTATATCATAGTTTTTAGACTTAATTACACAAATCTTATAGTGATTAATGAATTGATTATACTAAAAAAAAAACGTAAGTTATACGTATAAGTTATTTAACAGAAACACTTTTTTTTACCTGTATTTTAGAATTTAGAGTTCTTAAAAATAGAAAGAATTTGATTCCATAACTATACAATATTTGTTCCTTCTATAAATCAATTTCAGATTTTAGGGGCAAACATAGGACTATAGTTTTCGCAACTCTGACATTATGCAGTCTATGTTCACCATGACTATTTTCAAAGTAATTCTAATGTAACTTTGTTAAAATAATAATAATAACTCGTTACTTTAATTCCAGTTACAATTAACTATTTTTCTTGGTTATAGATAATAATGATAATAATTTTATTAAAATTCATCTGTAAAATAAAACTAAAATTATATAATTCATTATAATTTTAAAAGCATGTATTATGAAATTAAATTATATCGATCATAGTAATGATAATAGTCATTTCATAATAAAAAATATATTTATATAAAAGTAAAAAAAAAATCTACTAAATATGTAAAAAAATATATTTAAACAAAAAAGTTTTATAATATAATTTCATGTATAATGTATAGAATAAAAAAAAAATTATATATACAAAAAAAAACTGTAGAGGGAGCTTTATAAAGTTCAGTAGTTTTCGTTATGTTTATATGCGTGTGATATAGAGTGGTTACTCCATAGTAATTCGATGTTCTAATGTCCAAAACATGCGCAAAAATACTAAAAATATAAAAGCAATTTTGAAAAATTTCAGAGAAAAATAATCATTTAAGGGGGTTATATAAAAAAAATGATTATAGGAAAAAGTAAATATTTATTTATTTAAAAGAATATTTTTTTGAGCTTACCTAATTTTTTATATTACTTTTGATATTTTCAGGGGAAAATGTAGAAAATATCGATTGAAATAAGGGGAAATAGTAAAGAGAAAAGAGGGGTAGTGGCTGGAGAAGGAGCATAGAGGGTTAACAACAGCATTGGCGCAACTTACGCCGAACACGTTACATCGCACTCGTATTTCATTTTATATAAAAAAATATTATTTAAAAAAACAAAAAACAATAAACTTTTTTTTTGTTTATATATAAAATATATTTAATTTAAAAAAGTATAAATAACAAAAAATTATGCATAAGTGATGACCCTATTTTTAAGGGATATAAATAGTTATTTCTTATTGGCTTTCAGCTTTCAGCAATGACAAGGATTGTGAATGCAGGTTTATCAAAGAAACAGCGAGGTTTAATATTACTAAAATGTGCTCTAATCAATTTATTATTGATAAATAATATCAATGGTGTGTTTGGACAAGATTCATCTTCTTCTACTGCAGAGGGTGGGGGTGGGGGAGATGGATCTTCACCGGGTTTGTCAGCGACTCCCGCCGCTACAACTACGGGACTTGAATCAGGTACGTTTTAATTTGTTATTATTTACGTCTTTCTTTTTAAAATTGCATTATTTTCAAATTTAAAAAAAAAAAAAAAAAAAAACTATATAATATGTAATATTTTTACAACTTTTTGAGTTGAAATACGTTAATATTTTAAACTTTTGTGTTTCTCCAGCTTCTAAAATTTATAAAATTAGCTAAAAAAAATGAAATATGTTATGTTTATTCATTTATATTAATATTAAGCCCGCAATTTTAAAAAGAAAATCGTTGCTCTTTTGTAACCTTAAAACTGAAAGTATGTATATTGTTAGCAAAGTTTTAAAATATTAATTTTGAGTTCATACAAAAAAGAACGTTATTTTAATATTTGCCGCACAACACAAATTACTTAAATACATTACATATAGTTATGGAATGTTCCAAAATTTCAAAATAAAAGGGCGTAACTAAGTTCATTCAACTTACAAAAAAAAAAAAAAAAAAAAAAAAAAATGCGTGAAAGTTAAGAAAATGAAAATAAAGTTGCAAAGAAACATAAAAAAGAATCTTTTAAGTTTTGAAAGTTTAATAATGAAAGTTATATAGTAATATTTTAGCACTGAAATAATTCTGTGGTTTCCATGCGTATTATTTGTATACATAAAAGTCTTTTATTACTGCTTATCTTAAAAATTGAAATTTAACTATTAATTCTTCTATGCGACAAATAAGAATATAATATTTAATTAAATTATCATATTTATTATTATTATTATTTGAAGGGCGAGGTTCATATCTGGTCTACATTTAACACACCTACCTTAAACCACAATAAAAGCATATATTAAGAATAATATAGCAATATGATTAATAGAAAAATTATATTATAGAAGAAGTAGCTCATGCCTATTTTTGAAACCAAAAAAAAAAAAAAAAAAAAAAAAAAAAAATCTGATAAATCGTGAAAAGTTATTTTCTTTAACAGTATATCTGCATTACTTTTGAGTATTTTTACAGATATATTAGACAGTAAGTAATAAATTTGTTGTAGCAAGAATACAGAATACACAATAAAACAATATAGCTACACAATATACTGCAATTCAAAGTATAAATGTTCATATTTTTTTTCATTACAATAATCATTGGTTAAATATGCTTTAATCATTTTAATTACAGGTTAAAAAATATAGAATTGTTGTAATATTTGAATTACTTTGCATTGCTTTAGAAATATATAGGCATTTTTTATACACGTTTAAAAAAAAAAAGAAAAAAAAAATAATTTGAATAAGCTACTTTTACGAATGCCAAGTTTTTATTTACTTTAATTATAAAATATGTATTTAAAAAAAACTAAATTACATTAACAATTTAAATTTGTACAAAATTCATATATTTAACTAATTCAAAATATATATTAAATTTATAAAAATAAAAGATGCTCTGGAAACATGAAAAAGTTCAAGTATTCTCTTCACAATTAAAATAAATGGAAAAGAAATTGGAGGTAATTTGAATATATATATATATATATATATATATATATATATATATATATATATATATATATATATATATATTATATATAAGGCTATCATTAAATTTTTGTGCTCTCTACATTTCAAGAGCTGAAGAGAAATATGAATAAAAAAAATTACATAACATATAATAGAAAAATTATATTTTGTTGTTGTTATTTTACTTACATTTATTTTTAAATACAATTTTCATGACTTATTTGGTAGATGAAGATGATAATACGTGTATAGAGCTACAAAATAACTTGAAGTAGTAGCTTATAGTATTGATTCTCTTTGCCAAATAAAATAACATGGCAAATGATATACTACTTTTCATAGCGATCTTTTTTTTTTCCTAAGTATTGAAATGCGGCGTGTTTTGCAACAGTAAGAGAGAAAAGTGACTGAGTGAGGGAGAGAGAGAGAGAGAGAGAGAGAGAGAGAGAGAGACGTTCTTCGAATTGAAAGTCAAGGAGAAAAACGTTACAAACAGCACGTTCGAAAAAAAAAAGTTAATAAACGACTAGAAAATAGAAATGTACATTTTTTTTTTACGATCATTTGCAATGCATTTGTGACGTAATTTTACTACGATATCATGCGTTCAATTTTTGGCACAAGAAGAGTTTCTTAAATAAATAAGTATTCTCCTCTTTGGAGTTTTAATTTAAACAGATTTGAACACTTTTACTACAAATAAAATACACAGGCAAAAATAAATACGTAATAATTATGTTAGCTTTTTTTCAACACAATTTCTACAGCATAATTGATGCGATAAGGTGTATGCGGATGACGTCATATTTAATGCGCTTGGAGACCATACTGGAGTAGTGAATAACATTGCTCAGCATAGGACAAACTTCATTTAAGCCAATTTTCTTTGGGAAATCGGTAAAAAAATTTGTTACTGTTATTTTTCTCACATACTTGAGATACTAATTCAACATATTTACAACATCAATGCTCTCAAAAATATTGCATAGTGGTTTTAAACTGGCAAAATGATTTATTTTCCTATGCCACCCATGTTATTGAGTTATCCAACATGGCGTTAACTTTAACATGAATGCATAGACCTTCATAATAACTTTTACGCAACATAAATGTTATGTTGCATATAGCATTATTATAGTAAGTTATGCAATAATAATGATGTAAATGCAGCATAAATTACGTAAATTATTCTTTCCGTGTATAAAACAAAATACGTTCACAAACAAGGAATCAGGTTTCATGCAATATGACTCAAAGAACGGAAGAAAACTGGTTATTAGACGACAGAAGAACCCAATTTTATTGTGAAATATGACTTCATTTTATTGTTTAAATGCATTATACAATACTAACCAAGATAAAACCTTATTGGTTTTATTTTATGTTTTCTGGATTTCAAAGCAGAAAAAAAAAATCGAAGGATTAAATTCAATAAAAACATCGTATAGGTAGCAGCAATTTATTAATGCAAATTAATTATTAATTTTCTTATTCAGAGTACTGTATAGAAGAATGATACTGTACGTTTTCTACATTTTTTTTATTCAGAATTTAGAGGCTTATTATTATAACACTGGAAAATGCTTATTATATAAAATAACTTAAAGCCCTTGTCAATTTACTTTTTTATCATTTAGAATACTAGCTTGATAATTACCATACCTTATTATCCATGAATTAGACACCAACACGTTGATTTTGAATTTATTGTCATTTATTTCCTGTTTTGCGGTTATATCACGTATCTGACGTCACAATGTACCGATGGGGCCGTGATAGGGGTAAAGAACTTAAGAAAGGAGCTTAAATTTATCACGTGACCAGAGCGGTGACTGTGATTGGCGGTGGTACATTGTGACGTCAGATACGTGATATAACCGCAAAAAGGAAATTATGAAAATAAATGCAAAATCAACGTGTTGGTGTCTAATTCATGATATTAAGGTATGGTAATTATCAGTTTAGTATTCTAAATGATAAAAAAGTAAGTTGACAAGGGCTTTAAAATGTACTAAGACACGAATTCTAAAAGATCTAAAGGTATAACAAAATATCATAACATCCTATGCAATTGACAATACTATTCTGAAACGACATAAAAATTTGAGAAAACATGACAACGACAATCGTAAAAAATAGTGCATGGCATATACAATGTTTTGACACTAAAAAGTTATGCGCTAAAAGTTTTTTTTATGGTAGAGCATAAAATACTTTTATTTTTGTTTTTGCTATGATATAAAGTAACATGCAGTTTTTTTGTGAACTTTTTCTCTCTCTCTCTCTCTCTCTCTCTCTCTCTCTTTTTTAACAAATATTTCAAGTTTAAACATAAAATTTATTTTTCTGCATAGGCGTGTTAAAATATTCACGTTTATTCGTTTTTTTTTTTTGTTAATAATTTTGTTTCTGAGTCTATTAAAAGCGAGAAGTTTTCTGTCTCTGAAATTCAAAATTTGACATTTTGCTTTTTTGTCATCTGAAAGTCAACTCAACAGTAACAAGTATCTACTGTATAACGAAAATTGAAATTTCAGACCAGTAACCATTGGATAAAGGGGAAAAAATCATGTAGGGTTTTATGGGGTTAACATGTAGATACAGGAATACCGGATAGATATCGACATTGGAATATAGGAATTGGAATCAAGATAGAAATCAAACTTGAAATTTTTTTACTGATCTAGGCAGGCATCCTGTAAAATAACACAACAAACATTGATCTCATTAACTAAAACTAATTAACAAACTAATAATAAATTTTAATTTGCAATTCAAAAATTTTAGGAGACCTTTTTAAATTTTTACAAATCATAATATTACATAATATAGTTAAGTGTCACTATTCTCATAAGTCCCCAATTAAAAAAAAAAAAAAAACTATTTCAGTGTCGTAAATTTACTAAATTTTAACCACGTCTTTGTGCGGCTCTCAGAATGACAAAAATATGTTTCTTTTATCAAAAAAGGTTTTCTTACTTTTGCGGATTCCCTACCTACTTTAGAATGCTCAAAATAGCGTTAAGAATCACGTAAATTCAAGAGCGATTTCTGGTTCAATTTTTGTATTTTTATGTTTATTTTTTCGATTTTTTTCGTATTTTTTTCGATTTTTTTATTGAATTATCTGATGTTCACTGTACTGTACTGTGTGTGTTTCACTGGGACTGACGATGCTATATTTCAAAAAAATCATGTATTTTTTTCTTTCTGTACAATTTTTATTCAAACTACCTTAGTACCCCATTTTAACAAAAAAAGCATTAGAAATAACCTACAATCTGAATACAGTCATAAAATATTACTATATAGTGTATATATTTACATAACACATATTAATAAAATATGCACACGTCAATATTCCATATCTCTAGTGTATAATAAATTATAAATGCATAAGCTAACAATAAATATTATAATAATAATAAAAAATTCTATAAATAAAGCACACGGAAGCTTAATGATGCTTATGTCAATATTTACTGATCGATTGTAAATATTTGTGTTTACTGAGTTGGCAAAAAGTTAATTAAAAAAATAAACTGAAGTTTCTTAATTACTTTCTTTATTGAAAATTTTACAAAATAATAATAATGGGGGTGAAAAACAAAGAAGAATAAAATAATGCATGATAATTGAGCTATAGTATTTATATGTAGTTATAATACACAATGGAACATTAAAGCCCTTGTCAACTTACTTTTTTATTATATAGCATACTAGATTGATAATTACCATACCTTATTATCCATGAATAGACAACAGCACGTTGATTTTGTATTTATTTTCATTTTGACTGTTATATCACGTATCTGACGTCACAATGTACCAATGGAGCCGTAATAGAGGTAAAGAACTTGAGGGAGGGGCTTCAATTTATCACGTGACCAGAACGGTGACTGTGATTGGCGGCGGTACATTGTGACGTCAGATACGTGATATAACAGTCAAAATGAAAATAAATACAAAATCAACGTGTTGGTGTCTAATTCATGGATAATAAGGTATGGTAATTATTAATCTAGTATTCTAAATGATAAAAAAAGTAAGTTGACAAAAGCTTTAAAAAATAATTATAAAATAAAATTATAATAATGATCACAGAAGAGGAAAATTTATGAACAAAACTTGTAATTAAATTAAGTATGTATCACATGCGATGTACAGTTTTTTTTCTTGTGCTTATTGTACTACACATTTATCATACTCATCATTCATCATACTACTTATTATAACAAAAACTACAAATTTGCACAAAAGTTGCACTCATTTAGCCTTCCACCACCTACAAAGTCCTGCATTCACCATATTAAAATAAATAAATAATTACTATTTATTAATAGTATTAACAGTATTACCCTATTATAACCGTAGAAACATAACATGCTGGTTAATCGATGCGCCTATATAACAAATAAAAAACATAAATTATCAGAAACAAGTAAGCAATTTTTATTTACATATAAGATAACGAATCGATATCGTTTAATTTTTATAATAACAAAATAATATATTTTTTTTTACAAGACAAAAAATAATATATAAAAATAAACTTTGTTCAAAAATCTTCATTTCTTAAGGAAAGAATAAATTACGTAATTTATGCTGCATTTATGTGATTGTAGCATAAATAATGCTAAATTAGAACAACATAAATGTTGTACAATATAATATGCTTTGATACTTTGTAACATAGTAGATTATAAATAAATAAATAAATAAATAAATAAATAAATAAATAAATAAATAAATAAATAAATGAATAAATAAATAAATAAATAAATAAATAAATAAATAAATAAATAAATAAATAAATAAATAAATAAATAAATAAATAAATAAATAAATAAATAATTATATAATTAATCGTCTTTATTCCAAAAAAGCATAAAGGAAAATACAATTTTTGAAATTGAAATTCAATTTTTGCTGTATTGAATAAATTGTGTTGAAAATGAGCTAGTATAATTATCACTTATATTTGCTGATTGCGAAAAGTTATTTTTATTTGCTACAAAATGATTGAAATAGATTGGAGAAGTCGAACATGTAAATATGGCTTAGGTTTTAATGAGGATGACATATAAAGAGACATAAAACATCGTAAGCAATAATGCCGTTTGTAATATAATGGATCTCTGGAGAGGGAGAGAGAGAGAGAGAGAGAGAGAGAGAGAGAGAGAGAGAGAGAGAGAGAGAGAGAGAGAGACAGAGACAGAGACAGAGACAGAGACAGAGACAGAGACAGAGACAGAGACAGAGACAGAGACAGAGACAGAGACAGAGACAGAGACAGAGACAGAGACAGAGACAGAGACAGAGACAGAGACAGAGACAGAGACAGAGAGACAGAGACAGAGACAGAGACAGAGAGACAGAGACAGAGACAGAGACAGAGACAGAGACAGAGACAGAGACAGAGACAGAGACAGAGACAGAGACAGAGACAGAGACAGAGAGACAGACAGACAGATAGAGAGAGACAGAGAGAGAGATACAGTAAGAGAGCGTATATGGTTAATGTTCCTAGTACGTAAATACGATTAATACTTCCTGGTATCCCTTTGCGTGTCGCTTTTGTATTTTTTTTTTACTCATAAACATAATTTCCATTTATTATTATTTGAACTATATAATATTATATTTTAAAACAAAATAATAATGATAAAAAATTACCATATTGTCGCGTTATTCAGATATATAAAATATATGTCACTCAGACTTATATAAAGATTATGAAACGTGAACAATTTTTTTTATATATAATAATTACATTTGATTTTGTTGTGATGTAATCAAAACTTTTTTTTTTTTTTTTGAAATTTAAATGTAAATTTGCCTGTAATACCTTTTGTTTAATCTGAGTTACATAATATATTAATCTCCACGATCGTATTGCTAGGACGTATCAGAAAATATCACAAATTTTGATGTTGCATACGTCATATTATTAGAACAGTAACTAAATGTTTTAAAATAATAATAATAATGGAAATTATTGTCTAAAAGCCTATTTAGTATGTAGGCAATGTGTGAGAATAGTTTCAGATTTTTAATATTATTATTAGGATATGCCGAAGTATATTTAAGGGTTATATCTAGATGAATTTTATCTCAAAATCTATAAAAGAAAACTTGGAAACTTTATGATAACATTTGAAAGTTAACGATAACAGCTATCTATGATAAAATTTTCAGAACCCGTGAACATCAGATACGAGAGAAAATAATTACTGAAAATTACATGGGACTAAAACTTCAAAAAATCTCAATTTAAAATCTAGCATGGTGACTCCCATTTTTTTTTTTTTTTTTTTTTTTTTTTTACATTTTTGAAGATACCTTATTTTTATGTATCACGGAAAACATAAATTTAATAAATTATTCAGATTCAGATACGTATCAATAACTCTTTAGTACTAAACAATAACTCTCTTGCAAAAAAGTCTAAAGAGTAACTCGTTGGTACAAACGCAATTTCTTTAGCGGTAAATAGTTAACTCTTTAGATTCTAAAAAGTTTAGTATGTATCTAAAGAATTTATTATGAAAAAAGTCTAAATAGTAACTGTTTAGATAATTTTTTCCATGCACTGTACAAAATTTCAAAATTTTCTTACTTTTTAGTCAAATCTCAGAGTACCTGATTTCCCACCCTTAAGGAATAAAATATATTTACATAAAAAGTCACTATAAATAATGTAATATGAAACATAGAAAACCTTCAATTGTTGAGGTTTCTGTAGAACGTACACTCAGAAAAAAAATTGTTACAACTCGCCTTTTTTTAGCACCCGTGTGGTATGAGCTGAATGTGCTCTCGTGTTCTCCGTACGTTGATGAGTATGGTAATCACAGGTAAAACTGTAGGAGAGATGTTTTGAATTGACATATTCATATCCAGTCCTATGGGAATGGTGGTCCACGCCAAATCAGAGGTATCTCGGGATGGTATACACACTAATTCACCTCATCTCATTTATTAATGTTAAATTACACGATGTTCGGTTTATCGTGTTTGTGTGGTATAGATTTGTTTCTTTCTTGTCTTTTTGGTGGTTGGTTTTGGTTGGACTATAATTAATGCGGGTAGGAGGAAAGCATACAAATATTGGTGTAATAGATGATGCTATTTCGTGAGTTGTATCAACTTATATTTAGTTGTTTTTTTAACTTAAAGGAATAGACCAGAGAAAAACATAAGAATTTGTATCACAAAACACTTGATGGGATTTACATAAATAACATTAGTTTGTCTCAAAACCCAACAGTAGCTCCGTAGCAGAGATTAGAAATTTCAATTTGTGCAACCCGCATAACATTTCCATACTAATTTTTGCATGTTTCTGACGTCATAAATATGAATAGTCACGCAAATAGCATACTTTACAGCTTTTTCACGCTCTCTCGTGGGGCTACATTAACATTCTGGTAAAAATTGTCATCAGTTTTGAAGACCCCATTTCGTGTTTATTCCCTAAAAAGCACATGTTGAAAAGATATTTCAAATAATTTACAACAACATTTTTTTAAATTTTAGTACGCTCATTATTTTGGTACAAAAATCGTTAATTTTGCAACTCAAAGATATAATTGCGTATTTTATACACATTTCTGCTCAACAAAAAAGTGACTTTCAAGTACCATTGATATAATAAAAAGTTCTGTATAAATTAAGATTTTAAAACGATAATTTACTAACAGCTTATATTCATATAAATTCTCATTTAATTATTCAAACATTTTTACCTTTAAATTCAAAATATTTGTAGACCGAGCTTAAAGACAATAATTATTTTGACACCAACGTTGATATTTTAAGCTTTTATTTTAAATGTATATACAAAAAGCTATGAATAAAAAAAAGCCTTCAGCGTTAAAAAAAGTCAATACATTTTTAAATGAGAGTGACGAGTAATTTAAATACTACACAATACTGTTAAATACAATACTGTTAACTGTTAATTGATTACAACTTTGTTTTTATATTAACTTTTATAAAAGTTGACAGTTAAAAACAACAGTTAAATCCTGTGAAAGAAATAAAAAGAATGCTGACATCAATACTGTACTTGTCATTATTGTTCGACAATTCATGTACTGTGGTGGAAACGAGTATACACAAATGAGGAGGAAAAAATAATGGAGGATGAGAGAGAGAGAGAGAGAGAGAGAGAGAGAGAGAGAGAGAATGCGCACTTATTTGTCATTTTTTAATGAAAGAGTTGTCAAATATTCCTTGTAAGCAATATAATATATATTTTGTATTAAAGGCATAGACCACATGAAACCACATTGTGATTTGTGGTAATTAAACACAAAAAAGGATCTTCAAAATTGATGACAATTTTTACCAGAACGTAATCTGATAATGTAATTTAATCAGAATGTAAATGTGGCCTCACAAGGGAGCAAAAAATACTGTAAAGTATGCTATTTGCATTACTATTCCTGTATATAAAATAAAATTTTCTGATTACTGCTACAGTTGGGTTTTAAGACAAGCTAAAGTTATTTATATAAGTCCCTATTAAGTGTTTTATGATGTAAATGCTAATGTTTTGTTCTGGTCTATTCCTTTAAGTTGTCAGAAAAATATAATTTAAAACTACACACTGGCCAAAACAAGATCGTTCCCGCCAAAAGCTGTATCTGCGGTGCTAAACCAATCAGAGAGCGTGTTATAAACCTACTAACCAATCACAGTTGACTTTATATAGTTAATTACACTGTATCCGCTCGAAGTAGTTTTGGAAGAAATGTAAAAATAAGATTCTTTTTTTTTTACGGTTGCTTTGATGCTTAAAGTTTCTCACCCATCTCCCACAAGAAAATAAACTGTATAAAAAATAATTACGGGGAAAAAAGTTCTACGGGACATTTAATTTATATTTATAATACCTTCTATAAAAAAGCTAACAGAAAATCATAATAATAAATCATACTCGGGTTCACAGAAAAAATAACTTGATATTTTTTTCAAGCTCAAATTTTCATATTACATGCACTTTATTAATGAAAAGGTAAAGCGCTATTATAATATTATTAATTTTCCATGAAAATGATGCAAGATAGTAATTTCTTTATATAATATAAGTTATGCGAGAAATTCTACATGAAAGCAAAATATAGTAAATTGCACGCGATTTTGTATTAAAAATCGATGATCCAGTTTTTATTTATCAAAGAAAAACTTTGTCATGTGAAGTCTATTGCTCCGAGTTTAAAATTTTTATGATCGAATCAAACTAACGTCTGGAAATATATCATTTAATATTTAATATAGTTAAAGCCATAGACCACATAAAACAACATGAGCTTTTTAATGAATAAACACGAAATAAGATCTTCAAAACTGATGCCAATTTTTACCAGAATGTTAATGTAGCCTTACGAGAGAGCGTGAAAAAACTTAAAGTATGCAATTTGCGTGAAATTCATGTTTATGACGTCAGAAACATGCAAAAATTAGTATGAAAATGTTATGCTGGTTGCATAAATTGAATTTTCTGATCACTGCTACGGGGCTATTGTTGGGTTTTGAGACAAACTAATGTTATTTATGTAAATCCCATCAAGTGTTTTGTGATATAAATGCTTATGTTTTTCTCTGGTCTATACCTTTAAGTATTTACAGTATGTACATTATGTATTATCTTTCTTTTGTATATTTATGTAATTTACTTCCGCAAACATATACATACAAATTATGCAAATCTGATTGTAGCAACATAACTCATGATATATTGAATAATAAGTTTTCTGCATAGCATAAAAATTAAGTTGTGAAGCATTATTGTTTATGAAATTAAAAAATATATAATGCTATAGACCGGTTCTACTGATATTTAATAGCCGTCATTTTGTTGGTCTTAATACACAGGCCAGCATAGGAAAAATGTAATTTTTATATATATTTTTTTATTGCAAACTAACTTCAAGCCTCAATTCTAGGTCCTAATAAGCTAGAATAAGATGAGAAAAATGCTTAAAGACGAAATAAACTTTTATTATGGTGACAAATGAGGGAAAATTATGTTTCCTCTATGCCGGACAATGTATTAGGCACCACAAACATGGCGACAAAGTCAACAACTGGTCTATATGATATAAACAGAATAATATACATACAAAGAAGGCAAGTCATACAAGCTTACGCCTAAACACTGACTTTTATGAGTATAGAATGAAGAAATATGCAGGAGTGGAATAAAAATGGTGAACAAGGACTGCGGCTGTGACCTATAAAAAATAAAGGAACTGCCCTGGTATTCACCTGGAATGACAAAGGGAAACCACAGAAAGTTCCTGCTATAGATGGTGTTTTTTTCCGTGTATGATTCTTATTTCAACACTCATAAAAATCACCAATAACACAGCAACATTAGTTTTTATAATCGTATACACTCTAAAAACTGGTGCATTACTTTAGTTACGAATTCTAACTTATTGAAGATATACACTTTTAAGTTATTATGGGTAGCTAAAACAATGCATTTTAGCAAATTATTAACAATAGCTAATTTAAGTTAAAATAGCTTTAAAAAACTTAAAAAAGCTTAAAATAACTTAAATTAGCTATTTTTAATGACTTGCTAAAATGCATTATTTTAGCAACTCGTAATAACTTAAAAGTGTATATCTTAAATAAGTTAGTATTCGTAACTAAAGTAATGCACCAGTTTTTAGAGTGTAGCAATAAAAATAAATCGTGGAGTAGTTCATACATAAAACTATTAGTATGTAAATGTTATTATATAGAGCTTTATATACACAGGTTTTTATTATAATGTGACAAAATATGAAACTCTCCAACTATTATATAATATAACAAAAAACGGTTGACAAGTATTCAGAATAAAATTAAAAATGTATGAAAATTTCAATGTCAATTTTTGTTATAATTTTATACTTATTTGATATTCAGAAATTACGATACGAGTTATATGAATATTTATAAATGACTTTAGTATTGTGTTGTCTGATTTTTAACATCTGACAGTTTTAGTTTTAATCACGTCTTCACATATGATAGGTGCCCACTTATTTAACATTGTAATTTACATTTGTAAAATTAGGACCGTAACTGAGGTATAATTGAAAATTGATGAAGGTGATAAAGTATAATGGAATAAGGATATAAGAATCTATACACCTGTACTGGTGAAAGAATGAAGGCCGTCTTAAACGGAACTACATGGTAAATGATAAATGAATTTTGATCTTGAAAAACTACTAGCCTAAAAAAAAAAAAAAAAAAAAAAAAAGTATATATTATATAATAATAAAAAAAAATCCTCAATGATAAATCATGAGATGTGCCTATTATAAATACACATACGGTAAAAAGTAAGTAAACACTCTAAAAATTGGTGCATTACTTTAGTTACAAATCCTAACTTATTTAAGATATACACTTTTAAGTTATTATGGGTAGCTATAAAATAATGCATTTTAGCAAGTTGTTAAAAATAGCTAATTTAAGTTGTTTTAGGGGTTTTAATGTTTTTTTAAGCTATTTCAAGTTAAATTAGCAATTTTTAATAATTTGATAAAATGCATTATTTTAGCTACTCATAATAACTTAAAAGTGTATATCTTAAATAAGTTAGGATTTGTAACTAAAGTAATGCACCATTTTTTGGAGTGAAGAGCTACTATTTAGACCTTTTTGTAATAAATTTGTTAAATACGTATATATAAAGTTTATAAGGGAGTAGGGGACCGACGTCGGCCATTCAAACCTTTCTCGTGAAAAAAAATCTGAAATTTTGCACAATTATACTTCAGCATGAGACAATTTCAAATATATAAAAATTTTGGGGTGTCACCGTGCAAATTAATTTTATATAATTTCTTGAAATTTTAACCCCATAAGGCACAATGTTAATTTCAATTTCTTTTTTTCTTTTTTTCGGGACGGTCAAACATCATGAAATTTTTATCACGGCTAGGTGTGACCCTTAGCTACACAATGACACCAAATTTAGACCCAAAACACTTCTAGTTTTTGAGATATGAAGTTGGTACCCTACTCCCTTAAGATCTAAAGAGTTAAGTCAACTATTTACTGCTGAAGAAATGACGTTTATACTAACAAGTTATTCTTTAAACTTTTTTCAACAAAGTTATTGGTTTATACTGAAGAGTTACATCTATATAACTAAATAATTTCTTAGATTTAATTTTACCGTACACATGTCCCTTAATCCTTCGGTACTCTCATAAAATGAAGAGAAAACGTGTTAAGTAGGCAATCCGTGCTACAATTTCTATTGTAGACCCAGAATTGTTGACAATTTGGAGCAAAGAATTTGAGCTTATTCTATTGTGAGTTTATACAAATTGGAATCGATGAACTAATATTAAAGATTATACATATTAAAACATAATAGTTCCACATTATTGTTTCCATATTTTTTTAAATTTTAATTACATAATAAATATTAATTTTATAATTATTATATTTTCAATTAAATAATATTTTAATTAAAATCTTGACTTAATAAACTACTAGCATCATAATATAATATGCATACCATTTTTAATTTATGTTATATATATATATATATATATATATATATATATATATATATATATATATATATATATATATATATATGTGTGTGTGTGTGTGTGTGTGTGTGTGTGTGTGTGTGTGTGTGTGTGTGTGTGTATATATATATATATATATTATAGCAATACATCTTTTTCTATGTAATAAATACTAAATTATTTACAAATATTAATATACCATACAAACATTATAAATATTGATCCACTCATAATTATTATTTTGTTTATTCATGCATTATTAACTATGGTTAAATTATCGATTTAGTTTTTTTTACCTTGTGAAATTATAATTAAAAGTCTTACTGTATGTGTATAGTTTTTTTTTTTTACTGTGTCGCCCCCTTTAAAAAAAATTGCGTGTTAGTTTGTTGGTTTGAAATAAATATAATATAGCATAGAGTCATGCATAGTGGGTTTTTCTGCCGCAGAGAGAGAGAGAGAGAGAGAGAGAGAGAGAGAGAGAGAGAGAGAGAGAGAGAGAGAGAGAGAGTGAGAGTACAACAAAGAAATGTTTTCTAATTTTCAAAAGAGGAAGAAAAAAAAGATATGACTCCAAAGGGATTAGAAAAGAGAGAAGAAATTTAGGATTCAACGGAAAGAATTAACAGAATGTAAAAAAGAAGAGAAAGATAAAAAGTAGATCTTATATATGCTTGCGAAATGTAAAAAAGGTCAAATAAAAAGGGATACTGTATAGCAGAATATATGGTAAAAACTGCTTCAATAAAACGATTTGCATATTGTTAGTAACGTAATATAGATTTGCTATTTAAACTGGATTTTTTTTTGGTGTATTGGAAATTATAGAAAAAATAAAATATTTATTTAGAATATAATTTTATCAAATTATAATTAATAAATTTTAGTACTTTTCTGATATTTATCAAATCCGTTTATATGCGTATGTTTTTTGTTTTTTTCCAACTTTGGACAAAATCTTAGAATTTTTTTTTCTTTTACAGGCTTATTTTTAGATCTGCAGATTTTAGTTTCCTACTTTTTTTATCCTTTTAAATTTACAAAACGTTACTGCAGCAATTAACAGAAATTTTAAAGTAAAAGTTATACAGTTATTCGCCCTTTTTTTAGGATAACATTTTTTTTTTTTTTTTTTTTTTTTTTTTGTGATGCTGAAGACTTTTTTATTAAATTCTTTGGTACTTTAACTTTTTGCTAAAAATTTTATCTCGATTTTAAAAGTAATAAAAAAAATGTATATCCAAACAACATGTTTCACATTAATAACATTTAATTTAAAGTAAACACAACTTCACAAGTTGTTTCTGATTTCTTTTTATATATATTTCTACATTATGATAGAAGCACTTAGCATAAGAAACTCTTTTAGTTAACGAGGCATAACTGATGAAACACATTTTCCACCCCTCTTTTTATATAAACGAAAACTCAAAGTGGTACGGTCCTTGAAACATTTCAGTCTTAATCCGTGCTAACAGTTAAAAAAACGAGGTTAGTAACATGGAATTAAGGATGGTGATAGTAGATAATTAATGGGGTGGTGCATTTAAGGGGGGGGGTTTCTTTAATAAGAGGTTTTGTTTTAGGCTATTGAATGACATGAAATGTGGGAACTGAATAGGAAAGAGAGAGCTATAAAAACCATAAAAGTAGTCATTATATACCTGGGCGTTTCCTAATTTGACGATATTTTTCCTTTTTTTTTTTTTTTTTTGTATTCCTTGCCGCAAAAAAAGTTCACAGAACAAAGAAATTTACTATTATTTATATAATACCTATTTTTTAACCAGTTTATAAAATTAAAAAAAAAATCATGATTTATTATATTTGTGTTCGCATTCCAATACAAGGCTTACAAAGAAAGTTTTTTTTTAATGTAATTTATACTTTTATAATATTTGTCTGATTTAATAACTGTATAAATTTCAACTGAAGGGAAAGAGTTAAATATATTTCGCTACTTTACATTTTTTTCTTTTTAATAAATAATATTGTGTGTATGAGTATTTTGTGAATGTATTAAGGCTGTGGGGGACCGATTTGGACAGGAAATTGCTAAAAGAAGAATTTTATTTTCCCAATATTTTTTTGTACATGATTTAATTCCAATAAAACAAACATTATAATTTTCAAATAAAATCAAGTAAGTTTAAAATACATTTTTTTATACCAAAAAATAATTTAATGATATTTTTAATTGTAAAAAAGATTCTAATTTTACTAAAATTTCCCGCTCAAATTTAAATTTCCACATTTACATATTATCTTTTAAGTGTAATAACTTAAATATTTGATCGTGTTTTCACATGTTTGTTGTTACTAAATTTTTAAGTAACATTTCTTCTTTACTTTGTGGTATTATTATTATTCGCAACCGTCCTAGTTTTCGAGATATCAGTCGGTCACCTACCCCCTTAATTGCTAAAATTTTATTGACTTTCCTTCTACGATAGCTTTACAGTGTACACACTCGCCCTGAAAAAAATATTTCCTAATATTTATGCTCAAGAGACCACGTGCATAATGTTCTGTGGTTTGAACGTAATTTACATTAAACAAAATACGTCATTTTTACGCAAAATATTACGTTATTACAGTTACTTTACGTTCACTATGACGTCTATGACATCTAAATACCACTATATAACCAATCAAATGCTTGGTACATTAGAGTAATGTAAGTAAATGACTACAGGATTCTCGCTGGTCAGCTGGGGAAGTGTATTGCGGGTCAAAATTACATTGATCAAATGTGGCAACAAAATATAACTTTCAGGATAAAATAAATAAAAAAGCAACTCAAAATTTAATAATGATATTTCCTTTGGTATAATGTAAGTAGATAACCTATGCAATCCAGAGAGGATTCCCGCTGAAAAGTAGTGGTCAGCTGGACACGTGTATTGCGGGTCAAAAATACATTGATCAAATGGGCAACATAATATAACTTCCAGGATAAAATAAAATTAAAGGCAACAGAAAATTGAATAACGATATTCTCTTTGGATTACCTATCTATAGAAATACCTTAATTTGGTATACGTAAGCCATATACGCATTAACGTGTAGTGGCCATATTGGTACTTGAATCTACATTAACATGCATTTGTATAAATCTATTTATAACTTTACTGCAAAAGTTATAAATAAAAATATTTAACATGGGGTATTTTTTTTAGATATCCCTAACAAGCCAAAACAATACAACGTTCTCTCTCTCTCTCTCTCTCTCTCTCTGACTAAATTTTTTTCTGACTTTCTCTCTAACTCTCTCAAAATCTCCACTTAAAAACTTCTATAAGAAATGTTTATAAACCCCTCATACAAAGCAAAAAACTTTTATTTTTTTTTTATTATTTTTTTTTTTTGCAAAAGAAAATCGATTAGAAAAAAGTGAGAACCTCTAAGTTAGCTAAATACGCGTCAACATATCAAAATAAAGTTTGTACTTCAAGAAAGTTGATATCAGTTTTTCCCACCACATTATATATCTATTTTAAAAAAAATGATGATATTTTTTTTTATTGTGACAATAAAATTGAATTTATTTATATATATAAACTTCTATTTTTACTTCATTTAATAAATTTCGAATATAGATATACATTTGTTTTTGTTATGGATATATTTCATTCTATTTCATGCTTTTACATAGAATGTATTGATTGAGAATATTGTATTTATTTATCCCTAGATATTGGTACAAAATAGAGAGAGAGAGAGAGAGAGAGAGAGAGAGAGAGAGAGAGAGAGAGAGAGAGAGAGAGAGAGAGAGAGAGAGAGAGAGAGAGATGGTAGGTGAGGGATTTATAAACCCCTGTTGCTCGCTCCTAAAAACCTTCTCATGTTTATCCATAAGGGAATTAAAATAAATCATAGCAATAATTTTCAAACTTTAATCCATATACAAATATTTCATAGACAATTTTCTCTTTTAAAATAACATTTAATATGTTATGTATTATACATAATAGCTTTATTTTCACTTTTTTTTAAAAAGATTTAATGATTTAAAGAAGTTCTTAGTATATTATTTATTCATATCAACTTTTGAAGCGATCTAGATCACATGAAACAACACGATTGCGCTTTTTAATGATTAAACACAAAAGTGATCTCCAAAACTGATGACAATTTTTACCAGAATGTAAATCAATGCCTCCGTGCCAAAAAGAAGCATCTATACTTTCCAGATTTGCGATGAATGGAGCATCTGCACTTTCCGCCATGGAGCATCTGCAATGTTAAGTAAGTGGCCGCTAGTCCACTCGCCATGCTGCGGCGGAAAGTGTAGATGCTCCACTAGCCTCAAATCTAGAAAGTGTAGATGCTTCATTTTGGCGCGGAGGCATCGAAATGTGACCTCATTGTAAGAGAGCGTGAAAATACTGTAAAGTATGCTATTTACGTGACTATTCCAGTCTCTGACGTCAGAAACAGCCAAAAATTAGTAAGGAAATGTTGTGCAAGTTGCATGAGTTGACAATTTCAGATCACACTGCTACGGTGCTACAGTTTTGAGACATACTAAACTAATGCTATTTATTTTTCAAGGGTTTTGTAATGTAAATGCTAATGTTTTCTTCTGTTCTATTCCTTTAAAGGGAACCTATTTCTTTGTTGTTTTATTATTTAATTTGTCGATAATTATTTAATTGTATTATATCAAAATCGTGCACGAAACGTCGTGCAATTTTTTTGTAACATGCAATATTAAATTGCGACCAAAAAGTAAAGTGATTAAATTTTTTATGATATGAAAACTTCTGTAATAAACATTAAAATTCTTTTCTATTAGAATTAAGTTTTATGATGAAATTCATGGAAAGTTGCTGTTAAAACTTTAAAACCAACATAGAGCAGAAATTACTATGATTCGATTGGATTTCTTTTCGTCCTTCATAATGAAAGTATACGTAACTAACAAGTAAGTTATACTTAAGGCAGTAAATCAGCTACTACGGGATTTGACTAAAAAGTTGTACGGAAAGAAAAATATGATATTTTGCACAGTGATACATTGGGATACACCATGCTAAATTTTAAATCAGGATTTTTTTTTTTAATTTTAGTCCCATAAGAGGCCATGTTAATTTCATTAATTATTTTCTCTCTTATCAGATGGACCATCTTCCATAAAGGAATAGACCAGAGAAAAACATATGCATTTATATCACAAAACACTTGATGGGACTTACATAAATAACTTTAGTTTATCTCAAAACCCAACTGTAGCTCCGTAGCAGTGATCAGAAATGTTAATTTATGTAATCCGCACAACTTTTTTATACTAATTTTTGCATGTTTCTGACGTCATAAACATGAATAGTCACGCAAATTGCATACTTTACAGTATTTTCACGCTCTCTTGTGGGGCTACATTAACATTCTGGTAAAAATTGTCAACAGTTTTGAAGATCCCATTTCGTGTTTTTTCTTAAAAAGCACACGTTGTTTTATGTGGTCTATGGCTTTAAGTAATTTTTATAATAATTTCAAATTACACTTAATAAAATTTAAATATTTCCACAATTAATAATAATAGAAATATATATATATAAAAAATATTAAATTATATAATATAAAAAAAAACTTATGAACGATTTTGTTTCTTTTATAAATGACAAGAAATACGCTTAGTCACTGCATTTGATAGTTTCCCTTATCACTCTCATGACAAAATAATACCATAATATAACAACACCTAAAAATTGCAATTTATTTCATGAAAATAAAAGTCTGGTCTAAATCCATTTAAACTTTGCATAAATTGACGTTTATATCCTGAGATTCCAAGAAGAAGAAAAAAAGTCAATCAATCAAAGTGATTGATTCTTGTGACTTGGTAAGAACTATTATCCTCTTAAATTTCTCCTATAATACATTATATTATTAACTTATATTATACACTGTATAATATACAATTAAAGGCATAGAAAACATGAAACAACGTGTTCTTTAACACAAAATGGGATCTACAAAACTGATGATACTTTTTACCAGAATTTAAATGTGGCCCCACAAGAGAGAGCGTGAAAAAACTGTAAAGTATGCAATTTGCATGAATATTTCTGTTTATGACGTCAGAAACAGGCAGAAAATAATATAAAAATTTTGTGCGGGTTGCATAAATCGAAATTTTCTAATCACTGTTACGGGGCTTCAGTTGGGTTCTGAGACCAATTAACATTATTTATGTATAGATCCCATCAAGTGTTTTGTGATATAAATGCTAATGTTTTCATGTTGTCTATGCCTTTAAGAACGTAGATTTAATCCATTAAAAGAGAAAAAAATATTGACGTTCTTTCTATTGTACGTAATTAGGATTACGTCACTATTTCGTGTCACTTTAAAATAAAAATCAATAATAAAGCGTGTGTGTGTGTGTGTGTGTGTGTGTGTGTGTGTGTGTGTGTGTGTGTGTGTGTGTGTGTGTGTGTGTGTGTGTGTGTGTGTGTGTGTGTGTGTGTGTGTGTGTGTGTGTGTGTGTGTGTGTGTGTGTGTGTGTGTGTGTGTGTGTGTGTGTTGAAACTTTTAGTTTTAGTTGTTGTTTTGTGTTTTGTTTTTCTATATTTTTAATGATATCATATTTTGTTTTATTACTGTGGCTCAATTTTTATAACTAAATGTTCATGGCTATATTATGATATTCAAGATTATTTTGTATTCTTGACTTCAGTAATATGTTCAAATAAGATAGAAACGTAACTTCGTTTTTTATTTTAATCAAGAAAATGTATACTCATGCATGTTTTTAGGGTTTTAAATCTTAAAATATTTATTTTACTCTATCTTTTACACGAAAAAAGCAAACTAATTTTAAATTTTACTGATTTATGGATTTTGTTGTTACATTGCAATTGCATATATTATTATGCTGTACAACGTAATTGTTATGCTATGGGACATAGGTACTCGATAATATAGCATCAATTTTGTTGCTATGAATAAATATTAGTGGAACTGAAAGTGAGCTTCACTTCTCCCAATACTAGTTCGAGCGGATATAGTGTAATTAGCAATGTAAAGTCAACTGTGATTGGCGAGGAGGTTTATAACATGCTGTCTGATTGGTTTAATTCAAAATTCAAAATTTCTTTTTTTCTCTCTTTCCTTCAATCGTATACAATATACATCGTATTCGTCAAGGTTAATTAACAGACAGAAAAAGTCAAAACACTTACATACTATATGCACATTTGGTGCTACTTTTACATTCATATTTATATTACTATTAAAATCAATAAAAACATAGCTGTGGGCTCACTCTAGGGCCTTGACTTTGTCAACTTTTTTTTTTTTTTTTTTTTTTTTTTTTTTTTAGCACCGCGGATACAGATTTTGGCGGGAATGACCTTGTTTTGGCCAGAGTGTAGCGCATTGCTTGTTTTTGTCAGAGAGAGAGAGAGAGAGAGAGAGAGATAGAGAGAGATATGAAAATCTGACACTTTATCATTTTTACCGTACATATCTAATCGAGTTATTGAAAGGATATTCACAGACATGGAAGGAAACGTCAAATAGACTATTCAACCATTAACAGTTTGGCACCGACTAGTCTCTTAATTTAATTATGACTCATATTGTAATGAACTAAAAACTAATATTTTCTGTATTTTTTTCTTTATATTCTCCAAAATTTCAATAAAATAAGAAGTCTGAAAATAATAAATCTCAAATTTAGTTGAAATTGTAAAATATTTTCTAACTTAAATAATTTTAAGGTCGTAATTAAACCTCTAGTGAAACTAGTATCTTTTTTTAATTATTGCAGCAATCATAATAACATCTTAACTACAGTTTAGCAATTAATTAAGTTACCCCCGTAAACTGCAACGCTGATTAATTAGTTAAGGGTTGTATCTAGATGGTTTAATTGTATGTCAAAATCTAATTATTAAACTTTATTAAACAAAATTTTATGATGCCATTTGAAAGTTAATAGTAACAGCTACGTATAATAAAATTTTCAGAACCCGTGACCATCAGATAAGCGAAAAAATACTGTTTAAATTAATATGGGCTTTTGTGGGACTAAAATTTTAAAAAATCATAGTTTAAAATCTAGCATGGTGACCCCTCAAATTTTTTACATTTTAGAAGATACCTTATCCTAGTTCAAAATTTCAGATTTTTCTTTTTTTACAACTTTTTAGTCAAATCTCACAGTAGGTGATTTCCCGCCTTAAAGACGTAGAACACCTTAAACAAAAAAAGTTGCATTATATCCTAACAAACCTAAAAATCAACGTTGATTTGTTCGGAGTCATTGATTTCTAATTTATTTTCCATTCACAAAATGCCGCTGGCAGTCACTGACGTCACAGCTCACCTGGTCCACGCGCGCGTAAACCGGGCGATCTGTGACGTCAGTGACCGCCAGTGTCATTTTTTGCATGGAAAATAAATTAGAAATCAATGACTTCGGCCGAATCAACGTTGATTTTCAGGTTTGTTAGGATATTACGCAACTTTTTTTGTTCAAGGTGTTCCACGCCTTTAACTGGTTAAGTGATGAAACTAATAGGAGTTAATTTTATATAAAAGCTGTTTTTAAAGCCGCATACTCAATTGAAACTCAATTGTTTTAGATGATATAAAATTGTTTTGACGTAAAAATATTTCCAAGTTTGACCTGGCCTTAGATTAATGTAAGCAAATATTATCAATCACTCGCAAACGCAAAACTAATGTAAATATATATATTAAAATATTAAAATTCAAAAGTAATGTTAAAACTTTTGTTCACGCTGAGTTAAAGTTTAGAGCTAATGTGGGTGTTGATTTGTGAGCTCACCAACACAAGAAGGCAAAGTGATCAACTTAAACCAAATTTATCTACACAACCCATCACTCTTTTTGACATGCCATCAATCACGCTCTTTACTCGATACATCGAATATAATCAAACTATTATAGTTCATCTTAACATAAGAAATCTTTACTATTTATTTATATGTGGACGATACATTAAACAAATCGATTATAATTTGATACTCGATACATCGAATATAATCAAACTACTATAGTTCATCTTGACGTTAACAATCTTCGCTATTTATTGATATGTGGTCGATACATTAAAGAAATCGATTATAATTTGATACTCGATACATCGAATATCATCAAACTACTATACTTCATCTTAGCATAAGAAATCTTCACTATTTATTGATATGTGGTCGATACATTAAAGAAATCGATTATATTTCAATTTTTGATACATTGAAAATAATCAAACTATTATATTACTAAAACACATTTTATCTAACATGTATTGACGTCCCATATTCATTGATATGTAGGCGATTTATTAAACAAATCGATTATAATTTGATACTCGATACATCAAATGGGACCAAACTATTATATAATTAACCACAGTTCGTCTTAACGTTATTGACGTCACTATTCATTGATATATAGGCAATTTATTAAAAAAATCGATTATAATTTGATACTCGATACATCGAATGTTATCAAACTATTATATTATTAATCACAGTTCGTCCTAACGTGATTGACGTCACTGTTCATTGATATATAGGCGACACAACAAACACATCAATCTATTATTAATTAAAGTTAAAAACAACTTTATATATATATATATTACGATGGGCACATTCATATAAAAGTCACTGCTATATGTGAGCACTAAATAACATGAGTTGGTATGATAATATGACACATTTTGCCAGTTTAAAAATATTTATCAATATTTTTGAGAGAATTGGCTGAGTGGTGAAGGCAGCTGACTCGTAACACTGTACTCCTCACCGAGTATAGGTTTGAGCCACTGCTGGGTGCGTACGTGAAGTGTGAGAGCTCAACACGTTGCACGATGCATGTTTACATGCATTCCATGACAACGCACAGTATTCGGGAGGTGCATGATTGATGTGATTGCACCGACCAGCCTGCCTAGATGTTTCCAAGGTTTCTCTACGCTGTTATGGCGAATGCCGGGCTGTGTACTAAGGTCGTGGCCGGCCCGTGTGTGTTTTTCCATTAATTGGAAAGTCCTTACCTGCTTACCTGTCGATAAGACAATGTCTTGACTGGGACTGGGATTGGTGTATAGCACGATAATACAATATGGCAAGCAATATATATATATATAAATATATATATATATATATATATATATATATATATATATATATATATATATATATATATTAATAATAATAATAATAATTTTAAAAGAAAATAGCCAAAATATGCTTAGTAATGTTATACATTACTCCAGTATGGCGTCGAAGCGCATTCAGTATGACGTCATACACATATACCCTTACGAGATGTTTTTTTCCTGCACTGTATAATTTCTGTGAGATACTTAAAGATTAAACTTATTGTAGAATAAGAATCAAAGGTTTCTAACAATAGGGGGAAATCAATTGAATAAACTCTTGACATTTTTTTTTATTTATTTATTCATAAACTTTTATTTATTACTATGTTTGTTTATTGTCTCAGAGTTTGATTTATTGATTAAAATTACGTAATAAATAATATCTTTACTTTACTCTTCAAAAGTTCCCCTTGTAATTTACGAGTTATGCAACCTTTGCGGTACTTCTGACACACTTGCTGCCTACTTTACAGGGGCTCTCGGATTTTTTTATTTATTTATTTATTTATTTATTTATTTATTTATTTATTTATTTATTTATTTATTTATTTATTTATTTATTTATTTATTTATTTATTTATTTATTTATTTATTTATTTATTTATTTATTTATTTATTTATTTATTTATTTATTTATTTATTTATTTATTTATTTATTTATTTGTTTATTTATTTATTTATTTATATGCACTAACATAAAAATTTCAAATCTAAAAAAACAATTCCATATTTTAGATTTATCTTCTTTTCAAATCAATGAACTTTATGATGCAGGAAATAAAAAACATGAAGTGAAATAAAAAAAAACTTTTTGACATTAAAATTTCAATTTCTGCGTGATCGCGTTTTTTCATAATATAAAATATCTCAATATAAATATGGAACGTATATATTTTTTTAATTATAAAAATACATTTTAAAAACATAAAATAAATGAAAGCAATTGATATTTTACACTATAGTATAGAGCTCACAATAAAAGCTATTTTCTAAATAATAAAAATCAAAGAAAAAAATACGATACCTGGAGCATATTTCTTGATGTTTTCAATATAATAAAAAACAATGAAACTACATTTCAAATCTACTCTACGTTAAAGTTATTTTATGGAAAAAAAATCTTCATTTTTAAAAATACTTGAATATCATTGCATGAGAGGGATTTTTTTATTGAAACTTCTTAGAAAATATTGCGCAAATCTTAAGGTGGCTTCATTTTATAGAGATGTATGCGTATATTTCTTTACTTTTATGTAAAAAAAAAAAGCAATTGATTGTTACTTTATTTTATCAATTCGCTGTAATGAAAATAAAACAAATTGTCAATGAAGTTCATTTTTAAAAACTTAAAAATAATTTATGTTTTTGTCGCAAAATCGCTACTTTATGGCGTCATTGTTTACGCCTGATTTCGCCCAAATAAAAAAGCCGTTAATTATTATTATTATTGTTTAATCAATGTACCACTTGCAATAAACACATTTTTTCATTGTTGTAACTTGTTTATGATAACTATTTCTTTATAAGAGATACATTAAGAATGTTTGAATTTATTTTAAATAATTCTTCTATAAATTGCTAAAAAAAAAATCGTTTTGTTTTTTTCCGCGATTTGTTTAATAGTGATAATAACGCTTTTTGTAACTATCCATTGTTAGTATGAACTTCTGGTTCAAATAAGTTTCTTATTTCTTATAACAGTAGGTCCAATAAACGTTACCTTAAATTTTTAAAAGAAATATAAAATACACCTTAAGATTATGTATTATTTTAAATGTAAAGTAAAAAATAGTAAGAATTTTCTTTTCCTTGTGCTGCTTTTTGTTTTAAAAATACGAACATCAAATGTAAATAAAAAAAAAGGAGGATGAAGTCAATGTTTTGAAATCTGAGCCTTACTTTATAAAAAAGTGATTAATATTTCAAGGGTGCTGAAAGCCTCGTGTATAGTCAAGTGCTTTAGGAACACCCAAGATATAAAACAGAAGAACGTGTAAGATGTTGAGAGAGATAGAGAGAGAGGGAGGGGGGGGGGGTTAAATCTGAAGTATGTAACTTGTTCAAAACGTCACTCTGCGTACTCCATGTAAAGAGATTTCTTAAGGAGAAATTGAAATGAATTATTTTTATATACTTAAAATGACATGATTAAATTTATTAAATTTCAATTATTTTAAGTATAAATAAAAAGGAGTTCTCTTGTTAGTCATTTTGACAATAATATTATTAGAAATTAACAGAGCAATTTATTAAAAAAAAAAACTTTAAATAATTTAAAAAAAACTTTAAATAATTAAAAAAAAAATGAAGCTCTAATAGAAAGACAACAAAAAATTTAGGGGGTAAATTACATTGCATATTCTAGAAGAGAAAATCATCCTGATTCAATAGATATGCAAATTTCTAATTTTCAGAAATTTTTAGTTTATCAAAAAAATATATATAATTTTTTGAAAGTCGCAAAATGTCGTCACGGGTGTTATATTTCCCTATGCCCATTATGCATAAGTTGCCGCCCGTGACGTCATTTTTTTAAGTTTCAAGATATAATTAAAAATACATAAACTCAAAAAATAGTAATTGCGTATCAATATATTCAGGACAAATACTCTTTTATAGAATATGAAATAAAATTACCCCTAAAACTTTTGTTTATTCTTCCTCGATGGGGAAAAAATGAAGCTCGCTGATTGTCCAATTTACAGAACTTTCTTGACAAAGTTTGACTTGTTAGTATTTTTTTCAACAGGATTTTTTTTTATATATAATAACAACGCGTTTTTTATGAAAAAAAAATCTATGAAATTTGTACAGTAAGCTCTGGCTTTAATAATTCTACGAAGCATTGAAAAATTTGCGTCATATTTTTAATACTTAATATCATGGGAAAGAACAAAAAAAAAAAAAAAAAAAAAAAAAAAAAAAAAAAAAAAAAAAAAACGTGCACCACAATTTTTATGGATTTAAATTATTTTATTTGAAATGTTGTTTGGTTCTCTATATATGTATTTTTTTTTTCAAAATGTACATTTTTTTTCATTACAATGTCATACATAGTACATAATAATGGCTAATTGCGCTCCGTGGAATGTTTATATGTGAGTATAATTATTATATTTGAAAACCATTGTATTCAACTGCTCATGTTCTATGCTTATGTGACCTAAAATTATCTCAACATGAAAATATTTCTTGGCAAGAACTTAACTTATTTTTATTGTTAAAACAAACAAACTAAGGTTTAACTAGAGGTTGCAAATTCAGGCCCTTTATATGTATGTAGATATATAATGCATGGTTTCTAAATAAACACTATACAATGTTATAGAAAATGTATAACTTTTCCCCCTAATAATAACTTTATACAAATAATTTTCAGATATATCCGAATATCCTAAAATAAAGTTCAAATGATCAATTAAAACAATATATTTTTATGCTTTTTAATATATATAAATAATCTAGCAAATATAATATGTATCATACTTTCTAAACTTCTGTATACAAATTTTAACGTTAAAAAAAAAAAAAAAAGTCCTTGACCGTTGCCATAGTATATAAAGAAATTTCAAAATTAAATATTTTATTACAATCTGATATGACACACTTGCTAGGTATGTGAAACGGAAGCAAAGGTGTTAGAAAGAGGAGAGAGAGAGAGAGAGAGAGAGAGAGAGAGAGAGAGAGAGAGAGAGAGAGAGAGAGAGAGAGAGAGACTAAAGTGACAAAGCTAAAAAAATTGACGACTCGTGAGGCGCAAAACCAGGGTTTACATTTCATAATGAAACCTTGACTTTATTATACATTTCTAAATACAAAACAAAATTTCATAATGTAAAAATAAAACAAAAACTCAAAGCAGAAAAAAAAAGTATCAAACTATAAAATTAGTAAAAATTTAGTACTTCTAAGTAATTTTTTTCTCTCAATTATGTTCGCTATAAAATGTTAAAAGCTCGCGCCTTAATACATTTTTAATATTTTCAATGCAGAAAAAAAAACCTTCATATAATAACGCACGGCTTTAAATATTTAATATAATAAAATTACCTTGTATGGGTCATTATAAGAGAATAATGGTTAGCGTCATTATAATGACATTTAATACGCGTGCACCTCGTTACAATAGAATATTAAAATTAACAGCCTAGTATTATTGTGTCATATTAGAGACTCATTTTTTTTACATATTATATACACGGAAAAAATAAATTACGTAATTTATGCTGCATTGAACGATTTTTATATTGTTGAGAAGTACAAATGTTACTATTTTTTAATAACATAAGTATGTGAGCATCTTAATTATTATGTACACGAATAAAAATAAATACGTCATAATTATGCTAGCTCATTTCCAGAACAATTTGTTCAATTTTTTTTAATAGAGTTTATGATATTTTTGGAAAGAGCTCTTGCTGGTTTTCTCCTATTCTTTTCTTTCAAGTGTTTTAAATAATATTACTTACAAAAAAATAAAAAAATAAAAATAAAAACTATCTTGATGAAATAAATTTTAAATATTATATTGGCAAGATTATGATTTTTGAAATTTAACCTTAGGGTATTAAAGATATGAAAAATTCCATAACTTCCATTAGTCATTAAGCTGAATTCAAGATACTTCTGATTATTTTTTTTCTCTTTTTCTTGTCTTTTTCTTGGAAGAGCTTTAAAAAAATTTGAAGAACTATGTTTTCTTAGGACGATTGGAGCATGCGAAGTATTTTTAATTAATTTTTGAAAATCGGCCTAGAAAGCCTGTGACGTCATCACTCCACTTTTTTTCTCGGCAAATACTAATCGTTCGAGGTTCAGTAACCAGTTTAATGAAATCAGCTCGTCTTCAGAATTTTAAAAAACTGGCTACTGAACCTTCTACGGTGAATACTTTCCGAAATAAATGCCCGATTGATGATGTCACAGGCTTTTTAGGTCGATTTTCAAAAATTAATTAAAAATACTTCCCATGCTCCAATCGTTCTAAGAAAAAATAATATCTCAAAAAATTTTAACGCTCTTTTCAAAAATGTCATAAAAAGTGTGGTTTAAAAAAATTCACCTTCCTTTTTATAGAAATTTCTTATGGGGCTGGAATACTTAGGAAATTCTAGTGTACTTAATTTTTAATTACTTTAAACAGCTGCAATAGTGTTATGAAAGGCATATTTTATTATTGTTGACAAATTGACCGTTGATAATATTTAAATATTACAAGAAGCATGATACGCTGAACAAATATATCATTCACAGCTTTTTAATGACATCAGTATAATGAAGCGTAATAAATTGATAAGTATCATCAGTGCACTGTCATAATAGAGAATTGACACTAATTGCCATATTGATTTTACTTGTCTGTATAGAGAGATTTCTAATCGAACAATATATGAGTGACATTTTTGTTAAGTGAACCTTTTAAAATATAAATGAATATATGACGGTATACATATTGTTTGTGTATATATATATAATATATATTATACGAACGAACGAACGAACGAACGAACGAACGAACGAACGAACGAACGAACGAACGAACGAACGAACGAACGAACGAACGAACGAACGAACGAACGAACGAACGAACGAACGAACGAACGAACGAACGAACGAACGAACGAACGAACGAACGAACGAACGAACGAACGAACGAACGAACGAACGAACGAACGAACGAACGAACGAACGAACGAACGAACGAACGAACGAACGAACGAACGAACGAACGAACGAACGAACGAACGAACGAACGAACGAACGAACAATAAACAAAAAAAAAATAACAAAAAAAAAGTAAATAAGTAAATAAATAAATAAATAGAAAAAATAGTTAAATAAACACATAAAAATTATAAATAAATAAAATAAAAACTTAAATTTTCGAAACTCACAATACTCAGGTTCAATGATTTGTTTTTTAATCAAATTCTGCGTCAAAATACAATAAAATATGAAAAATAATAAGTGTCGTGTAATGTAATAGAAATACCAATTTATTTAAAAAAAAATAAACTTGAACTTTCACATTAGAAAGAAACATTTAAATATTATTTCAAATCTTATCATTTTGTAATAAAGTAATTTTTTTTTCTGATACTTATGTAATATGAATAAATATAAATTATTTAATAATATATTTTATAAGGTTTTTCATTCATATGGTTTGAAATCACGTGGAGTCATATAGTTAGAAAATATCCGCATTCTCATATCGATCGCTTTTTCTTCACTGTGTCTAAGACTTTATATACCATGACTTTGGAGTCACGTCTCTCTCTCTCTCTCTCTCTCTCAAAACTTTCTTTTTTTTTATTTAAGATTTTTAAATTCATAATACAAGTACTTTTCACCCTATTCTTACGTAAAATCTGAAAAAATTTATTCATTATTGGCCTACTATTTATTTCCTCTTTCTATAATTATATTTATCATTATTTATTGTTTGTGAAATTCTAAAATCTACGTTTTAGGTTTAGTGTTTTTTTCCCCCGTATATAAGTTATATTTATATTTTGGTGTTAGTAGCTAACATTTAAAAATAAAGTTTCTTCTCTTCTTTATATTTTTTAAAATTCATTTTTTTACTAATTTATTTGACACAATTATATTAATGACAAATTAGTAACAGGGAGAACAAAAAAATAATAATAAAACAGCACCCTTTTCTTTCTACTGTAAAAATCTATAGAGGCTACAAACATTAATTTTGATTGGACACCAAAGCATGAGTTAGTTTTGAAATATATATAAATAAATATATATATATATATATATATATATATATATATATATATATATATATATATGTATATATATGTATATATATATATATATATATATATATATATATATATATATATATATATATATATATATATATATATTATATATATTATATATATTATATATATTACACAGTATATATATTTTACTATAGACATAATGCACGACATGTTTGCTCACTGCTCTAGCTCTATTACATAGTCAACTAGGACTTGCAAAGTAAGTTAGAGCAGGAGTAATTTTTCATTTCTTGTCTATAATAACAACAAATACAAAACTGTACTGACTGCATGCGAGGATATTAAAGCTCAAGACAGCGGTCGTTTCTTATCGCAATTATTATCCCACCCCTGCGATAGCACCCATAATGTTAGCATTGTTTAAACTTTATCACTGCGCTAAGAAAACCGGTAAGAAAGGACCGCTGTCCTAAGCGTAAATAACTTTAATAACTTTCGATGTTTCTTATACATTTCTTCCGACTCCCTGTTCTGTATAAATCTATTGTCAAACTTTTACTACCGTAGCTACTGGTATATGTATAGACATTTAACTGAAACACTGCTTCATACAGGTCAGAGAAGTTGTTGTTACCTGACCGCAAGCATTCCGAGTGTTTGCGTCATGTATCATGTATTATATTGTTTCTAACCTTCAGTTTGATGATAAGAAATAGCTCTTGTTGTTAGTTAAAAATATATCAACGGATCTCTAGTGTTTCCTAGACAAAAGAAAAAATTAATTCTTGTCAAAAAAAAAAAAAAAAGAAAAAAAATGCAGAAAGTCTACGCGTTTCTGAGCAACAAAATTTTGATGTTACGCAAAGTTACGAAAAAGTCTAAGAAAGCTAAAATTTTCCTCAGAAAGTAAAATAAGTTGCAGAATTTTGCTGACCAAACTTAAAATATGCCACGAAACGTTAGATAAAAATTAAATTAATAATTTTTGTAAAGTTTTTTTTTTTTTTTTTTTACATGTATGCTCCAAACCACGAAAAAATGACAATCATAATGGAATTGCGTATTTCTTGGTTGGAGTGGGTTTTACGGACAACATTACTGTAAAAAGTGTAAATTTTATGTGAAAATGCTGCTCAAAGGTACTCCACCAAAAAAAAAAGTATATGAATGCACTTTAATGACTAGTGAATATATTTTCAGTAAATATCATTGTAGGTCAACATTGTAATTATTTCATACCTTGAAGTCATAATATAATGTATAACTTGGAACTGAAAATAGAAATAAACAGTACAAAGTGAGACATAAAAAATATAAAGCTAAAACTGACGGTACATTATCCCGAACATTCCACTCGACTAAACAACAGCAATTGAAGTGACAGTAACGTGGCTGTCATGTCTCAATAGTGTGTCATATCAAAACTGAAGAGGAGAGGAGACTAACATGGAATATAGACACATGGAGATCGATTTTCAAGTAAACATTGAATCCATCGAGTCATTTATAATTTGTCGAACACTTAAAGTCAAGTTATTTATTTAGAAGCAATCACACGCTTAAAGGCATAGAACAAATTGTACAAAAAACGTGTCTAATGACAGGTAATATCCTAATTAATTGACCACTTGCAATGAACGAACTTTTTAAAATAATTTGAATAATTCTTAATGCATTTCTTATGTAAAAATCGTTTTCACTTACTTGCTGCAACAATTAAAAACATTTTATTGCAAGTGGTCCATTGAAGTCTGTTGGGTGAAATAATTTGTAACCAAATTGATTGGAAAAAAAAAGCTTTGAGGCTGAGCAAGCTACAGTAAAAATTTCAGCTCCGATAAATAATTCTAACTTGAGTTATAGCTGCATCAATGCCCCATAAGAAAGCATATTAAATTGAGAAAGGAACACAAAGTCGTCTGCTAGCATTTTGTTAGTATTATTGGGATGTGAGTTTGTTTATTTTCTCACTAAACCTACTTTTTGCAAGTCTTCTATTATTGTATTGATATTATGCTGAATGATTTAATATTTTATGCTATGTAACATATTATTTCAGTATAACACAGTACAGCATAAAGTATGTTATTTAATGAATAAATATTGCTGAAAAGAAGCAAAAATTCTTATTACATATCTATATTTTTCACCGAGAGAGCCAAGATAAAAAAAATGCACGTTCTGTAAGTAGGATGAAAAGATATATCGGTAGGTTTGCAAAAAAAAAAAAAAATAAAAAAAAAAAAAAAAAAAAGTTTGCAAAAATATATTAGTATATTTTTATACCAATAAAAACATTCTGTTTTTTTTTAGGTTATTTTGATCAATTTGTCAATTACAAACATTTCAGAACTACACTTTTTCCATCCTGTTCTTTCTCACCCTTTTTTTCTTCTTTTTTCTTTATTTTAGAGCGTGTACAAATATAAATTAGTAGTTTGGATTGTTGTAAAAATGAAAACAAATGCTGGATAAAACAAGGAAAGTCACATTGGTGTCAACAATGTAAAAAGTAACGTCATTGTCTTCGCAATAAAAAGTTTTAAACAATGAATACAACGGTTTTTTAACCTCGCTTAGTAAAACTTTTTCGTTTCTCATTTGTTTTGTGTTTTTATATTAAATATATTCTGCGTAATTCTATAAGTATAGTAAACAATTTTTTATTTACTTTAATAAATTAAGGACGTAAAAAAGGTATCTAATTTTTTAGTTTTATTTTGCAAACAAATCTTTAACTTTTTCAAAAAAAAAAAATCATCTTTTAATTATTAGATCCTAAATGTTAAAATAATAATGTATTGATTTTAGTTAATTGGTATGCCACTGATTGTAACATTGAATAAATAATAATAATAATAAAAAATGCTGAGGACAAAAAGGTCACGAAAGTTTACCTACAACAAAAACACCTCTAATAGTACTACCCCTCTCAATGTTCCTTACATGTAGGGACCGGATCTCCAGTTTGTTCAGTTTTTGAAATACGCATGCTAGGTCACATCTGAGTTCAGATGTCGACGAATCATAAAGTTTTATTGCCAAAAATGCAAAAAAGTTTGGACTGAAAAAAACTGTTTTTGGAATTTGTAAACTGGGTCAGTTTTGTCAGTTTTTTTCAGTTTTTACCAGTTTTTCTCAGTTTTTGGAAACTGAAAATAGACTTTTGACGTAAAATAACTCAAAATGACGTGTTAAAAAAATGTAAATTTTAAAATAATTTTTTTTAATGCATATCTCAAAACCATCTGAATTAAACTGAACGCCATTAAAAAAAAAAGGGTAAAAGAAGTACAAAAATACAAGAACAGCTCTCATTGATACTGGCTAGTAAAGTGTACCAGATAATAATTTAACCAAAAAATTTTTTTTTCATGAAAAATATGAATTTTATCCTTCTTTATTGATAAAAATTTGTTTCTAAGTTAAAAATTATCAAAACTGAATTTCACTGTTTTTGTATAATTGAACTGAAAGTGAACTGATTTTGCTGTTTTTGCAAACTGATTATGCAAAAAAACTGGACTGAATTCAGTACTGAAAATGCACATTTTCAAAACTGAAAATCCGGTCCCTACTTACATGTCTTCCGACTCCCTGTATAAATTTATAGACAAGCATGATTCAAGCTTTTACACTCTAGCGCAGCGATTGGCTACCAAAGCTACTGTTACTGATAATGCTTTACAAAGGTTTGAGGTCTTGTTGTCACCTGAGCGCAAGAATTCCGAGTAGTTATCTCTGTTTACGCCATACATTATATCGTTTCTGACCTTTAGTCAGCCTTATCAATCCTTATCATATAATAGTTCAAATTGCCCCCATGCGTATTGCAAGTGTTCCCTAGAGAGGGAAATTTAAAACAGAGTGTCTAAAAAATCAGCCAAAAGTTGGAAGACATGTAAGGGACATTGTACCCCTCTCTACCCAGACTGATTTTTTTATGATTCAAATATTCGCGCTAAATTATCCAACGTTATTCTAATGTAGTTCCAACTGTACTATGGTATAGGGTGGTTGCATTCATATAAAAGTCGACGCCATATTTGAGCACTTAATAACATCGGCCGATAGGAAAATTACACATTTTGCCAGTTTTAAAATACTTATAGCCATATTACTTTTGAGAGCATTGCTGCTGTTAACTTAGGTTTTCAGGTATGCGAGAAATATAATTATCAAAAAAAGGGTGCATTAATTTAGTTACGAAATCTAACTTATTTAATATAAACACTTTTGAGTTATTATGAGCAGCTAAATTAATGCCTTTTAGCAAATTATTAACAATAGCTAATTCAACTTAAAATAGCCCCAAAAAGTTGAAAACAACTTAAAATATATAGTTTTAGTAATGTACTAAAATTCATTATTTTAGCTACTCATAATATCTGAAAAGTGTTTATCTCAAATAAGTTAGTATTCGTAACTGAAGTAATGTACTCTTATTTTGAGTGATAACGAAAAAAACACTTATTTTTCAAAGAAAATTACCAAAAATGACATTTGTCCTATACTGAGCAACAAGGTCCATATTATAAAGAGGTTGAGCGCAGCACATAACTCGCGCAGTTGATTTTATTTTATGTTAGATGTACTTGATTCTAAGCCAATACGATGCCGTTCACCAGCGTTCACCAGTTACGTCACTGATAAGGTGGATAAAAATACAATTGGTGATAAGACGTCTTTGGTGAATTCCTTTAATCTGCGTGACCTTGGCCAAAACTTTTCCCGGAGCAACTAACCTCTTATACAGTATATGGACCTTGGCTGAGCAACGTTATTAATTGCTTCAGTATGGCGTCGGAGCTCATCCATTATGACGTCATGCACATACACCCTATATAGTTCAATGTTGATCTAGCGTATATTGTGTACATAATTTATTTAACGTATTTCCCCAAGCCGTTGCTATTATACTACTGTATACACAGTAATTATATCGCGTTATTGCGGCTTTTGGTCACATTTATTAGTCATTAATATTGCGGTCTCTGCTGTTTGGCTACCGCTAATTATACTACATATTATTGCCTAGTAGACAATTTTATTTTGTTCAAATAATACTCGGTGGAGTACTTATATTTTTTAATGTCTTGTACTCAACTTATATTAAAATAACATTATTTTTTTTATTTATTCCTCTCTCTCTCTCTCTCTCTCTCTCTTTTTTTTTTTTTTTTTTTTTTTTTACGCCACTCTAACAATTGAGTTTTGATACGTAAAAGCGTCAATATAAAAAGGCTTACATCTTGTACTTTATATATCTTTGATATTATATATATCAATTTAAAGCTGAATCCCCATGAGGTTATTATTGTAGCTTCAAAACGTGCAGTAAATTTATATAATGATGATATCTTCGCTTTCCAACTGTAAGGAATGAGAAAAACTAAAAAAAGTTAGTTTTTTTTTTTTTTTTTTTTGCAAATTCTAAAAGAGAGCATTGTCTTGAATCGATAAATATGCAAATTTTTAAGTTTATCAAATCTTTTAAAAAGAATGTGAAAGTCTCAAAATGACGTCATGGTTGGTAACTTTTACATATTATGCACAAATGCATTAGCTACCGAGCGTGATGTCTTTTTTCGATTTTAAAAATTATTAAAAATACCTAAAGAATTCCAAAAATTAGAAATTTGCATACCAATTGATTCAGTACAATGCTCTACTTTTTAAACAAAAATTCCCCCCCCCCCTCCATTTTATTTTATCTTCCTTATTATTATAACCCAATACAACATAATACTTCACTCAAAAAAAGTGTGCAATACTTCAGTTACGAATCCTAACATATTTGAGATAAACACTTTTGAGTTATTATGAGTAGCTAAAATAATGCATTTTAGCAAATTATTAACAATAGCTAATTTAACATAGACTAAAATAACTTAAAACAACTTAAATTAGCTATTGTTAATAATTTACTAAAATGCATTATTTTAGCTCCTCATAATAATTTAAAAGTGTTTATCTCAAATAAGTTAGGATTTGTAACTGATTACTGTAGTAATGCCCCCCTTTTTAAGTATAATTTTTATTTAATGTAATATCTGTTGATTTTACAATATAAGCTTGTTCTGTAAAGTAAAGTGAATCTCAACAACAGTGATTCGCTGACCAACAAAATAAGAAACATTCATTGGTTGATCTTGTTTATTTGAACCGATAAAAGTGATTCGCTTATTAAGACTGGAACTTTTTTGGGGATTTTTCTTTCATTTTTATCAAGTTCAAAGTTCTAAAAGAAGAAATAACAATGATCAACCATATGTATAAACGTAGAAAACAGGTAACGACGTCATATCCAGCTGTTTTTAACAAAAGAACATTTTCAAAGCTGGCTCAATATATATGTGTGTAGTTTATAGAACGAGCTATTGTATTTTATGAAATACTTTAGTATGTATTTATAAGAAGTGTTAAAGTATGTTAAAGCTTCATTTGTGATTGAAGTTGAACATATTAAAGTCCTTGTCAACTTACTTTTTTATCATTTAGAATACTAGATTGATAATTACCATACCTTATTATCCATGAATTAGACACCACCACGTTGATTTTGTGTTTATTTACTTTTTGACTTTTATATCACGTATCTGACGTCACAATGTACCGATGGGGTCGTGATAGAGGTAAAAAACTTGAGAGAGGAGCTTAAATTTATCACGTGACCAGAGAGGTGACTGTGATTGGCGGTGGTACATTGTGACGTCAGATACGTGATATAACAGTCAAAAAGAGAATAAATACAAAATCAACGTGATGGTGTCTAATTCATGGATGATAAGGTATGGTAATTATCAATCTAGTATTCTAACTGATAAAAAAGTAAGTTGACAAGGGCTTTAAAGTGAAGTGTCATTTCATCTATAAAGTGATCTATAAGATGAGAAGTAAGTCGGTAGATGTTTGGTGGGGTCCAAACTTTTGTATGACTGTAAAGTGGGGAGTTGGTATATATATATATATATATATATATATATATATATATATATGGTAGTCACTGCATGCATGTATGTTTACAATTGGGCGTGTGCCAAGCGATCTTTGCGGCAAACCCAACTTCTCCTGACTCACGCTTCAAGCCCATGTGGATATACACAAAGTCAACACTCAAAACTATGCAACAATCTAAATCTTATCAATTTTTTATTATTAGATATTGTAAAGCACGTATAGCACGTGTTTACAGTAATATGTTTATATTACTTTAATTAACAACCTCAATGCACATAGGAAAAGAATAAATTACGTAATTTATGCTGAATTTATGTCAAAATAGCATAAATGATGCTTAATTAGAATTAGATACTGTACAATATAATATTTATGCTATGTAATGTAGTTATTGTGAAGTTAGCATTGATTATGCTGTATTGAAGAAATTGTGCTGAAAATGAGCCAGCAAAATTATTGCATATTTATTTTTAATATGCCACGCTCCTGGGCTTCTATGTTATTTTCCTATCTAAAAAGCGATCCCTTATTGTTTGTAGTTCAAATTTCCGCCACAACAATCGAAAATAAACAAATGTTATATTTGGCGCCACCGTCTCGGCCAACACCATTTGGCCGAGACGGTGGCGCCACCGTTATATTTATTTATTGTTGTGGTGAAAAATTTAACTACAAACATTAAAGGCATAGAAAACATGAAACAACTTGTTCCTTTTTAATCATTAAACACAAAATGAGGTCTACAAAACTGATGATAATTTTTACCAGAATGTAAATTTGGACCCACAAGAGAGCGTGAAAAAACTGTAAAGTATGCCATTTGCGTTAATAATTCTGTTTATGACGTCAGAAACATGCAAAAATTAGTATAAAAATGTTGTGCGGGTTGCATAAATCGAAATTTTGTGATCACTGCTATGGCGCTATAGTTAAATTTTGAGACCAATTAACGTTATTTATGTAAGTCCCATCATGTGTTTTGTGATATAAAAGCTAATGTTTTCATGTTGTCTATGCCTTTAAGGGATCGTTTTTTCAACAATAGCTTCCTATCCTTTATGTTTATCCGTGATCCGAGCATTGAAAAAAGCAAGGTAACACTTCAAGAAAGTTAACTATTGGAGAGTATTCTTTGAAAGTACTGCCTATTGGGTAGTACTGCACTTAAAAAATGAAGATTAGAAATAATTTACATAAAATTTAGGTCAGTTAATGTTAAATTTTTGTACTTTTGTAAATTTCAAAAATGAATACGAATTTATTTAAAAAGGAAAAAAATCTGTTAATATACTTACAGTTTTCGAAATTGGTTTCAAAGTTCTTGAGAGCAACTCAGAGTGTTCTAAATTATCTAAAACATTGCTTGAAGTTTTTTATTTTGGGGAGTGGATTGTAAATTTAATCTTAAATATAAATCTTTACAAGGCTTCAAAATTCCAAAACTTTTTTTTCTTTTTAAATTTTCCTTTCTTATAACATAACAGCATAACAGCTTTTATGCTCTAATGTAATAAAAAAACTAATTTAAAGCAACATTAACAAATAAATATGCAAAATTTAGTCTCTTCAACTGATGCTTTCATTTTACATATTATTTACATAATGAGCGTACTAAAAAGTGCATTAATAAAGTTTAAACTGCATCAAAAAATTATGCAAAATAGCTTTATATGTATAAAAATTTAATATGAGTATAATGGACCATTTCTAAATTCTAAAATTATCTTAAAGCCATAGACCACATAAAACAACATGTGCTTTTTAATAAATAAGCACTAAATGGGATCTTCAAAACTGATGACAATTTTTACCACAATGTTAATGTAGCCCCACGAGAGAGCGTCAAAAAACTGTAAAGTATGCAATTTGCGGGAAAATGCATGTTTATGACGTCAGAAACATGCAAAAATTAGTATGAAAATGTTGTGCAGGTTGCATAAATCGAATTTTCTAATCACTGCTACGGGGCTACTGTTGGGTTTTGAGACAAACTAATGTTATTTATGTAAATCCCATCAAGTGTTTTGTGATATAAATGCTTATGTTTTTCTCTGGTCTATTCCTTTAATAGAAAGTAAATATTTAAATTTACATGATAATAACAAAAGTGCATTGTGTTATTGTTTACCAAAGTTAATTAAAACAAACAAAATCACCTTGATAATGACCTATACTATAGTATAATTTACTCTATTGTGTACATGTATTGTGACTTTGAATTTAATCCAATATTAATATTATATAATGTTACATGCTAATGAGATATGATAGTTTATATTAACGAAGAAGGTGAATGACTTGGTGTGGAAATAGTCAAAAGAGAAACTTTATTTTCAAAATAACTATTTCTATATTTTATATATCTGAGCAAAATAAATATCATAAATTTCAAATAAAATTGTACAAATTAAAAAAAAAAAGTTTACTTAATTTTAAAAAATTTCTAATTTGACTGAACAGTTGGCACTAAAATTTAAATTTTCACATTTACAAGCTATCTTTAAAGTAGAATAACTTCAATATTTGATCGTGTTTGACATATTTAAACTTTTAAAGCCATAGACCACATAAAACAACATGTGCTTTTTAATGAATAAACACGAAATGGGATCTTCAAAACTGTTAACAATTTTTACCAGAATGTTAATGTATCCCCACGAGAGAGCGTGAAAATACTGTAAAGTATGCAATATCCGTGAATATTCATGTTAATGACGTCAGAAACATGCAAAAATTAGTATGAAAATGTTGTGCGGGTTGCATAAATTGAAATTTTCTGATCACTGCTACGAAGCTACAGTTGGGTTTTGAGACAAACTAAAGTTATTTATGTAAGTCCCATCAAAAGTTTTGTGATAAATGCTTATGTTTTTCTCTGGTCTGTTCCTTTAAGTAACATTTCATCTTTACTTCATGTTAATTTTTATATCTCACGACCTTTCAGTTCTCGACCGGTCACCAACTCCCTTAAATATTTTATCATCACTTTTTATGTTGAATTTTACTTTACTTTTATTTTCAACATGAGTACGCATTATTATAAAGTCTAAGTACTAAGTACTGAGTTTTACGTCACTTTTTTTTTTCTAAATATAATTCTTACTTTATGATAAAAGTTTTATCTCCACTGACCATGCCTATTAAATTAAATAATTATAAGTTTTAAATTTTGTACAAAGTTAAAGTTTATTATTATAATTTCTTATTTCTAGACATTTCACAAAGCCCTTTGTTGATAATAAACATAGTAACCAAATTATCTTGTACAAGTAAAAATAACAATAAACATGACCTTAAGGGAAAAAGGTTAATTTTTATTGTAAGTTTCTTGTTACTTAATTTTTGATGATTATCGTATCACAAGCAAAAAAATTCGTACATTTTGTTAACAATTTGGATTTTTTTTATTGTTGTTTTGTTATAACATTGTTACTATAGGGTGGTTTCATTCATTTTGCCAGTTTAAAAATACTTAGCAATTTTTTTGAGAGAATTGATGCTGTTAACAGGTCGAATTAGTACCTCAAGTATGCAATAAAAATAATCATGACCAAAAAATAGCTAATTTTCTAAAGAAAATAGTCAAAAACTACGTTTGTCCTATGCTGAGCAATGTTATTCATTGCTCAAGAAGAGCATCGAAAAGCATTCAGAATGACGTCATGCGTACACACCCTATAGCAATCTAAGATCAAAATATAAGAATTTAAAAATAAAACTGAATCTAAATCTGAAACTGAATTTAAATTTAAATCTGAATTTTTTGGAAATTTAAATTTTATGACGTGAAACTTTATTCTGATTTTTAAAGATTTATATATATATATATATATATATATATATATATATATATATATATATATATATATATATATATATATATATATATATATATATATATATATATATATATATATATATATATTTTAATTGCTCAATTAACTTCTAGAAACTTCATTAGAGTTATATGTCATGTAATTAGTAATTTTTGTTACATAATGCTTGGTTTTATAATGCTTGTAAGATATTATTTTTCTCGTACTTATTTTCATGGTTAAAAATATGATGTTTTGTTGAATGTGTGTATATATACGTATGAGAGAGAGAGAGAGAGAGAGAGAGAGAGAGAGAGAGAGAGAGAGAGAGAGAGAGAGAGAGAGAGAGAGAGAGAGAGAGAGAGAGAGAGAGAGAGAGAGAGAGCAGTTCTTAATAAGTTACACACTTAAGCACGCCAACTTGAGTAGTGCTTTAGAAAATGCGTAACGAACAAGTTATATGAACTTTATTTTCTATCAAAAAGTTAACAAGATATAACACGTCATAAAAAGTAAAAAAAAAAAAAATAAGAAATTAAAATGAAACCTCATAAAAATAAAAATTAATTAAAAAAAAACTTATTATTTATTATGAGTAATTAAAAAAACTCTAAGTGTCACATTATTATTATTATAATTTTTTTTTACAAAATATAATACACATTGAAAAAATAAACTATGCAATATGCAATTCATGCTGAATTTATGTCATCATAACATAAATTATGCTAATTAGAACAATAAGTAATTATACTGTACAGCATAATAAGGTGTCTATGCATGACGTCATTCTGAATGCTTTTCGATGCTCTTCTTGAGCAATGAATAACATTGCTCAGCATAGGACAAACGTAGTTTTGGGCTATTTTCTTTGTAAAATTAGCTATTTTTTGGTCATTATTATTTTTCTTGCATACTTGAGGTACTAATACAACCTGTTAACATCAATGCTCTCAAAAAAATTGCGAAGTATTTTTAAACTGGCAAAATGTGCAATTTTCCTATACCATCCAATGTTATTTAGTACTCACTTATGACGTTGACTTTAACATGAATGAAACCACCCTATATTTATGCTGTATAACATAGTTATTGTAAAGTATATAGCATAGATTATGTTGTATTTAACAAAGTGCTGAAAAGGAGCAAACATAATTATTAAGTATTAATATTTTCAGCTTAAAGATAAAAATAAACACGTAAAAATTATGCTAGCTCAATTCAGAAACATTTATGCATAACATCATAATTTATGCTATATTTTTTTGAGTGATTATACTTCATTAATAGTTATAGCCATAGACCACATAAAACAACATATGCTTTTTAATGAATTAACATGAATTGGGATCTTCAAAATTTATGACAATTTTTACCAAAATGTTAATGTAGCCCCACGAGAGAGTCTGAAAAAACTGTAAAGTACGCAATTTGAGTGACTATTCATGTTTATGACATCAGAAACATGCAAAAATTAGTATAAAAATGTTGTGCGAAAAATGTTGTGCGGGTTGCATAAATTGAATTTTCTAATCACTGCTAAGGAGCTACTGTTGGGTTTTGAGACAAACTAATGCTATTTTTGTAAATCCCATCAAGTGTTTTGTGATATAAATGCTTATATTTTTCTCTGGTCTATTGCTTTAAGATGTTCAGCATAATTACTTATGCTATTACAAAATAACAACATTTTGTGCTATCGCGATAATTGTTTAAAGTAGCCTAAATTACGTAATATATTTTTTACGTGTAACATATTATAAAGTGTCATTTCAAATATTTGACAAACATATTACACACATAAATATAAATTTATGCTATATATGTACATAGTAAATTAGTAATTTTCACAATCTTCATTTCTTAAATTGTTCACTAATGATTTTGTGATGCTGAAAAAAACATGTCATTTACACATTTAATGATGACAAAATTTAACTTCGCACTTTTTGAAGTGATGAAAAAAGTGATTAAAAAGCACTTGAAATGTAATGTAATTTATCGTAAATCACAAATTGAAAATGAAAATTTGTCTCATGTGAAATAATTTATACGTCTTTTTTCATCAGCTATTTTCATTTTAACTTGCCTTGTATAAATCTATTTACTCTATATACACGTAAAGAATAAATCACGTAAATTATGCTACATATCATAATAGCATAAATGTTGCTAAATTAGAACAACATAATATTTATGCTATTGTAACATAGCAATTATGCAATGCAGCTTGTATAGATTATGCTGCATTGAACAATTTTTTGCTGAAAATGAGTAAGCATAATTATTACGTATTACTTGTATCCGTGTAGAAACAAAAAATACTCGATATAAAATTGCATTACACAGATTGTAAACAATACTGTATAATAGGTTTTATGTTTTAAACAATTTTGTTTTTTACTGTTTTTGTATGTTTTACTGGGTTTCCTTTATAGAAAAAACTAAATGAGCTTATTCAATTAGTTGGAAGTGGTTCCGGTAAACAAATATAATGTAGCATGCGAGTCTGCAAAAAATAACAATAGCCAAATATATGAAAACAAACTTTCAAATTACGCGTTGTAATGAACTCATGTATACACTTAAAGCCATAGATCACATAAAACAACATGTGCTTTTTAATGAATAACCCCGAAATGGGATCTTCAAAATTGATGACAACTTTTACCAGAATGTTAATGTAAGCCCTTGAGAGAGCGTGAAAAAACTGTAAAGTATGCAATTTGCGTGAAAATTCATGTTTATGACGTCAGAAACATGCAAAAATTAGTATGAAAATGTTGTGCAGGTTGCATAAATCGAATTTTCTGATCACTGCTACGGGTCTACAGTTGGGTTTTGAGACAAACTAATGTTATTTATGTAATTCCCATCAAGTGTTATGTGATATAAATGCTTATGTTTTTCTCTGGTCTATTCCTTTAAAAGATTACTCGCAAAGCACAAATGTTCAGTGAATGAATACAATATATACGAATAACATTGACTGTCTACTCAACGTATGAGCTTTCACTAAATAATCAAACTGGTGGAGGCTAGCATCGATGCAAATGTGATGAGTACCATATGAGTATATTATTATACTACCTAATACCTAAACGTTAGTTTATACTCTCTACCCATTTTAATAGTAAATAGAACCAATATGAATTGGTAGTGAGTAAACATTTTTAAATATATAATCTCTATTAGCTAATTTTCGATTATTTTTGGTACTCTCTATAGTTCGTTCTATAAACTACACACAACTCTTGAGCCAGCTATGAAAATTTTCCTTTGTAAAAAACATCTAATCATGACGTCATTACCTGTTTACTACGTTTATATAGTATGGTTGGTCATTGTCATTTCTTCGTTTAGAATTGATAAGAATGAACGAAACTTCACAACAAAAAAGTTCCATGCTAAACATGCGACTCACTTTTATTAGCTTAAAAAACAAGATCAACCAATGAATGTGTCTAAATTTTTCGGGCAGCCAATCATTATTATTGAGTCTCACTATACTTTACAGAACAAACTTATATGCGTAAGAGTTTAAAGGCATAGACAACATAAAAACATAAGCATTTATATCACAAAACACTTGATGGGACTATCAGAAATAGAATTAATTGGTCTCAAAACCCAACTGTAGCTCCGTAGCAGTGATCAGAAAATTTCAATTTATGCAACCTCACAACATTTACATACTAGTTTTTGTCTGTTTCTGACGTCATAAACAGAAATATTTACGCAAATTGCATACTTTACAATTTTTGGAAGCTCTTTTGTGGGGCCACATTTACATTCTGGTAAAAAGTATGATCAGTTTTGTAGATCCCATTTTGTGTTTAGAACATGTTGTTTCATGTTTTCTATGCCTTTAATGCATAAATATGAATGTTAGATTAAGTAAGTAATGTTTAGTATCAATTTTCATGACTGTACTTTACATAGTAGAACAAGTCATAACATACCACAACAATACAACAACAATGCAACAACAACAATACTTTCATTTCACATACAATCTTCCCATACATAACAAAGCAGCTATTCAAACAAAGATCAAAGAGAGTCTACTATATATTCTCACTCACAAGTGCATTTTCAAATATATTTTTCAACTATTTCAGTTTTCTTTTCAAACCATCGACCACTTGAATCAACATTCACGTATTTAAAGCCATAGACCACATGAAACAACATGTGCGTTTTAATGAATAGACACGAAATGGGATCTTCAAAACTTATGACAATTTTTACCAGAATATTAATGTAACCCCACGAGAGAGCGTGAAAAAACTGTAAAGTATGCAATTTGCGTACTTTTGTTTATGACGTCAGAAACATGCAAAAATTAGCATGAAAAATATTGTGCGGGTTGCATAAATTGACTTTTCTGGTCACTGCTACGGAGCTACTGTTGGGTTTTGAGACAAACTAAAGTTATTTATGTAAATCCCATCAAGTGTTTTGTGATAAAAATGTTTATGTTTTTCTCCGATCTATTCCTTTAATGATTAAACACACAAAAGGATCTCCAAAACTGATGATAATTTTTAACAAAACGTAAATATGGCCTCACAGGAGAGCGTGAAAGTTTTGTAAAGTATGCCATTTGCGTTGACTATTCCTGTTTTTAACTTCAGAAAAAAAAATGTGTAGTTTGCATAATTCAAAATTTTCTGATCATTGCTACGGGGCTACAGTTGGTTTTTGAGACACACTAATGTTACTAATGTAAGTCCCAGTTTTTGTAATGTAAATGCTTATCGTCAGTGGTCCACTATAATGTCCTATATTTATTTGACCTTGAAAAATATATTTGATTGCAAATAATTTAAAAAGGAAAAATCCAAAATATGGAGTTGATCCGACTTAATGTATTTTTTTCAAGGTCAATAGAACATATGACAATATAGCAGAACCACGACGTTATGTTTTTTCTGGTCTATTCCTTTAAGTGTACCAAATAGTAACATGTGAAAGCAAAGATCAATATGACGTACTATATATACAGTAGAGATCAACTCGTGCCAAGCATTGAGCAATTTGTGTTTGCTTGGCTCACTTGTAAAAGTAAACATTGACTTCATCAGCTGCAGTCTAAGCTGCAGTAGATTGCATCTTGCCTTGCACTATATAGTATGTTATGAGAAATATGAACTTACTATACTACTGCTTGAACTTTAACATAAGTAAGTCGATATTTCCTTTGAAATGAACTATTTTAATATTTAAACTTTTTACTGGCAAAAAAAAAAAAAAAAAAAAGAAAAAAAAGAAAGAAAAAAAAAAAAAAAACTTAAAGCCATACACCACATAAAACAACATGTGCTTTTTAATGAATAAACACGAAATGAGATCTTCAAAACTGATGACAATTTTTACCAGAATGTTAATGTAGCCCCTCGAGAGAGCATGAAAATACTGTAATGTATGCAATTTGCGTGACTATTCATGTTTATGACGTCAGAAACATGCAAAATTAGTATAAAAATGTTGTTCGGGTTGCATAAATCGAATTTTCTGATCACTGCTACGGGGCTACAATTGGGTTTAGAGACAAACTAATGTTATTTATGTAAATCCCATCAAGTGTTTTGTGATATAAATGCTTATGTTTTTCTCTGGTCTATACCTTTAAGGTGCTTCTGTAAATTACACATTAATATTGAGCTTTGACATCAGATGGTATTTATTTTTTCTTTGTTATGGAACACCTGATCATGACGTCATACGACATTTATGTATGGTGAATCTTTTCTTCTTTTTCTTTTTTCTTCTCTTTTTTCTTGCCTTTTCTGTTTTTTTAGTTTTTTTTCCTTTTTCTTTGTTTAGACCTGAAAAATTATTGGAAAAAAAGTTACATTTCACAACAGCAAGTAATTTTTATCAGTTCTATACGAACGAAAAAACAAGAGCTTGTTCTGTGAGGCTCATTAACAATGATTGGCTGCCCAAAAAAATTAGACTCATGACTCATTCATTAGTTGATCTTGTTTTTTAAGTCGATAAAAGTGAGTCGTTTGTTGAGAATGAATTTTTTTTTTGAAGTTTCAGTCATTCTTATCTGTTCTAAAGTTCTAAACGAAGAAATAACAATGATCCAACATACACATAAACGTAGTAAACAGGTAATGACGTCATGATCAGATGTTCTTAACAAAAGAAAAATATTGACTGGTTCAATATGTGTGTGTAGTTTACAGAATGAGCTTAGATCAACCAATGAAAGTGCAATTTTTTCAAGAGCAGGCAATCATTGCTCAAGTTTACCACTTTACTTAGCTGACCTAACTTTAATAATTATGCTTCGGCTATTTCAGCAACACTTATTTATGGAAAAGTTATTTATGCTATATTGAATGCTGCATAGCATAAAAAATAAGTGATATATCATAGCATAATTATTTATATATGCTATATGGTGTGTACGCATGACGTCATTGTGAGTGCTTTTCGATGCTCTTCTTGAGCAATGAATAACATTGCTCAGCATAGGACAAACGTAGTTTTTGGGTATTTTCTTAGGAATATTAGCTATTTTTTTGTCATTATTATTTTTCTTGCATACTTGAGGTACTAATGCAACCTGTTAACAGCATCAATGCTCTCAAAAACATTGCGAAGTATTTTTAAACTGGCAAAATGTGCCATTTTCCTACACCGGCCAATGTTATTTAGTACTCACTTATGGCGTTGACTTTAACATCAATGAAACCACCCTATAGTCAAGCTTATAAACCTCACCCTTTCAAAAACGTATTTTCCTATTTTCGTTTTTAGGTAAGAAAATTGTTAATTTAATTCAATGCTACGGGACATAAATTAAGTAATTTCTTTTATCCATGCTGTACATTAACTTTATATTATACAATTGTTTAAAAATTTGAACAGCAAAGTAGATACTTTATCACTAATATTTCATTTTTAAAATAATATAAAACAGACTTTTTTTTTTTTTTTTTTTTTTTTTTTTTAATAAAACGACTGTTTTTATAATGTATATAAATGCAGTAAAATTTCTTTTACTTTTCCATTCAAATTCATTTCATAAAAATAATTCTTGATAAAACTACAATAAATTATTATCATTACTATTAAAATAACCACAGAAAAAGAAATGAAGTAGAAGGAAATTTCATTTATAATAAAAAGTTAGAAAAAAAAATAGCGCAATAAAAAAGCAATAACTGTTGAATTTTAGTATACAAACTTTTATTTTGTTTAGACAAAATTAACAAAATAAATTTAACAAAATAAAGTGAATAAAAAAAGTTTATTATTAAACATACACTAAACTTAAAAAAAAAAAAAAATAAAAAAAATAATAAAAATTACATACAATTTATTCCATTGCAACAAAATACGTTTCATATTTTCATTGTATTACATTAAACAGCAAATTGCATTTTACTTATACCCCAGTAAAACTACCTCATATATATTATTATAACATTTTATAGTAAAATTTGCATTTTTATAAATATATAATATATTATATTCAATGAACTATAAAACTGTTCCATTTACTATAGTTTAAAGCTATTTAATAATAAAATGCATTGTAAATCTAATTTTATTTTTATACAATATATTTTTGCACTGATTGTATTATTATTTCTATTGTTAAATCTTGATAATCGTATTTATGCTATGCTAGACATATAATATGATATATATATATATATATAGGGGAAACTGGAACACGGTTGTGTTTATTAAGCTATGAAATTTGTAATCACTACATTTTATCAGTTTTTATTCAAACGACCAACACGATGGGGGAAGATTGAAGATAACGTTTTTTTCTTTTTTTGCACATTGTTAAAGGTTGTAAAATATAAAATAAACAAAGAATGAAAATTTTATTTTTAAAATAAGAATTTAAGTCTGAGATAATGGATTCGTTTAAAGTGCTTTATTTTACAGTTATTTTTATTTTATTAAAAAATATATTTTTCATTATTATAATTAAGTTCTACCATAAAAATATTTTTATTGCGTATTTTGACAGAACTTTATGGCTTGTTTGCATGATTAAATATTTTTAATGTGTAATCGAGCAGTGTCTTATATTAGTTCTGTAAAGTATAGTGAGGCTCATTAACAATGATAGGGTGCCCAACAAAGTTAGGCGCATTCATTGGTTGATCTTGTTTTTTGAGCCGATAAAAGTGAGTCGCATGTTGAGCACGGAACTTTTTTTTGTGAAGTTTCGTACATTCTTATCAAAAGTTTTAAAAGAAGAAATAACAATGATCAAACAAACAGGTAATGACGTCATGATCAGATGTTCTTAACAAAGTAAAAATATCGAATCTGGTTCAAGAGTTGTGTGTAGTTTACAGAAAGAACTCTTATAATATATCGTATTGCATGACTTTTTCATTAAAAATTATGCTTTTATGTATTAAAATCTTTTGCACATTGCAAATATTGCAATATTTTTATATTTAATTATTATTACCTCAATTAATTATATTGCAGTTATTTAAAAATAACAATATGAATAATATTATAAAATTTACGTTTTTTAGTATTTATTATTAACGATAATAGTTGCAAAATATATATGTAAGTTCAATTTATTGTGTGGTGTAACTGTGCTGATTTTTGTTGTTGTTGTAATAATGTAGCCTTTAAAAATTACATTATCGTTTGTCAATAAGCCTCTGTATAAGTTAAATATCTGGTCAAGGTTTTGTAAAATAGGGCTGTCAAGCCCTTACAACGCCTTAATAAAGTTTATTATTATTATTATTAATTATTATTATTTTTTTAATAAAAAATCTATTTACTCCTAAGAAATTTTCAAAGTGGATGTTTTGTACGTCCTATAGACGTGTAATAAAATTATTTGCAAATTTTTGTGCAACTTACTGGAATTTAAAAAAATAGTTAGGAAAATAGAACATCTTAAAAAAAAAAAAAAAAAAAAAAAACTTATTTAGTTTGAAAAAAAAAATGGTACTTAGGTGGTATTTCTAACGCAATTGTTTTCAGAAAAGAATAAAAAGATCGTAATTCAAATTGGGTACAACAATGTAATTGATTTTAATGCTAGCAAAAGTAATTTAAGTTCAAAACTATTACACCCTTCGCAAAGAGTCTCTTTATTTTAAAGTTTTTTTAATACCCACAATTCAGTACTATATTTCATTATGTTTATATACATTGGTCTTTATTTTGTCTTTAAAAACAAAGAAAAAAAAAAGACAATTAGTAGAATGAGCGTGCTTGAAGACGTTTTATCATTGCGTCTTTTATAGAGAATTTATTTTGTAACTGAGAGAAGGGCATAAATTTTGAGAAAGAGAGAGAGAGAGAGAGAGAGAGAGAGAGAGAGAGAGAGAGAGAGAGAGAGAGAGAGAGAGAGAGAGAGAGAGAGAGAGAGAGAGAGAGAGAGAGAGAGAGAGAGAGAGAGAGAGAGAGAGAGAGAGAGAGAGAGAGAGAGAGAGAAGGGTGGGTAGACAAAAATAGAGACAGACAAAAAGTAAGGAACTGATAAAGAGATGAAAGTGTAACTCCAAAACATACAAGTTGACCCCTTTTAATTTTCAGTGTGTTAAAAAAATATATATTATGTAAGTTGGTTTTGCAAAATATAGTGAAAAAATTGAACAATGGCTGTCTGCTCTATAAAAATATACCTTTTAATTTTTTTTTTTTTTTTTTTGCGAAATTTTGTCTTTTTTTAGGTATATACACGAAGAAAAAACAAAAGAACAATCATACATAATAGCCGTAAACAGGTAGTGACGTAAATAAATAAATAAATAAATAAATAAATAAATAAATAAATAAATAAATAAATAAATAAATAAATAAATAAATAAATAAATAAATAAATAAATAAATAAATAAATAAATAAATAAATAAAGATGTTTATTTAGTTTTCACTAATTCAGATATATCAATACTACATTTTTTATCACATTTAGTATTTCTGTTTTAATATAGTACCAAAAATAATTTTCATTTTCAACCAAAATGTTTAGCTTCTCACTTTATTTTTTTTTATCGTCATTGATCATGAATAAATAATATGAAAATAACATTATATTCTCACTTAATTACCATTTACAAATGTTGATGTTTCGCTGAGTAAATACTGCATTGAATATATCGAAACGTTTATATATATTATAGTCAAAGTGCTAAAATTGATAATCTACTGAACATGTTTATAAATAGTTTACCACATTAGCATAGAGAAACCACTTAAGCATCAATTTACCCAGTTTATTTATGTATACCAATTTAGAAGCACTAGTTATGTAGGTGTATAAGAGCAAGATATAATAATAATAATAATAATAATTTTATTGAGCAAAATATCACAATACAAACATTGCACATTGTCAAAGAGTTTGCTCAACAGGAGATCAAAAAAGGCAAAGCCCATACAAAATTTGATATCCCAATAGACGATAAATAGAATACTACGTATATTAAGAAAAGTAAGATACATAAAATTATTGTTTAAAAACATACATGACTAAACACAAGTTTTAAACTTAGAGGATGACATTTCTGACGCTAATTTCCAACTTATTATATAAATTAACACTACGGGGAAAGAAAGAAGTATTGTAATATGCTGCTGAAATACGTGGAACAACATACACAGTACTATCCCCCCCTCGCAACTTACTAGGTTTAGTACGTATGGAGATTCTAGCGTCAGAGAATACTGGCATATCTAATATGCAGATATAATGCAACTTTAAGTTGTACTCTAACAGTATGCAGCAATATAGATGAAACATTAAAGGAATAGACCAGAGAAAAACATAAGCATTTATATCACAAAACACTTGATGACACTTACATAAATAACTTTAGTTTGTCTCAAAACCCAACAGTAGCCCTGTAGCAGTGATCAGAAAATTCGATTTAGGCAACCCGCACAACATTTTCATACTAATTTTTGCATATTCCTGACGTCATAAACATGAATTTTCACGCAAATTGCATACTTTACAGTTATTTCACGCTCTCTCGTGGGGCTACATTACCATTCTGGTAAAAATTGGCATCAGTTTTGAAGATCGCATTTCGTGTTTATTCATTAAAAAGCACATGTTGTTTTAAGTGGTCTATGGCTTTAATGCATTATTTATATTCGACTTGACATTTTTTTAGTAAGTATTTTACTTTTTGTTTAATATAATTTTCTTCATCAAAAATGTTTTAATTCAATTTTATCTTAACATTTTTTTTATATACTTGGGTCATAAAAAATTACTTTATAAAAATAGAAAAAAAAATCAGAGTTCATAACGTCTAGACTGGAAAGTGTTTAATAGTTAAAAATACGACAAGTATTATCGACATCAAAGTGTTATAAAAATAAAATTAGAATTTTTTTGATTTAAATCTTCATTTGAGTCTTGAGTTCCATAATATGATAATTTCTATAACGATAACGATACTATAATCTAGACTAACACTGTAACGATATCGTTATTAAAAAAAAAGATAATCGATAGTTTTTCGATAACGATAACTATAAATCACAGTGCAATATTTTTATTGAAATAATTTAAAATTTGCTTCATGACCGTAATGATTACCTGCTTCATTTATTATTTTTTTGTTTTTTCATTTGCGTATATTTTAGCTTGTTCTGTAAAGTAAAGTAAATCTCAACAACGGTGATTGGCTGACCAACAAAATAAGACACATTCATTGGTTGATCTTGTTTTTTGAGCCAACAAAATTGTGTCACATGAAGAGCATGGAACATTTTTTTGTGGAGTTTCTTTCATTCTTATCATGTTCAAAGTTCTAAAAGAAGAAATAACAATGATCGACCATATGTATAAACGTAGTAAACAGGTAATGACGTCATAACCAGCTGTTTATAACAAAGGAACATTTTCGAAGCCGGCTCAATTTTTGTGTGTAGTTTACAGAACGAGCTTTTGTAAACTTTTCATAAATATTTGTGTGTGCATTTTTTTCTTATTTTTTGAACAAAAAGTATCGTTATCTATGCAACAATAATAAAGTCAATTTTTGTTAATTTACAACGATAATAGTAACTTTTATAAAACTGTCATTCTCTAACGCATCGATAAAAATATCGTTATAGTATCGTTATCGTAAATACGATAATCGAACTCATATTACTGTCACTGTATGGTCTAAAAGTTGATATTTATCTGAGAATACAGACGTATTTTGTTACAATCTTTGCGTAACCTTTTTCTCTGATTTCTCCCTCTACCCCCAAGTACCCACCAACTTTTTTTTTAAACGTCTATAGTAATTTTTGGAACACATTCAACACGACATACTACCCTAAAATTTAAGTTTGATTTTGAGCTTGGTATTGGTATGCAGTGTGAATTACATGAGAGAGAGAGAGAGAGAGAGAGAGAGAGAGAGAGAGAGAGAGAGAGAGAGAGAGAGAGAGAGAGAGAGAGAGAGAGAGAGAGAGAGAAATGCTGCGGCACGCCAATAAAACAATTGCAAAGCGGTGAGGAGTTGTTAAGTCGATATTTCCACGTGTTAGTAAGTTGCACCAGGGCAAGCGAGCAAGCAACTCGAGGGTATAAAATGTCATGGAAACATACTCTGGTCAACAGAAAATACCTTGCACTTAAGTATCATTTTACTATACATTATAACATAGAGACGTTCTAAAAGTAACTTAAGTTTATATTTAATGTCATATTATGCTCTTATGTTTTCTTTCAATCTACTTCATTCTTTTTTTGACTTTCGATGTTTCTTTATTGAGGTATACAACTTTAAAATGTGTTTTTTATTATTATTATTGATTTTATATGTTTTATGTTTGTTTATCTATAGAATATAAAACTAAACAAAATAACAAAACTGCCCAACAACTTACAAACCAAAGTACGGAATTTATGTTAAAAGTTTACAAGCGTAATAATAGAATTGAATGAATTATTATGCTGTACTTAATTTATGACATATATCAAAGTTTTTACTGCATTATTTTGTTTTAAATAAATATATGAAATATTGATATTATTATTTTCTTTCTTTTATATCCGATTGCTTACTTTTTTATATTACTCTATTAAAAGGTTAAAGGCATCGACAACATGAAAATATTATCATTTATATCACAAAACACTTGATTGGACTTACATAAATGGCATTAATTGGTCTCAAACCCCAACTGTAGCCCCGTAGCAGTGATCTGAAAATTTTGATTTATGCAACCTGCACAACATTTACTTACTAGTATTTGCATGTTTCTGACGTCATAAACAGAAATATTCACGCAAATTGCATACTTTACAGTTTTTTCACGCTCTCTTGTGGGGCCACATTTACATTCTGGTAACAATTATCATCAGTTTTGTAGATCCCATTTTGTGATTAATGATTAAAAAGAACTTGTTATTTCATGTTTTCTATGCCTTTAAATATTAACCTGTATTTCATTACACGTTTCCTAAGTTGTATTGTATGCGCATGACGTCACACTGAATACGCTTGAACGCCATGCTGGAGCAATGAATAGGACAAATGAATGAATGCATAGGACAAACGTCATTTTTGGCCATTTTCTTTGAAAACTTATACTTAATTTTTTTGTTATTATATTTTGTTTCACATACTTCAGAACCTAATTCAACCTGAAAACAACATCAATGCTCTTAAAAATATTGCTTAATATTTTAAAATGTGTCATTTCCACACACAGTTTCATGTTATTTAGTATTCACATATATCATTGACTTTTAAATGAATGCAACCACCGTAAGCCAGTTTCAAAAAAATTAATTAATTTGTAAATTCTTTTATGATTTATTTATGTTTTCAAAAAACGCTTGTAATTATTATTTAATTCTTTTACACCACTTGCTTGCAAAAAATGAAAATTAATTATTAATACCATATAAAAATAGTCTCTTTTTTTTCACATTTTCTTCATGACTTTCTTTAAAATATAACAAAAAAAAAATCCTTTGATCTTCTCATCATTTTACTTGATACGGAGCTCAAAGACTTCTCATTCTTTCTTTGACAGTAATGTGCCTTGATGGTCAAACTGTGCCAAATACTGATGCTCACAATTTTATTTCTCAATTCTCATATTACAGATAGAAAGAAAAAAAAATCAGAGAAAAAGTCGTTAAAATACGTCAGAGAAAAAATAAATTGCGTAAAAAATAATAATAATAATAAAAAGTTAAATTTTAATTAACAAATACTTTGCAATAAGTTTTTAAAAAAAGTTAAACTCTCTCTCTCTCTCTCTCTCTCTCTTTCTTTCTGACTCACGCAAAGTAAAATTATAATTCGTTGCACAAACAATAAACAATAATTATTATCAATGCACGCATACATTTTTTTATACGCTAATTAAGAATTTTTTATTTTAAATTAATTAGTTTTTTTTACGTAGTGTACAAATTTCACAACAAAAGGAAATAAAAGAACCTTTAATAATTTTAAAATCATAAACTAATTATTTAATGTTCTACAATTCATGGAAAAGTATTTTTATTATTACATTTTAAATACCTATCAATTATGATAATTATATATTTTTTTACTTTCATAAAATTAAAAAATAATAATAATAAGTAAATAATTAAATAAAAAATCAATGTTGATGCCATTTGATATAATTGAAATATATAGAACCGTTATTGATTGTGATAATATACACAAAAAGAAAGAATAGCTATTTATATTATATTACATAGTTTTTGTGCTGATAATGCTATTTGAAAAAATTCTATTGCTACCGTTTATTTAATGTTATTAACCTACGATTTTTGCAGTCAAACCGTAATCAGTCAAACCGTAATCAGTCAAACCGTAAAGCAGTCAAACCGTAATAAAATACCTGAACAGCTAAAAAATGAAAAGAGCTTTTTTATATTTAAAAATAAATTAAAAAATTATATATTTAACATGCAATGATATGCACGTATATACGAGAATAATCTTAACATAGGTGTATACGATACAATCATTATTATTATTGTTTGATAATTATTATTATTTTGTTTTTCTCTAGAGTTTGATAACTCTAGTATTCCACCTTAGACAATTAATTATGTTTCTTTCTTTCTTTAAGTATATTTTTTTCTTTATGTTTCGCTTCAACACGAGCTATGCTCTCTGAAGCAACGATTATATGTGACATATCAAATAAATATGTTTGTAATCTATGTGTTTTTAATAAATAAATAAAAAAAAATTAACTCCAGTCTCTAATCCCTTATAAAGTGGATTAAATTCATACATCATTCATTTTAGAAACTACCGGTTGTTATTTTTTTGTCATATAATTTGTATACGTTTTATTGTGTTTTTAAACATAGTTTATAGATTAAACTTATAGTATAATTAAACTATACATGATGTAGATCAATAATAAACAAAACTAATGTATTTCAGTGACTGTTAATAATCATTATAAAATATATAAACTTGATTTAATTGTCGTTATAAGCTTAAAACTGGCACGAGATGTAATTAAAGTCCCATTTCCGTCATAATTATGTATATAGTTTGTAGTTACAACATAATATGGGTTAGCAGGGAGGTAAAATTATTAACTACAAGATTACGTAATTTTGTGTAAGTACCTGAAATATTGTACATGACAAAAACAAATGAAGGTCATATACACAGTTAAAAAAAATAATAAGAGGAATGAATTTAATGAGCCCCTGTGTATGAATTAAAAACATCGTGTTCAGAAATAAAATACTTTTAATAAAAAAAAAAAAAAAAACTTTAGCTCCTGTGTTGCAAACTTTTTTAAGATTATTTTTAATTGTTTTTAAATATGGGGAAAATTATTTTTATAAGCAGTTGAATCACTAAAATTAACTTTTTTTTTTTTTTTTGCATAAATTGTGTAAAAAAAGCAAAGTACTTTTAGCGTACAAAAGTCATATTAAATTAAATTTTTGTTAAAAATTCATTTGAGGTAATTTGATTTGTCCATTTAATATGCAAAAGTTGCTAATAGGCTTATATATTTTTGTATTTTAATTTTTTTTTATTATACTAGACCAAAAATCTCTCTCTCTCTCTCTCTCTCTCTCTCTCTCTCTCTCTCTCTCTCTCTGTGTGTGTGAAGGTATACCATTAAAAATACCGTGAAAATATTTAAAGAGTAAAAATTTCAAACTTGCTGGATTTTTAATTTGTTATTATTAAAGGCGTAGAACACCTTGAACAACTAAGTTGTGTAATATTCTAACAAAACTGAAAATCAACGTTGAATTGTCCGTAGTCATTGATTTTTAATTTATTTTCCATTTACAAAATGGCACGAGCGGTCAATGACGTCACAGCTCGCCTGGTCCACGCGCGCGTAAAACAAGCGAGCTGTGACGTCAGTGACCGCCAGTGTGATTTTGTGCATGGAAAATAAATTAGAAATCAATGACTCCAGCTAAATCAACGTTGATTTTCAGGTTTGTTAGAATATTACACAACTTTGTTGTTCAAGGTGTTCTACGCCTTTAATATTTATTGATTCCATTTGGTGACATTTGATTCTATTATTCAAAGTGTTTGCGCACTTTCTCTGCTATTGAATACATAAATCATTTGACATTGAGATTTAAATAAAAAAAAATCAATTTTAATCTTCTATACATAATACAAAACACACAAAAAATTGACCACACATGAAATGTATAAAAAAAAGTTTGTATTTTCGACTATGTACAAAATATGTATGTGTATGTATTTCAATAATTAATATTGTTGTTTATAAATGTTACCATGATGTTACAAATTAATTATGCTGAATAGCCACAAAGATTTATGCTGTAACATTGTAACATTATAAATCACATATTTTTTAAATCACATATTTTTTGTATGTGTCGTCACCATGTTGAACATTAATTCTAATTATTCTCCCTTCTTTTGTTTCAGGTAAAAAGACACAACATATTATTTTGCATATGAGGGAACGAATGTTAAAAAATATCGTATGAATTGGTAAGTCTGTTTAAAAACATAAGAGTAATTTTTATCATATAGTATTACTATGAATAATATATTGTTAACATGCTACGGGAAAAGAAAAAGCTCGAAATCCTCTTTTTATTTTATGTTATAAATCATAATTATTTTCGAGGTAAAAAACAGCAATATACTTTTTTTTCCTGACTCGACCAAGTTTACTTTTTATTATTTTGTTGTTGTTGTTGTTGATACAAAATTTTCTTTTTTAAAATAAAAAAAAGGCTAACCAGAAAGTTCTTTATCTTGTTATCACTGGTTAAAATGAATATTTTTAACATAAAAAAAATCAAATCTCTGTTACCAAAACATGGAGCCAAAATTAAATTAACTTAAATAATTATTAATTGTGCGATGGATAACAAATTACATAATATTATGTTAAAACAATAGAATACCCCAAAAGTAAAGAGAAAAGGAAAATTAAAAAAAAAAGTATTATCTCAATTATTAACATTGGAAAACTATAAAAATTGGACAAAAATTGTATTTAAAACAATAGTGATTGGCTGGTAGGTTTGTAACACGCTCTCTGATTGGTTTAGCACCCCGGATGCAATTTTTGGCGGGAAAGACGTTGTTTTGGCATACGCGTATAATCTTTTCCTTTTTTTAAAAGCTAAAAAGTTAGTAAAATATTTTTAAAATAAATTTCAAAAATTTCAAAGCCTATCAGAAACTTTAAAGGCGTAGAACACCTTGAACGAAAAAGTTGTGTAATATGCTAACAAAACTGAAAATCAACATTGATTGGAGTCATTGATTTCTAATTTATTTTCCATTCACAAAATGCCACTGACGTCACTGACGTCACAGCTTGCTTCTTTTACGCGCGTAAACCAGGTGAGCTGTGACGTCAGTGACCGCCAGTGGCATTTCTGAATGGAAAATAAATTAAAAATCAATGACTCTCGCCAAATCAACGTTGATTTTCAGTTTTGTTAGGATATTATGCAACTTTTTTGTTCAAAGTGTTCTACGCCTTTAAGCTCAACATTCATGATTTTTTAAACCCAATGCAAGGATTTAATGATTTTGTAAGAAATTTTCCAGTCTACATTAAAATAAATACAAATATAATGGAACATTTCCTTTGTCATTTGCCTTACTAAACCAAGCTTGCAAAAGGAAATAATAAAAACCTTGAGAAATATGATCTCGCACTTCAGTTATACAAAAGACTGGTGCAGCTTGTATTTTAAATGTTACTACAAAAAAATAAAACACTTAAGAGTAACCGTTTTTACCACTTCACAATTTTACTCTGTAATATTTGCTACATATTTATATGTCATAAAGTTTCTCAACGTCTATGAATAAAACTTACTTTAACATTTAGAAACTTTTTAATTTATTTGTGCTGTAAAATTGTGATGAATAAGTTTTTTAGTGTGGATGTGCAATTTATTCATATAAAAAAAAAGTTTCTTTTAGAAGATTTTCAAACTTTTAAGTTAGAAGCTCTTTAAAATTTATTCAATGAAATTTAAAAGACAAAAAAAGATGTTACAATAAAATATTTAAGAGTCAAAAATAAAGATTATAAATGTTTATATTCTCTCTCTCTCTCTCTCCTTACAATAAAAAAGGCAATATTGACTAAATTTTGCAGATTTTAGTATCTTGCAAAGCGGGGAGAAAGATCAATTTTGAAAAAGTGTTCAAGTAATTCATTCAGGCTGAAAAGAAGGTACTGCGGTGATTCCAATAAAAGTTGTAAATATTAAAGTTGTTTTTCGTTAGTGTGTACAGTGTTACTTAAAATTAAGAAAACTTCCAGTATATATATATATATATATATATATATATATATATATATATATTGGTGAATCATAACCAAAATTTTGTATTAAATACTTTCAAAGCCCTCATAAAGCTAAAAAGTAATTCCAATTTTTTTTCACTCTTATATATATGATTGTAATGGGTCCTGAAAGCATATAAAATGCAATCCTTAAAACTATACTCAGCAAAAATTGCGTAAAATTTTCTTTTTAATTATATGCGTTTTATATTAAGAAGAATAGGTATAAACGGCCAAAAATAAAAACATAATAATCATGCATGCTATCTCATTTTCAGCATAATTTGTTTATTACAGCATAATTAATTAAATTACAGTTTACTAATTAGTGATTTATACCTCTAAATAAAAACAAATTTTTATTATAATTAAATAATTTAGACTAAAGACGTGTTATTTAGTAAAAAAAATATTTCACTTTTTTTTTTTTTTTTTTTTTTTTTTTTTTTTTTTTTTTTTTTAAGACTTTTGGTTGATTAAAGCTAGTAATAATTTGAGGCAAAACATTGTTAATGTAATTCAACTCTTGCGGGATAATCATGTTAGGTACTTGTTATGTTTTTATTTCCCTTTTCATGTTGTTTCACATCCAACGTTGGGCGTTACGGATATTCAGCTAGAATAAAAACACTAATAAAGTTTTACCATGTTCATCAAACCGTGCAAGCCTGATACCGATACATTATGAGTATCGAATAACTTATTATTTAACTATAATATAAATACCAGTGGTAGCAAATATAAAATTATCATTATTATTAATGATACTTCTGTTATTTTAATTATTTGTATTAATGAGATAAAATATTATAAAACCTCCAAATATTTTATTTTTCAAATTAATATGAGAGAGAGAGAGAGAGAGTGGGAGAAAAATAGAAATCGTTTGTTTATTTTACCATAATAATTATTTATTTCTCGTATAACAGTTAGCTGTCAAGTTGTTTTAGTAAAATTTATAGCATAATTTACACATTGTAATTAATACCAAATATATATATTTTTTTACACTTTTTATTTGTAAGCTAAATTACAATTTTATATATAAAGGTTAAAGGTTAGGTTATGTATTTATTATTTTTTATCATTTAACGTTAGGGAAAACTTTTATATTAATGTTGTTTTTTAGAAAGATAAGTAGGTGTAATTTTAAATTCTGTCTCTCTGTGTCTGTCTGTCTGTCTGTCTGTCTGTCTGTCTGTCTGTCTGTCTGTCTGTCTGTCTGTCTGTCTGTCTGTCTGTCTGTCTGTCTGTCTGTCTGTCTGTCTGTCTGTCTGTCTGTCTGTCTGTCTGTCTGTCTGTCTGTCTGTCTGTCTGTCTGTCTGTCTGTCTGTCTGTCTGTCTGTCTGTCTGTCTGTCTGTCTGTCTGTCTGTCTGTCTGTCTGTCTGTCTGTCTGTCTGTCTGTCTGTCTGTCTGTCTGTCTGTCTGTCTGTCTGTCTGTCTGTCTGTCTGTCTGTCTGTCTGTCTGTCTGTCTGTCTGTCTCTTTCTCTCTACACTATGTGTCAAAGCTGAGAAAATTAAATAAATAAAAATATCGTATAAATGTTCATTTGATATTCTAAAAATATGATAATTTTACGTAAATATATACCAGAATAATATTCATGAAAAACAAATTACAAACGTATACGCTATATATGGAGATATTTAAATAATGGTTTTATTTACATACATGATCAATATGGATGTTATGTAAAAAATATTGATATGTCGACAGTGCTATAACATTGGGTTGGAGTTGTTTACATTGAAGAATTCAATTACTAATACAATTAATTATATTGTAACTGTTAACTGTATATATATATATATATATATATATATATATATATATATATATATATATATATATATATATATATATATATATATATATATATATATATATAAGAAAGCAGTGCCATTTTTTTTAGTATGTTACAAAATTGAAAAGGTAGATAAATATAATATTGGGGGGGGGGGGGGAGGTAACACTTCAATTAAATTATATTTATATTAAAAAATATTAATAATAATAGTTTAGTTTCATTTTTTATTATTATTCAAAGATATTTAGGAAAGTTTTAAATAATTATTGTAATAATATATTAAACGTTTATTAAACAAAATAAACAATATTCAAAAAGAAATATATATATATATATATATATATATATATATATATATATATATATATATATATATATATATATATATATATGAAAGTGAGTAACTACTAGTACTAGTATGAAAGTTATTGACTGATAAAGGAAAAACCGTTTTGAGGCTGACTATAAGCGATTTTGCGTATATCCGCCTCCGTTTCGGAGTACTACGCATGTGTAGTAAGTCGAAACGGGAGCGGATGTGAGTCGGCTTGAAAACAGTTGTTCCTTTATCAGTCAATAACTACAGGTGAAGTAGCTATCAAGGTCGAGCACAAATATTTGTCAGAAGTTTTATTTACCAGACGTTTTGGTTTTGTATAAGGTGTATCCGCATGACATCATATTTATTGCGCCTGGAGGCCACACTGGAGAAGTAAACAATATTGCTCCGTATAGGAAAAACTTGGCTTTTGGCTATTTTCTTAGAGAGATCGGTTGATTTTTTTTTTTTATTATTATTTTTGTCACATACTCGAAATACTAATTTAACTTATTAACAACATCAATGCTCTCAAAAATATTGCATAGTGTTTTTAAACTTGTAAAATGAATTATTTTCCTATGCTGTCCATGTTATTGAGTAATCCAACATGGCGTCGACTTTAATATGAATGCATACACCGTATAGATTGATATGCAGTGGTCAACAAAACGTAGTGACGTTAATTGTGTTTTCTCCCCTTGTAGTTAGTATTGAACAGAAAAAAAAAAATAAAAAAAATAAAGGCTGCTAAAAATTTAACATTTATTACATTTAGAAACATTGGAAATTAGGAACGTACGCATATTGTAAAGTAAATTAAAAATTAAACTATATGCACAACAGAAGTTAATCAATTTTGTTTTATTTACTGTCATTTTGCTGTACTACTAGGGCGATAAAAAAATCAGCTTAAAGCAAGAAAGAAAAAAAAAAAAAAAAAAAAAACGTATAACAATATTTATTTTTTCATTTTTATTTATTTCAAAAATGTATGAGCGTATCAATATTTATTTTGTTATGTTTATATATAAAAAGACTATTATTGAAATAGATATCATTTCTTAACAATAAAAATCAATGATAAATAAATATAGAAGTATAAACCTGACCTGCATTGCTACGTATATAGTCATTGATTGATATGACGTCATATGCAAATTGAACCTGCATCAATATTTCAAACTGAAAAGATCGTAAAAATTTTTGTGACCCCTGGAGAACAATACTAACCACAAAACCTCAAGTTGAAAAAAGAAAATTGTATTTCTTTTTTTTTTACTTGCGTTACACTATAAAAAAAAGCTTACATTAGTCTTCATATTTGTATTTAACTAAAAGTAGATATATTACAAAGATTTTTTGTTATATAGTATGAGTTATATTGAACATCATAATTAAAATAAAATATGATCGAGTTGTAAAAAAAAAAAAAAAAAAAAAAAAACTTAAATTAAACTTTTTTTTTTTTTTTTTTTTTTTTTGCAATATTGTATTAGTTTGTTATGATCTGTTCACGATGCCACGTAAATTCACACAACTCTTATACTTAAGAATCCAAATGACATTGATTGCTATATCTTCAAGTAAGATACGCGTCTTTGTGAAAAGGGCTTAAAACTTTAACCATAGTTCTTTCAAAATGTATAGACATAATATCGACAGATGGGAAGTTATCGCTCAATCATTCTAACCATGGCTAAAATACTTATTTAGACCAACATTCACCATACTAACGTATAGAGAAACCGTAGAAATGTATAAACAGGATGAATTAAAAAAAAGGAGAAGAAAGTATTTAGTTCAATTTTGGGTTATTTTAAATTTTACACTAGTCAAGATAATTTCAAAGTTCTGTCTCTGTCTCTGTCTCTGTCTCTGTCTCTGTCTCTGTCTCTGTCTCTGTCTCTGTCTCTGTCTCTGTCTCTGTCTCTGTCTCTGTCTCTGTCTCTGTCTCTGTCTCTGTCTCTGTCTCTGTCTCTGTCTCTGTCTCTGTCTCTGTCTCTGTCTCTGTCTCTGTCTCTGTCTCTGTCTCTCTCTCGTTCTCTCTCTCTCTCGTTCTCTCTCTCTCTCTCTCGTTCTCTCTCTCTCGTTCTCTCTCTCTCGTTCTCTCTCTCTCCTTTTATCTAACTCTCGTTCTGTCTCTCTCTCTCTTTCTCTCCTTATCGCATTTTGTTGCAACAATATTTACTAAAAACAATTTTAAAAAATGTCGCAGCAAAAATGTGACCACAGCGACAGTTTTAAAATTGCACATTTTATTTATAGACTCATTTATATTTTTAATTAACCAAACTATATACAATCAATTTTAAAAACTTTTATACTTTTGTAACTAGTAGTAGAAGGTGTAAACTTTTAACACCTTTTGTAAGATTTGGTTTAATATCGTTAAATTTAACATCTTTAAGTGTAATAAAAAAAAAGAAGTAAGTTTTAAACTTTTGGGGATTAAAGTAATTTTTAAGAGCTCTTCTAAATTTGACATTTACTTTTATACTACCTTTTTTTTCTGTGTCAAAGGCGTAATTAGATTTAAGTTTTATGTTTTTATATTATCCCCTTGAAAAAACTTGGTGAAAAGTTAAAATTGTCAGTAATTAAAGGTACAGTATAGATTTATGCAAAGACATTTTTATTATTAGTCTTTTTTTTTTTTTTACGCTCTCGTATCTGTATCACAATATTTTGAACTGCAATAAATTCAAGACTTTTCATATTTAAATCCCTTGTCAACTTACTTTTTTATCATTTAGAATACTAGATTGATAATTACCTTACTTTATTATTCATGAATTAGATACCATCACGTTGATTTTGTATTTATTTTCATTTATTTTCCTCTTTACGGTTATATCACGTATCTGACGTCACAATGTACCAATGGGGCCGTGATAGGGGTAAAGAACTTGAGGGAGAGGCTTAAATTTATCACGTGACCAGAGCGGTGACTGTGATTGGCGGTGGTACATTGTGACGTCAGATACGTGATATAACCGCAAAAATGAAAATAAATAGAAAATCAACGTGATGGTGTCTAATTCATGGATATTAAGGTAAAGTAATTATCAGTCTAGTATTATAAATGATAAAAAAATAAGTTGACAAGGGCTTTAATATAGACCAATTAATACACGTAAAAAATACGTAATTTATGCTGTATGGAATAACTGTCATATTATACATTAAAGGCATAGACCAGAGAAAAACATTAGCATTTATATCACAAAACACTTGCTGGGATTTACATAAATAACATTAGTTTGACTCAAAACCCAACAGTAGCCCCGTAGCAGTGATCAGAAAATTCGATTTATGCAACCCGCACAACATTTTCATACTAATTTTTGCATGTTTCTGACGTCATAAACATGAATTTTTACGCAAATTGCATACTTTACAGTTTTTTCACGCTCTCTCGTGGGGTTACATTGTAAAAATTGATATCAGATTTGAAGATTCCATTTCGTGTTTATTCATTAAAAAGCACATGTTGTATTATATGCGGTCTATGGTTTTAATACATTTAAATATACTGAATATCTTAACTATAGTATACCATGTAGTATTTAATCACTATGGAATATATATAGACAATGCATTAGACACCACAAACATGGCGACAAAGTGCAAGGTTGTGCAAATATGTAAATATCAACATGAAGCACCTAGGTGTTGATGCATTACAATATTACATAATACAGGTAAATCATACTAAAAAATTGTATTTTTACAAGGTATTGCAAGGAAAGAATAAATTTCGTAGTTTATGCTACATTTATGTCATTATAGCATAAATGCTATTAAATTCAAACAACATACAATATTATGCTATATACAACATAATTTTTATGCTATATAACATAGTCATTATGAAGTATAGCATAAATTATGCTGTATTAAACCAATGAGGAAGGTGAATTGAAATTTTTTTGTTGAGTTTATGATATTTTTGGAAAGAGCTTTAAAAAATTTTGAGGCGCTATTTTTTCTTAGGACTATTGGAGCATGTAAATTATTTTTAATTAATTTTTGAAAATCGACTTAAAAAGACTCTGACGTTATCATTCCACTTTTTTCTCGGCAAATACTAATCGTTCGAGGTTCAGTAACCAGTTTAATGAAATCAGCTCGTTCTCAGGATTTCAAAAAACTGGCTACTGAACCTTCTACGGTCAATACTTTCCGAAATAAATGCCCGATTGATGACGTCAGAGTCTCTTTAGGATGATTTTCAAAAATTAATTATAAATACTTCCCATGCTCCAATCGTTTTAAGAAAAAGTAGCGCCTCAAAATTTTTTAACGCTCTTTTCAAAAATATCATAAAAAGTGGGGGTTAAAAAAATTCACCTTCCTCATTGTTTTGGAAATGAGCTAACTTAATTACTACATATTTATTTTTATGAGTATTTAGTATATTAATGATTCAGGTTAATATTTTACCTGTTAAAAGCGTAGAACACCTTGAACAAAAAACTTACCTAATATCCTAACATACCTAAATATCAATGTTAATTTGGTCAGAGTCATTGATTTCCAATTTATTTTACATTTATAAAATAACAGCTGCGGGTTTGTGACGTCACAGCTTACTAGTCCACGCGTGCGGAAACAGGCGAGCTGTGACGTCACAAACCCGCAAATGTCATTTTGTGAATGGAAAATAAATTAGAAATCAATGATTCCGGACAAATCAACGTTGATATTTAGGTATGTTAGGATATTAGACATGTTTTTTGTTCAACTTGTTCTATGCCTTTAAAATTAGAGAGATTTATACTTCCATTAGTATTGTATTTTTTTCAGTGTTGTAGTTGCGCTGACAAAAACTATAACTACTTTATCTGTATCACAACTATGAGCTTGCTTAATATTATATTCTTACTTGTAGCTTTAGGCATTACTGTACAAAAAGTACCAATTTTTTTTCTATAAATACACAAGGGACTGTATGGAGCAAAAATCCTACCTATAAAAGTAGTAAGACGTAATCGTGATTTTTCACATGAAATCACGGCTTTAGTGATCATATTCGTTTTTCTTTATAACTTCAGAAACTTCGAGATTGAGTAACTTCATCATCCGTTATCGATTTAAATTTCAAAAGTTTTCGCTATCTATTTAAAAATATCTTACGAAAACCACGAACAAACAACTTTGGTGATTATTTACACAGTTAAGTAATTTTCTTTATGTATCAAGATTCTATCAAAATAAAATATCAATATTGGTTATACGAACTATTTGACAACATTGCACGATGATTTTTTTTTTTTTTTTTTTTTTTTTTTTTTTTTTGATTTATCAAAATATAGCATGAAGAGGAGAATTATTTTGGTAATAAAATACCAAGAGTAGAACTTTAGTCCGAGTTGGGCATCTGACTCGTAACTCTGTACTCTTCACGGAGCGTAGGTTCGAGCCACTGCTAGGTGCGTACGTGAAGTGTGATAGCACAACACGTTGCACAATGCATGTTTACATGCATTCCGTGACGACTAACAGAATTGGGGAGGTGCATGTTTGCATGTGATTGCACCGTCCAGCCTGCCTAGAGTTTCTACGGTTTCTGTAGGCTGTCATGGTGAATGCCAGGCTGTGTATTAGACCGTGTTTGCCTCATGTGGGCGGTTTCCATTGTACCTGTAGATAAGATAATGCCTTGACGGGACTATGGAGAAAGTGTAGCACAATTACACAATATGACAAAAAAAAAGTTACCTATCCCACAAGGGGGGGGGGGGAGGGGGGGATAAAGTGGTTGGTAATATTAATCAATTTAACTTGACTGATATCAGAGGGGCGATCACTATTCTTGCACCTCTCCTAGATTTGTCCCTGTAACAAATTACATTATGTCATTAAATTTTTTTTATAGTTTTAGTTTTATATTACAATTTTCATAACAATAATAATAATTTATTTTTATTTACAGGCCACAAAAGGTATTTAGTGAGGGAAGAATATAAAAATTTTCTCAATATATCATAATAGTGCATTATGAGACTTTTTTGATGTACAAAATATTAAACTTTTTCTGAAATTTGGGTGTAAAATTATATCAATATTTAGACGTTGAGAACAGGAGAGAGACACAGAGAGAGAGAGAGAGAGAGAGAGAGAGAGAGAGAGAGAGAGAGAGAGAGCGAGAGAGAGAGCGAGAGAGAGAGCGAGAGAGAGAGCGAGAGAGAGAGCGAGAGAGAGAGCGAGAGAGAGAGCGAGAGAGAGAGCGAGAGAGAGAGCGAGAGAGAGAGCGAGAGAGAGAGCGAGAGAGAGAGAGAGAGAGAGAGAGAGAGAGAGAGAGAGAGAGAGAGAGAGAGAGAGAGAGAGAGAAAGAGAGAGAGAGAGAGAGAGAAAGGGTAAACAAAAGACATAAAATGTTATTAAAATACAGTAGATAGCAATCAAAAACATTTTACTCTCTATAATATAAACTTAAGATGCAGCCACATTAAAATAAGGCATATAAATTAATGCGTACTACACAGGCGGATGTTATTGACTCTAAAGTGGAAATTAAAATGTCAAGTATGACGTCACAACCCTTCCTCTGTGTAGCTATCAAGAGCAGAATTCTCCCACGTTTTAACCCGCATATTGGAATTTTACTTCGTAAAGAAAGAAAAAGAGATAAAAAAAAAAATCTTGTTTAAAAACTGCAGTCAGGAATGTTGTGTGTTTTTGTCTCGTAATGGAAAATACCATAGCATGATATCAATATCGAAATAACTTTATTATTTATATATATATATATATATATATATATATATATATATATATATATATATATATATATATTATATGGAATCTATCTTCATGTGCTATTTTTTGACTTACTACGATAATTTTAGGCTCCAAATCGTATCAGTTTGGAGCATATTTTGTCATTTCAATGCAAGTACTCGCAATGATAAATGGCTGTAGCTGTGCTGTAACTATCTGTTAAAAGTTCACTATTTTGCCTTGCGGTACAAACATTTATGAATGTTATATCATATATAACTGCATTGAATGAATAGTATTTGCCTTGAGGAAATTCAGTAAAATTTTATATCATAATGCGAAGGGCTAAAATATTTAACAGCTCGGTCACCCATCCACGTATTGATCACGCTGAACTTTGCTTTACTTTGGTAATGACTTAGATGATCTACATGGAAAGTATACATTATATAATTTATGCTGTATTTATGCAATTATAGCCATTTTATATTATAATGATGCAATACTGTATTAGAACAACATAAAAAATTATGATCTACAGAATTATTTATGCTTTCAACATAATTACTAAGTATATAGCACTTCAAAATGAGCGTCTAAGCCAATCAGCACCTGAATTGAATGTCACGTGATCCAAATTGACGAATCACAACTGTGCTGAGCTTAACATTGTAACAAGTTGGTGTACATATCTTGTATGTGGAAAGATTATGCTGTAAAGATCAAATTGAGTAAAAAATGAGATATCATAATTAATAGGTACATTCATTTTTGTCCGTGCAGTAAGAATTAGGACATTACGTTATACATAGATACTCCTAGGCAAAGAGCAACTCAGTAAAGGCGTATTCAACTGTTTGCCTTGTAAACAGCAAGTTTAAATAATTTATTTCAACATATGTGTTTTGCATTACTAGAATAACTTCTCAACTTCAAAGCCATCATATTGTATACGTTATATAATAATATAAGTCGCAATAGACATTAAATAACGTTTCAAAAGTAATGTTAGAATATAATAACAACATTAATAATTATTATTATGGTATATTCACACGGAGCAATATTTACATTGTGCAATAAAGTCCGTTGCACGGAAATTTAAATCAGAGACGGAGTATGATTTTAATAAGTCAAGGACAACGCAAAACAAATAAGAAACTTTTTAATGGAGATTGCATGTGCACTAATTTATTGCCACATTGACATATTACGATCTCGTGCTACACCTTTACCATACTACCGTCAAGTCATGTAGTCTTTTCCACGTATTGACAAATCCACATGACGTCATACTGGATGCACTTTAACGCCATAATGGATCAATGAATGACATTACTCAGCATAGGAAAAACTTTTATTTTTTTATTTTTTATCAGTTAATTTTGTGTTATTATTTTTCTCACATATTTGAGATACTAATTCAACCTATTAACAGCACAAATGCTTTCAAAATAATTTCCTAGTATTTTTAAACTGGCAACATGGGTCAATTTTCCTATACCAACCCATGTTATTGAGTGATCCAACATGGTGTCAACTTTATCATGAATGCATACAGTCTATACAATGGAAATCGCACACAAAGGCCTGTCAAAGTCTAAATATACAGTCCAGCATTTGCCATTACACCCTAGAGAAACTGTGGTAACTCTAGGAAGGCTGTCAATCATTCCCCTCCCGAATGCTGTGCTTTATCATAGACAATTCCAAATGCAAACAGTATTGTAGGATCAAGTAGCAAAATTTACTCTCATAATACCTTCTGTTAATTTTTTTATACCTGTTTTTATTAAAAGTCCTGAAAAAGTTGGTAGTTTTTATTATTTACTTTCAAATATCATCTAAAAAGGGGGACACTTAAAAGGTTAAATATTTTATTACGTTCCGTGACTTTTACAGAGCAAAACATGTCATCATTAAAGATCATTAAGGATTTGTTAAAGATCTTTAGTCATCATTACCACAGTATAGGGAGAACCTGATAATTACAAATAAACATACATAAAAATAAGCAAAATATTTATATATATATATATATATATATATATATATATATATATATACTATTTTGTAGTTCATTTGTAGCAAGAAAATTATTGATACTTTAAAGCCCTTGTCAACTTACTTTTTTATCATTTAGAATACTAGACTGATAATTACCATACCTTAATATCCATGAATTAGACACCATCACGTTGATTTTGTATTTATTTTCCTTTTTGCGGTTATATCACGTATCTGACGTCACAATGTACCAATGGGGCCGTGATAGGGGTAAAGAACTTGAGGTAGAGGCTTAAATTTATCACGTGACCAGAGCGGTGACTGTGATTGGCGGCGGGTCATCGTGACGTCAGATACGTGATATAACTGTAAAAAGGAAAATAAATACAAAATGAACGTGATGGTGTCTAATTCATGGATATTAAGGTATGGTAATTATCAGTCTAGTATTCTAAATGATAAAAAAGTAAGTTGACAAGGGCTTTAAATTAATACTGTAAGAATTCTATTATATGTTATTTCAATTTTTTAAACTATTGTATGTATATAGAAGTTCTTTATGCATTATAAATAAGAGAAATTTGTTGAATTTTAAATATTCGAGCTTAGTAACTACAAACTTTAATTCAAATATTAAAATAGATAACTCATATGATATGTAATCCATTAAAAACACAAACAAACACAGTTTCTTTGAAGTAAACAAAGAATAAAGTAATTCTAGTAACACTATAAAAAGTGTAAATAATCCATTGTAAAATATAGCAATGTTTTTCAGCACTCATGATATTAAAGGGAAAAATATTCTTTGAAAAAGTTTCAAAAAAAAAAAAAAAAAAAAAAAAAAAAACGTATAATATTCATAAAGAGAAGTTTTATTATAATTAAATAAAGTATAATCCAACGGAGCACAAAATAACAATGAAATAATAATAATAAAAAAATATAAACTTAAAAAATATATATAAATATTATATATAAGAATGGCCATCATAAAATTATGAAGTCTCATTTTAAATTTACTGGAAATTATAAAATATTAATGTTGTTACCGCATGGCTACCTTTTACTTAATGGCATGTGTTTTTATTTATTATTTAAATTTGTTCATTCTTTCTTGTATATTTTAATAGCAAAATTAGACTTCTGTTCTTTTTTTATTAATCCTTAAAAATGTATGAGGAGTTTTAAAAATAAATAGTATAATGAGATAAAAAAATAATAATAATACTAAAAAAATAATAAAGAGATGATATTTTGTTATATTAACTTTATGACTTTGAAAGCCCGGGGTGACTTTGAACACCCAATTATCTCTGTCTTGGGGCCTCATTTTAGAAATTTGAAAAATCTTACTATTGTAAACATTTGCTTTTGATCTAAGTGATATGTTTCAAAATTTTGAAATGAGTGCCCAAAGTAGAGATAAATGGGTGATTAAAGTCACTTCGGGCGTTCAAAGTCACCCCGGTTGACTGTATATATATATATATATATATATATATATATATATATATATATATATATATATATATATATATATATATATATATATATATATATATATATATATATATATATATGTATATTGGGATTAAAATGTAAGATACTTCATTATAGTCTAAGCAAAATACAACAAACATTCCGCATCCGTTCTCTCAAAAGAATAATACAAATATTTAAGTGGTGGAAAATTTTAACAAGACTAATGTAATTCTAAACCAACAACAATGAAAAACATTTTAATGGAAGAAGATATTTCATTGACATAATTAAGGAGATCACATGAATTTTTAAATTAAATTGTTACTGATTGCTAGTACAATAATGCAAAAGTTCATTTTTAAATGAACAATTAGTAAACAGGGCCCTACTGTATAGTTTATACTATAAATTAGATAATTAGTTATGTTCTATAATTTAGAAATATATAGCATAACTGATGATAAAATAGAATAGCATAAATAATTATGCTGCACAAACTAATATTTATGCTATATGTAACATGGTTATTATGACGTATAGCATAAATTATGTTGTATGGAACAAATTGTGTTGAAAATGAGATAGCATAATTATTTAGTAATTATTTTGGTCCAACAGAGACAAAAAAGTTAAAACTGTTTCAATTTACTTTTCTCTTTGTGGTTTTATAATACAATTTAATTTACTACCCACTCACAATATCTTGTAACATCATTACCATGTCATCTCTCTCTCTCTCTCTCTCTCTCTCTCTCTCTCTCTCTCTCTCTCTCTCTCTCTCTCTCTCTCTCTCTCTCTCTCTCTCTCTCTCTCTTCCAAACCCGCTTAAATAAATATTTCCTGGATATAAATGCACAAAAGAAATGTTAAAAATAAAATGATACGGGTTTTAAAACAAAAAGACCCTTTTTTTTTTATAAAAATATATTTTTATACTTTAGATGAAAAAAAAAATCATAACAGTAACTGATTTCTTTTGACAAAAAGAATCTTACATTTGGTTTGTTCTATTGTTCTTTCATTAAAACTTCTAATTATAACTGACTGCGGGAGAAAGAGAGAGAGAGAGAGAGAGAGAGTTTATCTACCCTTTAAGTATCCAGTAAAATGATAATTGTTTATTTTTTATTAAAAAATTTCTTTTTGTCTCTGTCTTGTGTTTGCAATCATGATTTAATTTCATAAAGAGAGTCAAAAGTTATTTCTATTTTTATATAATATACATTTTTGAATTTTATGCTTAATTTTTAATTTTTGTTGTAAAAATAAAATGAAACATAAACAACTAGTTACGAGTCATATAAATATTTTACCATTCAAAAAAGTTGCGCTAAATTTACAATATTATTTTTATAAGAAAATTATGTATTGAGTTTAAACGGTAAAAAATATTACCATAGTCGTGTTTACTTTATAACAATAATATTAATTACACCATTACCGAAATAAGAAGAGAGGATGTTACAACTGGATGAACCCCCTTTTCTCTTATTTTAATCAAGTTATAGAAATAAAATTTTTCACGTATTAACTTCAATATTACATTGATCACCTGTAAAATTTTGGTGTTTATCTGTAAAAATTGTTTCAGAAAAAGAGGTTGTAAATCTGGTTGTAAAAATCTATGATCTTATTTTGACCAAGGTAAAGCTGTTTTCTAGAAATGAAAAAAAAAAAAAAAAAAAGTTTAAATTAGTGCAGTATAAGCTAAATTGTTATTGTTTCATTTTAATTATATTTCAATTGCCTTTATAGATCGTAGCGTGAATTTAAAAAAATTATCTAACTCGAGGGAGTTATGAAAATGATTTTTTTTTATTATACATAACCAATAATACTCAGATATTAAATTAAGTTTTTGCATGAGCAATTATGCCATTTTTTAACTTTTTAATTACTTTTTTTTGTGTGAAGCTTTGATGTTTATTTTAAAATAAATGTTTGAGAAGAGGAGTTAGTAATGGTGATCATCTAAGCAAAATTAATTGTCAACTGTTTTTTTATTTTTTTTGCTTTTACAGTATGATCCATATTGAACAAAAAGAAGCCTAAATATCTAGATTATATCTATAATATAGATATATCTGGATATTCATGGGGTGTAATCATGCAGATTCTGAAATTCAGGAATTTGTAACTACTGTAGGCCATAAGGCTTAGTATGATTTTCAATAAATTTGTGATCCTATTTCAATTGTAACCAACTCTAAATTATAAAATATTAATGTTGTTACCGCATGGCTACCTTTTACTTAATGGTATGTGTTTAATTTATTATTTAAAATTGATAGTGATAGTGGACACAATATTATACGTTATGCTGTTTGATCCCAGGAAACATAATTTTTTTAAAAATATGTTAATTAATGTTCAGTGCATTTTATCAATTTTGTAATGTATAATCCATGTTTTTATGTCACTCTGAGTCATTTATTATTTTTATTATTATTATTAACAAAAATAAATAGTTCTTCCAAGACAATGATGTCTTATCGGTGGGTGCTTAATGAACATATAAAAATGTTAGTAAGCATAAAAAATTTACAATAATTATTAAACAAGATCAGCACATTTCAATTTTTTTAAACCACAAGAATATAATTATGTTAATATATTTAGAAAAAACAAACAAATTGTATTATTTAAATAAATACCATTTTTTTTACTTTTAATTCTTTTTTACCTTCCGCATCTTTGATAAATTTTGAAATGACATTACAAATTAGCGGTAATTGAACACTCAGTGTCCTCCCACCGTGCATAATTGTCGCGTGCTTTTTTTGTGTTAGAAAAGTGCTTCTGTGTTGAAAATGTGCAAAAAAAATTTTCAATCACCATTATACCAGAGATGAACTTGATAAAATGTACTTTTATGTAGGTACCTTGCAAGTACATAGCTTACACTTGTAGTGTAGGTCAAGTACTTGTCCCATAGTAATGTATAAGTACAAATATTCTTCAAACAAGTACACCTTGTGTTTGCTCAGATAACAATAGGGTGTATGCATTCTTGATAAAGTCGACGTGATGTTGGATCACTCAATAACATATGGACGCATTAGAAAATAACTCATTTTGCCAGCTTAAAAATAATATGCAATATTTTTGAGAGCATTGATGCTGTAAATAGGTTGAATTAATATCTCAAGTATGTAAGAAAAATAACAGTAACCAATTATTAAATGATGTTCCAAAGAAAAAAGCCAAAAATGACGTTTGTTAAGCAATGTTATTCATTACTCCAGTATGGCTTCCAAGCGCATTAAATATGACGTCATTCGCATACACTCTATAAAATGATAAGTATCTGACCTCTCTGTGACCTCTCCTTAAAATAATATTACAACAAAAGAAAGTGAAAACTATAAATGTAAAGTTTGACATTAAAGAAATAGACCAGAGAAAAGCATAAGCATTTAAATCACAAAACACTTGATGGGATTTACTTAAATAACATTAGTTTGTCTCAAAACCCAACAGTAGCCCCGTAGCAGGGATCAGAAAATTCGATTTATGCAACCTGCACAACATTTTCTTACTAATTTTTGCATGTTTCTGACGTCATAAACATGATTTTTTACGCAAATTGCATACTGTACAGTTTTTCCACGCTCTCTCTTGGGGTTACATTAACATTATGATATAAATTGTCATCAGTTTTGAAGATTCCATTTTGTGTTTATTCATTCAAAAGCACATGTTGTTTTATGTGGTCTATGGCTTTAATAACAAGAACGCGTATCTCATTTCATTAGAATTTTTATTTCTATGACCCTTTAGTATTTTCTAACCTAGAAATAATAACAGAAATAATTTTTTATTTTTCTTAAATTAATTAAATCTCTAATTAAAATTAAATACAGAAAATCATGAGGTCAAAATGTTAGAGAATATTTTCATAGTCCGTATGCTATATTTTCATTTCCAATTAATTTAATAATGTTGATTTTAGTTTTACTATAATGTTATTTTAATGTCGCAATAATAAATTATAGTAAAACATATTATATCATGTATAATTTTAATTGTATTGCCATATGTGAAAGTGAAAACTGTAGAAACTGTTTTAAAAATAAAGGTAGGAGAAGGAAAAACTATCTAAATAAAAGTTTTTCTAGTTTGTGGAAAGTTTGTAAAAATAGAATATTTTAGTTAGGATTTATAAAAAAGGAGGAAAAACAAACAAAATAGAAGTATTATTATAAATTATAACTATTATAAGTCTACGGTACTCTCTAAAATAATAATAATACATATTTTTTACGTTGCACTGTCTGAAATTAATTCCAAAAATATGTATGTGATATATATATATATATATATATATATATATATATATATATATATATATATATATATATATATATATATATATATATATATATATATATATATATATGTTGTAAAAATTGAATTTCGAGCGAGGTGACATGATGAATGAGGAAAAAATTTTGGTCTTACCTTCCACTTGAAGACCCTGGGCTTTACACTCGCTGATAGTTTATATTGAATTTTAACAAAAATTAAAAATTACGTCACTAAATGTACATATTAAAAACTCAATTCACTAGTCTTTAAAATTATACATAGCTATGTTAAAATTAACTCACACAAACATGAACGTTTTCGGAAAGCATTCGTTTTTACACGTGTGTATATATATATATATATATATATATATATATATATATATATATATATATATATATATATATATATATATATATATATATATATATATATATATATATAATATATAATATATAATATATATATATATATATATATATATATATATATATATATATATATATATATATATATATATATATATATATATATATATATATTGATGCATATTTTCAAGGGGTTTCATGTTATAGATGGCTCGTATCTCAAAATCTAAAAAGAAAACTTTCAAACTTTATAATAATTTACAAGTTAATAGTAACAGCTACCTATTATAAAATATTTAGAACCCGTGACCATCAGATAAGTTAGAAAATAATTATTAAAATTCACAATGCCCCTTATGGGACTAAAACTTAAAAAATAACTTATAATCTAGCATGGTGACCTCCCCTTCCCTCCCAATTTTTTTTTTTACATTTTTGAAGATACTTTATCCTATTTTCAATATATCTACTATCTACTTACTATCTATCTACCTACTATCTATCTCTACTTTATTCTAATGTATCACTGTGCAAAGTTCATATTTATCTTTCTTTACAACTTTTTAGTGAAATCCTATAGTAGCTAATTTCCCGCGTTAAGAGGGTATCATGATCAGTAGACACAATAATTTTTTGTTAAATCTGTCGGTAGTCATTGACAGTTTCATAGTTAGATGTTTTTCCCTCAAAATAGCGATGTTAACAATGTAATATAATAACGATTAATCGATTCCTGTGGGCAGCCAATAACATTAAAAGATGTTAAAAGGAACATTACTGTTTATTAAATGGTTAGTTTGATGGTTACATCGTATTGCTAGCATTTTTTAAATCTAAAGGGTGTACTGTTTATTTATTTACTAAAAAAAAAAAAAAAAAATCTCCCCCCATCCGCTTGAAGCCACAAGTAGAAATAAATTATTAAAGAGAAACTGGACACACACACACACAAAATTCATTCAATGATAATTTATAAGATGGGATTATTATGCATACACAAACTGGGAAGAAAACTTGTAAAATAGGCAACTTGCGCTACAATTTCTATTGTATAACTGGAATTGATGACGTCATGAATTCCTAAAGTTGCCTACTTTACAGTTTTTTAACTCTGGTGTGTGAGGCTACAGAAGGGTTGAGGGACATAATATACAGTCCGTGCCACCTAAGGATGTTAGCGATTAATCGAAATCGAGCTACGAGCCAATAGACGCTCAAGCACTAGGAGGTGGGGTAATGTTAACTAAATGAAGAGTTTTTAGGCGTTCTTTTTATTGATCACATCCTTTGCTGGCGCGGACTGTACAGTCGGCGCAACCTAAGGATGTTAGCGATTAATCGAAATCGAGCTACGAGCCAATAGACGCTCAAGCACTCAAGGTCACAAGGTGGGGTAATGTTAACTAAATTAATGAAGAGTTTTTAGGCGTTCTTTTTATTGTTCACATCCTTTGCTGGCGCGGACTGTATGTGTGTATGAATGATGGTCCCATTTCATGAATTTTACGTTTTTTATTTAATTTTTTGAGACTATGTATAGTATCTCATTAAGGAAATTTACAATAGGGTGTGTCAAAGATAAAGAACTGACGATTTGTAGAGATATGTTATAAAAATATAAAATCCTATTTATAATAAAATAAGTTTCCTAAACTGAGGCAAAATTTAAAATCTGTTTAACAATTAATTATAATGAAAGTAATTAAAATGGACTATTTTGTTTTGTCACAATAATTAAATGTCTGTTCAACTTTAGTTCAGTTGATCGTCAGTAGTGACTTCAATTTTAACGATCTTTTCTTAAAAAGTGTTTAAAAGTTCTAGAAGTAACCATGATATCAAGTTTACTAAAGCGTAAAATGCGCACCAGAACTTTACATAGGTAAAGTGGGTTCTGACAAGTTTTCGTCACATTATAAATTCAAATTCATAAAATTATAATTTCATTTCATTGAATGTTATTCGTTTAGTTCATATTTTGTACCCATTTCATTAACGTACTTAATAACTAGTAGCAGTATAGCTCATAAAGTAAAAAATCTTCATTTTATACTCTAATGGCAATATTAAACATTGTTATGTTGTAAATGATGTATCAATAACATATAAAGCACTAGCGAAGATAAGTTTTAAAAAATTCTAAAAAAAAAAAAAAAAAAAAAAAAATTCGTCTCACTAAATGGTAGGATTTTAGAATTTTCCCTCTCATTTTTCCATGCAGCCTATATGATAGGCTACTAGTAAGCATAATTAAAAAGCTTTTAATATAGTAATGAAAATGTGTTATCCTTCTAAAATATTCATATACTGGTAACTGCTATTAATTATAGTAAACTGAATTGTTATTACATATCAAGTATATTTTCACTATATTTTTTTTTTACTGCCATACATCTTAAAAAATTATTACAAATTTCTAGAGCTTCGCCAAAACAAGAAGAGATGTTATTGCAACCGGATGCACCCCCTTTTCTCGTATTCTAATCAAGTTATAGAATTAAACTTAACACATATTATCTTTACTATATTACATTAATCACCTGTAAAATTTTGGTATTTATCTGGGGAAAATTGTTTGAGAAACAGAGGTGCATCCGGATGTAAAAATCTTTGATCTTGTTTAGACCAGGGTGTAATTCGATCAAATATAAAAAAGAAAAAGCTTAAAATTCTAATTCTGTTCGTAAACCTTATTCTCTGCTCCTAAAATGACGATCAACTTTGGTTATTCAAATGGAATGCGCATTTTTTGGTGCAAGAGAACAGGATTTACGAACAACACTAATATTATGTTAAACTGTATAAAAAAAGATGATATTAGAAAGGTGTTAAATGGACCCCTATTATTGTTGTAAATTAACTTTGTATAGTTGATAGTTTGTATACTGCGGCTATACAAGGTTATAAAACATATTGATCGTACAAACAGGCAACTAGATTTATGTAATGTGTGGCTATGTAGTGTAGAAAAAATAGGCAAATAGCCAGAAAACCTGCGCTCTTTTCATTTGCTTCAAGAAACAAAATTACGATAGACTAAAACTTTTTCTTTTTTTGGTTTCTAGAAATTTCTAGACCGAATTTTAATATAAATTTATTATTGCCTGCTGTTACAACTATAAAAATTATTATAACTTTCTTTGCAATTTTTTCTTTAGTAAATATTTTTTAGGGGAATATGTGGAATTGAATTGTTTGCATTTTGAAATTTTTTAATTGTTATTCATAAGGTTTTGTGGTTTTATTTTTAGCAGTCTAAAAATTTTAAGAAGAAATCTAATTAAAAAAACAATGAAAAAATATATGTCATTGCTATTTATACTATTCAATGATTTTAAAACTATAACTATTTTATTTTTATAATAAAATGCATTAAAAATCTCCTTGATTATTAATATTATTTTTTTACTATTATTAATATTATTATTGACGTGGACCAATCACAGACTCACGGGAAAACAGCAAAGGACTAATAGCTTCCTATTCTATAGTATTTTGGGACTATCCTTTAAGCCACATGTGAGAAAAACTACTGCAGTTAAACCAGAAATATTTAGATGACATAATATACCAGTCATACTTTTACGTGTTTTAAACTAATAAATAAAATTTCTCAAATAAAAAAGAAGTCTCCGGTTAAAAGTATTGAATATTTATTGCAGTAACTTTTTAGTTAGAAATGTTCAATTGTTCAAGATTATATTTCCTATCAAATGCACTAAAATATATCAAGATAAAAAAAAAAAAAAAAAAAAAAAAAAAAAAAAAAAAAAAAATGTTAGCATAAAAAAGGACCCCATACTATTTGTATTTGATGCCAATAATACCCTAAATCCATATTTCATGTTTTACTAAAATATTTAATACAAAACAGATTATCTCACATTGTGAAGGTCCCAGTACAATATCGATATCTTAAAACCTATCGATTCTTTAACTCACTACAATGTAAGAGATATCGATATGTCATATCTAAATCGATGTTATGACCCCACAGGGGATTACTCCCACCCTCTATCAATAATAACGTTTTACTTTATACGTGTTATACTTTGCATTTATCTTGGAATTGTGCCGATCTTAATAATAATTTTGCTTCGTTCGTACTTTTTTGAGATACATCATAAATAACAAAAATTGATACACGGACAAAAAAAAAAGACAAAAAAAAAAACTCAGTAATTTATAACAGCTTATTTTCAGCATGATTTGTTCTATCCAACATATAATATATATAATTAGAGAACCGGAATTTTTTTTTCAACTTTTTGCGTTTCGGGTGCTATTTTAATTATTTAACCAGATCTCCATCGATCTATTAAATTTTGACCTTTTGACCCCATCTAAAAATCACCTATTTTCACCTATTTCATGAAAAACAACTATTTCAACATTTTCACCTATTTGTCAACTAGTTTCACATTTGTTTCGTGATTTGTTGAAAACGTGTACATTTCTAAGGAAATTTGAAAAAAAGTTAAAAAAAGAAATCGAAAGAAACAAAACCCTTTTTTTTTTATTATTTTTTTTTTTGACAATAGTTGACAAATAGGTGAAAATTTTTGAAATTGTTGTTTTTCATGAAAATATAATAAAATAAAAATCAACTATTAAATCAACTATTTCTTAAAAATCACCTATTTTACCACCTATTTTGCCCCAAGAAAACACCTATATAGTTAACTATTTTGGGGGAAAAAACACATATTTCTGCGCTCTATATATATATATATATATATATATATATATATATATATATATATATATATATATATATATAATATATATAATATATATATGACAATATAATATATATATGACAATAATATATGCAGTTCTTTTAGAAGCTTTTGTATACACTTAATGCGCTCTTGCACTGAATGCACTCTCTTGTTCTCCACACTTTGATACCAGTGCATAATATATCAGTGTACACATGTAAAACTGTAGGGGATGCTTAGTCTTGACAGGTCTATTTATATCTCCGGCCATATAGTCCTGGCAGTGCAAGGTGGTAGTGACCCACGCCAAGTCAGAGGTATCTCGGGACGGTCCATCAATCCACCTCATCTCATTCATTTCTATTACATCACACGTTGTTGGGGTTATCTTGTTGTGCGGTATAAAACTACTATTCATTTTAACAGACTATTATGCGTTGTTTTTGTGCTTTTTTTCTCTTTCAAATTGATTTTGAAAATTTACATATTTTACGATGCTTAAAAAATCTTCATAAATCACTATCATTATTATTATACAATATTATTAAAATTTCTTTCTTTAAGTCTTATTATTATTATTGTCTGATATTTTCTTAAAGCCATAGACCACATAAAACAACATGCGCTTTTTAATGAATAAACACAAAATGGGATCTTCAAAACTGATGACAATTTTTACCAGAATGTTAATGTAGCCCCACGAGAGAGCGTGAAAATACTGTAAAGTATGCCATTTGCGTGAAAATTCATGTTTATGACGTCAGAAACATACAAAAATTAGTATGAAAATGTTGTGCGCGTTGCATGAATCGGATATTCTGATCACTGTTACGGGGCTACTGTTGGGTTACGAGACAAACTAATGTTATTTATGTAAATCCCATCTAGTGTTTTGTGACATAAATGTTTATATTTTTCTCTTGTGTATTCCTTTAAGTATAACAATAACAACATAATTTACATTACTTTTGTAAAAATTATGAAAAATAAAATTGTTACGTAAAAAAGTACTTAGAAATATATATCAAAGTTCTTACGAGTGTCATGATAACAATTTTACATCATAAACTTTCAAGAAGACTTTGTAAACTAGTTTGTAATAAAAAACATTTATTTAAAAATATATATAAAATAAAAGTAAAAAAGAGAGAAGAAAAAAAATGTTGGCAATCTTTTAAACGCAATGCGAACTGTTATAAATAAAAATATCCCATGTACTTGAAGTGAAAGCAATGTTTAAAAAATACAAATAAGTTTCTATAATGTTACTTAATTTTAACGCCTGTTTTGCATAATAACGATATTTTAAAGAACTGTCTTTTTAAATATTTATTTCCAATGCAGCATTCAAAAATATATGATTATTTATTAACGATGTTTAATATTTAATGTCATCAATATTTTGCATTTTAATGTTTATACTGCAGTTTATAAATCAAGTATTATTAAATATTTACTCCAGTTCATTTGCATATACTTTATTTTATAATGCTTCATTGATTTGTTCTTGTACTGTAGTATAGACAAATTTATATATCATTCTGTACATTGAAATATAAACAAAAAATACTTTAAAAAACGTTAGGAACAAATATATTTGAATGTGAGGAGAAATATTAAAGTTTTATTTAAAGGCCTGTTCACAATGGCGCGTAAATTCACAAAAACTTTCACGTAAAATTCCAAATGACATTGAATGTTGTACACGGGAAAGTTATGTGAATTTACCTTCATTGGGACAGTCCTTAAAATAGATAAGTTGCTTTACAAATAAACAAATAGATGAATGAATGAATGAATGAATGAATGAATGAATGAATGAATGAATGAATGAATGAATGAATGAATGAATGAATGAATGAATGAATGAATGAATGAATGAATGAATGAATGAATGAATGAATGAATGAATGAATGAATGAATGAATGAATGAATGAATGAATGAATGAATGAATGAATGAATGAATGAATGAATGAATGAATGAATGAATGAATGAATGAATGAATGAATGAATGAATGAATGAATGAATGAATGAATGAATGAATGAATGAATGAATGAATGAATGAATGAATGAATGAATGAATGAATGAATGAATGAATGAATGAATGAATGAATGAATGAATGAATGAATGAATGAATGAATGAATGAATGAATGAATGAATGACAAATGAATAAATAAATGAATAAACAAACAAACAAATATCTTTTAAATATAGAATCCGAGAGCCCCTGTAAAGTAGTCAACATGTTTGTCAGAAATACCACAACGGTTGCATAAGTTGTAGGATACACGAGAAACTAGAAATGAGGTTAACTGGTTTTACAACACTCAATGAAGTGCCTTGCAATTATATTAAGTACTTACATCAGTAAGTGAAGAAATATGTTGTACTAATTAACTCTGAGTGATCTAAATCAAGTTTAGTACATATACCATCAAATCATTGTTTTTAAGGCGGGAAATCAGCTACTACAGGATTTGACTAAAAAGTCGCAAAGAAGGAAAAATCTGAAATTTTGCATGGTGATACATTAGGTTAAGGCAACTTCAAAAATGTAAAAATTTGGGGGGGTCACCATGCTAGATTTTGAATTATGATTTTTTGAAGTTTTAGTCCCATAAGAGGCCATGTTAATTTTAGTAAATTTCAAAAATTATTTTCTCTCTTATCTGATGGTCACGGGTACTTAAAATTTTATCATGGGTAGCTGTTACCATTAAATTTGAGGTGACATAAAAAAATTAGGATTTTTTGTTTTAGATTTTAAGATACAAGCCAACTAAAGACAACCCTTAAATTATAAATATATACAATATATTGCAATATATTGCAATATATTGCAATATTAAATTGCATATATTGCATAAATTGGTTTTTATAGCTTTATATCAACAATAACAAACAATTAGCACACATTTCAAATTTAGTAATATTATCTCATCAGAATATCACTGAAATAATACATTAATTTCACATGTATATCAATATAAAATTTAAGTTAAAAAGATTAAAATTTATAATTAAATTATGAGTAAATAAATAAAATAATTTTAATTAAAATTTACTGATTTTTTAATCCCGCTTTTTTGATAACATGATTTAAGGGTTAGAAACATGCTACAACCTCGATCAAAAAAGTAAATTGCATAATTTTTAATAACAATATCAACTGTGATGACCTGGGGTCACTTTGATACATATTTAGAGATATCATTATTCAATCATGCAGAATATGATTGGGTCATGCAGGTAGTAAAAGTTAATCCCTCGCAAATTTATACAGCCCTCTTTGTTCTCTCACCTCTATACAAAGGTAAGTACATCTCTGAAAAAAATATATCACCATCAGCAAGAAGGGGGCAGGGTTTTTAAAAATGGCTGCCCGACTGGCACGGCCCCAGACTGTCTCCCTCCAATTAACTCGCGCCCTAATTACCGCAGCGAGATGAACCTGGCGGAAGGGTTCATGAATAGGACATATCTTTTAGCTATCAAAAATAAAAAAAGCGGTGTACTATCCCTTTAAAACAATATTTTTAAATTCAAATTGTTAATTTATTGAGCAACAGAGCAAGTTCACAAGTACTGAATACAATATAGTCTTATTGTAAATAATTTGTAACGTTGCAGTATATTATACATGTCCAACATTATCAATATAAATTTAACTGACTGTACTATAACACAGTTGGGTTAAATTGAGAAGCTTATACCAGATTTTGACCCCCCCCCCCAAAAAAAAACACATTTATTATTGTTCTTATTATTATATTTTTTTTGACATTTCATTTCGCATCACTCGAGTCCATGATCACGTGATCTAAATCATGATGTTTAAAGTACACTAGAAATTCCCAAGTATTCTATCCCCATAAAAAATTTATATAATTTTGTTCATTTTTAAGAGGTCATGATTGCCATTTAAATGCATGTTATTTTTATGAGTTTTTTTTTTTAATAATACAGAAATAATTTTGTCAGAACACGTGGTATAGAGACTTTAATGTTTTTTTTTTTTTTTTTTTTTTTTTTTTGCGCGAGAGTGATACTGACTTTTTATGTATTAAAATGCTACACAACTGTAAAAAAAAACCACAATCTTAGCATCATATTTGCATAAGTAGAATATACTGCATCAAATTAAATAAAGTTATTATGTATGTCAACTCTCATAATAACGATGTCATTAAAATGCAAAGAAAATGTACAAATAAATCTTACTAAAAGTCAGTAAGCTAAATAAAAGTCATGTATATCATTATAACATCATTTTATTATACAGTTCATGTCATAATGTACACACCATAACACTAAAATCTTCATTATTATAACCTTATTAAAAGGTAATATGAAAACTTCTTTTTTATTATTATTATTATTATTATTTTTTTTTTTTTTTGCTTGCCATATTGTGTTATTGTGCTACATCAATCCCAGTCAAGACATTGTCTTATCGGCAGGTAAGGACTTTCCAATTAATGGAAAAGCACACACGGGCCGGCCACGGCCTAAGTACACAGCCCAGCATTTGCCATGAGAGCCTAGAGAAACCATGGAAACGTCTAGGCAGGCTGGTCGGTGCAATCACATCAATCAGAATGCTGTGCGTTGTCATGGAATGCATGTAAACATGCATCGTGCAACGTGTTGTGCTCTCACACTTCACGTACGCACCCAGCAGTGGCTCGAACCTATACTCGGTGAGGAGTACAGAGTTACGAGTCAGCTGCCTTCACCACTCGGCCATACCAGCTCGGTATTTAAGATGTTTTAAAGAAATAGACCAAAAGAAAAATTAGCATATACATCACAAAGCACTTGATGGGAGTTTCATAAGTAACATTAATTTGTCTCAAAACTTCTGTAGCAGTGATCAGAAATTTTCAACTTACACAACATTTTCATTAGAATTGTTGTCTATTTCTGACGTCAGAAATGGGAACAGTCAAGCAAATAGCATACTTTACAGTATTAGCATGCTCTCTTGTGGGGGCCACATTTACATTGCGGCAAAAATTGTCACCAATTTTGGAACTCACATTTTTTGTTTAATCATTAAAAAGTACATGTTATCAATGGCTTCAAAGATAATAAAATGGTTTTAATAATTTTTCTACATAAAATAAAGATTTTTATTTCAGTATTTGTACACACACATACCATATAATTAAAAAATATACATATTATGTACTCGTACATTATAAAAAAATGCATAGTTGAATGCAATTGTTATATTATATTACTGTACATTTTTACTGTATAATTTATTGCCATATAATGAAATGGAATGATATAAAAAGAAAATATAAAAAAATATGACTTTTTAGTTTCAAGTAACTTTATTTGCATTTTTTTTATTGGTGCTATCATATTTCAGTTACAATAAAAAAATGTTATAAAATTGAATTATTATTTTGTATTTTTATTAACATACAGTATACATGAGTATAATTAAGTTATTGTATTATTATTATAATAAACTAAAACATCATACTATTTAAAATATGATTTTGAAGTTAGCTACATTTTATTGCTATTTATAGTATTTATATATTTTTAAGCAATGTAATAATGTTCAGACCATATTTTTATTCACTTTTAATGATAATGACAAAGATGTTCAAAATATATTAAAGCAAGTTTATTATAGGCTTTCTTCAACTGTTTCCTCTACCTTTTTTTCTCTGCATTTTTATGTTAATGTTTTTTTTAAGCTGCTACAAAATTTAAACTTTCTACACGGAAAACATTATCTAAAGAGTTAGTATTTAGACTTTTTTCATAATAAATTCTTTAGATACAAACTAAACTTTTTAGAATCTAAAGAGTTAACTATTTACCGCTAAAGAAATTACGTTTGTACTAACAAGTTACTCTTTGGACTTTTTGCAAGAGAGTTATTGTTTAGTACTAAAGAGTTATTGATATGTATCTAAATAATTTATTAAATTTATGTTTTCCGTGTACGTAATAAAGGGTCTGGAATAATTGCGTACGTTCGCAGGTGGCGTCACGTGATGAATGCCACCAATCAAAAGCACGAAAATTAGGGTAACCAATCAGATCACGTGATAAATAGCCATAAGTAGCGTTACGCATACGCAGTGTTATATAAAATAATGTTCATTAGTATTCAAAAATTTTGTTTTGCAACATTTTTATTCAATCTCTATAACATATAAATTATAAAGAAACAGCTATTTTAAAGCCTACTATAAGCAATTTTGCACACATCCACTTCCATTTCGACGTACTGCGCATGTGTAGTAAGTAGACATGGAAGCAGATGTGACCGAAATCACTTAAAGTGAATGTTTCTGTTAACTAAAAATGTCGGAAAAGGAAGTGCCGGAAGAGGAAACCACATGAAGGTAAAAGTAGGAGAAATCTTCGCGCCAGCAGCAAGCTAGGCCTGAGCCACCTCCCACTTTTAACATCACGTGGTTTCCTTTTCTGGCACTTCCTTTTCCGATTTTTAGGTTTACATAAAAGGTCATAGTTGTTCCTTTATTAGTCAATAACGTTGTTCATTTGTTGGGCTGGGCGTTTCAAGAGTTAGTATATAATGTAGAACAAGGCAATTTTGCATTCGTACTTTCCTTTATTAGCAGTTCAAAGTACAAAATAGAGCCAATAAAGCTTCTTCTACAATTTTTTCCCCTATGATCTTCAATTATTCATTGCATACTATCGGAGTTGTGCAAAAAAAAACTGAAAACTTTTTCTGATCACCAGCAGCAAAATTTTTCAAGTTCAATGTTATTTCAATATAACTTTCCTATTTTGCTATCGGGGATCAAAATTATCTTTCACGTATGTTTACTCAACTATGATGATAAAACTTTGTAAGGTCACAAGTTCAATATCTCTAGACTTTGATCATGTATTGACGACACATTTTGATATCATATTGGGCCAACAAAAATGTGAGATAGGATAACTTTAAATGAGGATGAGAGAGTAATGAAATTAGTCGCGATTCATCTAAACATATTAACAAAAGGTATTAGAATTCTTATAACTATACTTTAAAATCCCAGGGTCTTAGGATTCCTAAAGTCTTAAAGTGACCTATGTGCATTGATGAATCGCACACATTGTGTATTCAAAATTGATCATTCCCATACCTTAAAATTGTGCATGTTTTAAAAAAACTAACACAACATAATTTTTACTTTTTATTTTATTTTATTTTTTGCTTTGACTAAATTTATTAAACCGCACACACGGAAAGAACAAATTAAGCAATTTTTTGTTTATTTTTGTCATTATAGCATAAATAATGCTAGGTTAGAACAGCATAAACAGTTACGCTGTACATCATAAGATTTATGCTATATAAAATAGTTATAATGCAGTATATCGATTTTGAATAAAATGTGCTGAAAATGAGTTAGCATATAATTATTACGTATTTAGTACTAGTGTCTTAGTTTGTGCTGGTTCATTCCAAACGGTTTGATCATGAGTCATGACCTAGAAAAAATCCCGGTATTCACCATAGCAGACTGTGGAAACCTGGGAAACGCTCAGGCAGAATATTTAGGTTTCTATTAGTGTAATTGTTTGGGGGTGGGTAGGAAAATTGACGATGTTAGGTTAACGATCCCTTCCCTTAAAACTACCTTATTATAAATCAAGTAAAGGTACCTAAATCTATATCTTGCAATTTTTAGTATAAACAAAAATCATCAAAGTTTCTATACGTAATCAATAATCATCTTGTTTTCAAATAATTCATTACAACTTCTTTCCGATATTCAACTGCATGTAATATGGCTATAAAATAGTTTTTATTCGGCGTTATTATGACTATTTTATCATGAAATCATCATTGTCAAATTTTATACTTTCAACTATACTCCAGTCTTTTAATATGAGTAATTTAAAAATAACAATTTATATATTTCATTACATTTTATATTATATTTAATTGAAGAAATTAAAGTAGCATGTAAATATGTTATTTAATTTTAGTTTACATTATATAGCATGGGATAAATAGGCGTGGCTCAACACCAAAACATCTCTCTCTCTCTCTCTCTCTCTCTCTCTCTCTCTCTCTCTCTCTCTCTCTCTCTCTCTCTCTCTCTCTCTCTCTCGGTCACTGTATGTTATTTTCAACTTCATATAAAAATGAGGTTAAAAAACAAAACAATAATAAATAGTACTTTTTTTCTAACTTGCGCATAGTATCATTGCATGTTAAAGGTAATGTGATATGTTATCTAAAAAATTAACAAAGATTATAGAAATAATATAGATTAAAAAAACAACAACATTTTTTTTAAATATTTATTTTGATTGGTTAGATGTAATTGTGTGACCTATAAAAATAGTATATTCATTGGTTGTAGTTAATGTCTGTATTTCAATTTGTATTAGATTTTGTATGAAATTGTCTGTTGTGTTTACTTTGCGATCTTAAGTCTATATTGAAAACGTAACTAAGCTTAAGGAAGATTCAAAGTATACAAAACCTTTCTTTTTATATGGTCAGAAAGCCAGACTTCGAACAGCTAAGAAAAACTGACTATTTTATTGTTAATTTTAAACGTCCAAAAATAATAAAATTCGAGCTCGTTCTGTAAACTATACACAAAAATTGAGCCGGCTTCGAAAATGTTCCTTTGTTATAAACAGCTGGATATGACGTCGTTACCTGTTTACTACGTTTATACATATGGTCGATCATTGTTATTTCTTCGTTTAGAACTTTGAACTTGATAAGAATGAAAGAAACTTTTCACAAAAAAAAAGTTCCATGCTCTTCATGCGACTCAATTTTGTTGGCTCAAAAAACAAGATTAATCAATGAATGTGTCTTATTTTGTTGGTCAGCCAATCACTGTTGTTGAGATTCACTTTACTTTACAGAACAAGCTCATATTTTTCAGTGCTGTGAAAGTTATTACATGAAACGTGACAAATGTTTTTTTTTACTTGATTTGTTCAAAGTTCAATAGTGTTCGACGTATAGGCAGCTGACCATATGACTTTCTTACAATTTCTTATATTATTGAGTAGAGAATCTAACAATAGAAATAGGACGATGATGTGAAAAGTAATTGAATTTGTCACATCGATGATAAATCACATTAAAAAAAAAAAAAAAAAAAAAAAAAAAAACTTTATTAGTTATTTTAAGGTAAATAACTTGTTTATAGCGTATGTAGGTAACTATAATTGGCTCTGGAACTTTTTTGTTCATTATTTATAAGTAAACGAAGAAAAATATAAAAAATATATCAAATATTCATAAGCGTACAGGTAGTGACGTCATGATCAGTTGTTTTTAACAAAGAACAAATATCTCAGCTGATGCTTTTAAAATATTTGTGTGTAGTTTACAAAAACAAATTACATTTGTTTGTTTATATTGTATTTTAGCTAGGTAAACCAGTTCTGATGAAAAGTATTAAAAGTGGTATCTAAATCGATTCCATACTTGACAGCATTACATTTATCCCTAGTTGTCTGAATCTCAACCTGTCAATAATCCCTTGAACATTAACCATCCCAAGTTTTGTTGTAACAATAAATTTGTCTGAAAATTCTACAAACAAATGAGCAACGGGGAAAAAAATTCTAGCGGTTAAAGTTGCAGAATAGTGTCGAAATATATCATGCGAGTTTAAAACTTTTTTTTTCTTAGTATTGCATTTCTTTCACCACACGATATATTATACATAAAATTACATTTTTAATGTGCTGCAACTTAAATGCATAATAATTATATTGCAAAAGTTATTTATTGCAGTTTTTCTCACTTCATTCACGCTACAATATGATTATAATAATTATCACCTTAGTGTATATATTTTTTTTACTGTTTGAAAACCAAAGATTGATTACAGGAAATAATGTATACTATTTAGTAATGACTTTCTTACGTGCTATTTTTTGTTGCGTTTAATAAGAAGGAAAAAATATTTAAAAGATTTTATTAAAAATGTTTTTTATATTATGTTTTAAATGTTATATTTTTTTAGAGAACTATTTAATCTAAATTTTCATCTTTAGATTATGATTTGATACTGAATTACAAATTTTCTTTTCCTTTATACTTTCTATTGATTTTCACAGTTTTAAAATAAAATAAAGAAAAAAATAAGTGCTTCCGATTCACCAAAACTTCTGATTTATTTTTTTATTTTTTTATTTGTCTACTTACTTACTTACTTACTTACTTACTTACTTACTTACTTACTTACTTACTTACTTACTTACTTACTTACTTACTTACTTACTTACTTACTTACTTACTTACTTACTTACTTACTTACTTACTTACTTACTTACTTACTTACTTACTTACTTACTTACTTACTTACTTACTTACTTACTTACTTACTTACTTACTTACTTACTTACTTACTTACTTACTTACTTACTTACTTACTTACTTACTTACTTACTTACTTACTTACTTACTTACATTACTTATTTTCCTTTAGTTTTTAATCAGAAAATGTTGTTTATTATTTATTCTTTAACAAGTCGTTGCATTTTTTGCATTTTAATGCTGACAATAAAGGAAAAGTCATTTATAGAAAATAATTTACATAATTAAAGTATAAATTTACATATTTTAATTAAAATACATTTCCAGTATATTACTCATTAAAATGCAACAAAGTTAGTTTTATAATTTTAATTTAGTTATTTTATATATTTTATATTGTTTTCATTCTCGTCACGATAATGAGTAGAGTGATAAAAGTTATTGTTCAGTAGTATTCTGTACTTTACAGCTCTTATTTTAATGCATATTGATTACATTACTGCAGTTTGAGATTTCTCTTGTTATTTATATGATTTTTCTCTAAAGATTAATACAAAAGTACTGTCTTAAATGGAGACGTCACTCTTTGCAATCAGCTAATTAAAAAAAAAAAAAAAAAAAAAAAAAAAGTTGAACAATGGACCTGGTTTTTGAAGAATGATTTTTGACGGTATCTTGATAGCTTAAAAATGTAAGTGTTATAATTTACAATGAAAATTTTTAATTACAAAGCGTTTGAAATTTTATACCCTACATTTTATAGCCCATATATTTAGCATGAGACATAATTATTTCTTTCCAACTTCCCCAATACGTGTTTTTTTTTTTTTTTTTTTTTTTTTTTTTTCACACTGCAAGTTTAAAGTAAGAAACGGTATGAAATTTTTATCATGAGTAGGTGACACAATGATTTTAAATTTGATGTGAAAAAATGATGAAGATGTGGAAATTTATAACTTTCGTGCCCTTTCTTAATTAGCAAATTAATTAGAAATTAATATTATAATAACTGCTGAGTAAGTGCTTATTGTTGAAGACAAAGAAAACAAAAATTATAAAACTAATATTTGAGTAACTTAAACTTAAGAGATAAGCTTTCTTGTTTTTTTTTTTTTTTTTTTTTTTTTACGTTAATAATACTTGTTAATTTTATGTTATTTGGGTGCATTTTTTTTTTACCAATTAAAACATGATTATTACCATAATGTAAAATATTAGTGTAAATATTTTAAATGGCTTTTTTTAACTTCTTCAGGAAACTTATCAATAAAAATATTTTATACCATCTATGTTTATTTTATTGTTTTTACATATATTGGGAATAGAAATCCTAAAATTTAGAGTTCATTAGTTAAAATTTTACATCGTTAAGAAAGAGAAAACATTTTTTTCATTACGTTAAAATCATTAAAAATAGAGCATGTACATACAGTATATAAAAAAAGTTCTAACAACAAGATACAAAAGCGTGCTTGTGTGTAACCACATGAATTTTAAATCATGTTTCCAAAAAAAAAAAAAAAAAAAAAAATTATATATTCCCGTGAATAAATTTGAATATTTTTGTTGGTCTCAAACATATTTTCAAGTGCACTAGTGTAAAAATAAACCATCTTTATTTATTTTAGTTTTTTATTTATTCTGTTTTCATCTCACGTATTTTTCATGTTTATTTATATTTTTACAAGAGGGTGCATATTTATTGAAGAGTTGTGACATTTGACTTTATAAGACTGAAAAAAGAGCTGGAGGGGAAGGCTTAAAATGTTATCATATTATCATATTGCAGTTTTGTTACTACAAAATTCATCAAATAATTATTGAAATTTGGTTCTATTTATGAGCTTACAAAAATAATTACGTAATAATTATGACAGCTCAATACAGTAAGATTTTGTGCATAACATCATAATTTATATTATATTTTAGTAATTATATTACATAGCATAATAGTTAAAGACGTAGAACACCTTGAACAAAAAACTTGCCTAATATCCTAAAATACCCAAATATCAACATTATTTTGGCCGGAGTCATTGATTTCTAATTTATTTTCCATTTACAAAATGTCAGTTGCGGGTTTACTACGTCACAGCTCGCCTGTTTCCGCGCGCGTGGACCAGGCGAGCTATGACGTAGTAAACCCGCAACTGACATTTTGTAAATAGAAAATAAATTAGAAATCACGCGCGCGTGGACCAGGTGAGCTGTGACGTAGTAAACCCGCAACTGACATTTTGTAAATGGAAAATAAATTAGAAATCAATGACTCCGGCCAAAATAATGTTGATATTTGTGTATATTAGGATATTGGGCAAGTTTTTTGTTCAAGGTGTTCTACGCCTTTAAGATTTTTAGCATAATTACTTATGTTATTACAAAATAACAACATATGTGATCTACAATATAGCTGATATTCAATCCAGAATGAATTACTTTATTATTTTTATTTTTATTTTTTTCGTGTGGAGATGTTTTGTGTTATTCTGGCTTCTGTATGTAATAAAATATTCTTTTAAAGACATGATTACATGGTGAAATATTTTTAAAGGGGCAATCAATCATTATGCTGTCTCCATTTAAAAACACAAATATTAAATGTAACCAAATTTCATGTGAACAGACCTTCAGACAATAATAAATTTTAACTTAATAACTTAATATCATAAATTAATTGTAAACTTTAAATGTAAATATAAAAAATAAAATGATGAATAAAAAAACAAATATTTAAAATTATAATTACCGTCCGGATTTAAAGGTAAAAGGTAGTTACCTCGGCAAGTTTTAGATGTTTTGCTTGACATTCTACTTGGTATTTATATTTACATAACAGTTATTACTGCTCAGAGAACTACCTAAGCTACATGTAACAATAAAATGTTATGCAAATTCAAAGAAAGTTGGACAAAGAAATTTTTGTAGGCGTCACCTCCATTTCTACCAAAATAATAATAATTATAAATTGTTTCTAATTTTAATCTAATTGCGTGTATTTTCCTGATAGAAATTCAGCTAATCTAACAAAACATCACGTTTACTTAAAGGCACAGACCACATGAAACAACTTGTTCTTTGAAATGATTAAACACAAAATAGGATCTATACATACAAAACTGATGACAATTTTTAACAGAATGTAAATGTGATCACACAAGAGAGCGTGAAAATGCTGTTAAGTATGCACTTTTTGTGAATATTCCAGTTTCTGGCGTCAGAAATAACAAATAATTATGTTTATTTATTTTTCACTAATTCAGATACATCAATAGAAAAAGTCAAAAATTAGTATGAAAATGTCGTGCGGAGTGCATTAATCACAATTTTCTGATTACTGATACGGCGCTACTTGAAATAAACTAATGTTATTTATATAAGTCCCTTTTAATGTTTTGTGATATAAATGCTAATGTTTTCTTGTTGTCTATGCCTTTAATGTTAAATTAACATGCATTTGTAAATATTATTTTGTAAACATGTATTTTTTTTAAATATATGGTATAAATACTGTAGATAAAATGATTCGTGAGAAATAAAGCTTTTTACATAAAAAATTATAATTATTTAACATTTTAATTGTACAGTACAGTTAATGTTATTATACTTTAACATACGATCTACACTAATACAACATTAGGTAGGGATAATGCCATATTTATGTTATTAAATCATGACGAATACAGTCAGTACATTGTAAGTACCGAAGTGTCATCAAAAACTTTCAATGTGTGCTTATGGGAAAATATACCTAATGTGTGGCAACTTTGTACTCAAAATACACACACAATTAACAGGTATGAGGGGAACAGAGTGCTCAAGTAAAAAAAAAAGAGAGAGAGAGAGAGAGAGAGAGAGAGAGAGAGAGAGAGAGAGAGAGAGAGAGAGAAAAGTGGCATACAGTGTTGTAATCCATTCTAATGTCATGAGTCATGACTCTTTTCAGTAACACTTCGGTACAAAGGTAAATTTTATAATAATAATAACTACAGTTAAAACAGCTATTCGGGTAATGCACAAAACGTTCGCTGAAAGTTAGTATTATACATTTACTTGCATCGGCTGAACAAATTTACATTTTTATAATTTTGAAAGAAATACACCCACTAATACCAGAAACATCTTATTCAAAAATTTCTTCAAATTTTAATTATTAAAAAAAATCCTACAGTTTTAACATGATTAAAATTTAAAATGCATTAGCTTATAGGTTATTGCTTTAAAGGGGTAGGTGACCGTCTGATATCTCGCAAAATAGACGGTCGCGAAAAATAAACACAAAATAAAGAAGAAATGTTACTTAAAAGTTTAGTTACGTCAAACATGTGAAAGCACGATCAAATATTTAAGTTATTCCACTTTAAAGATAACATGTAAATGTAGAAATGATTGTCAATAATATATTTACAAGTACATTAAATATACATATCCAAAGAAAATCCACAAGCATTAACAATAATTCACATTTCATGCAATTTTGCATCTTATATCATGTGGCTGACGCGATAAAGTTTTGTTTATGCAATAAGAGTGCACGTTCATTTTATTCTATTTTTCTCTCGCTCTATTTTATTTATTATTAAAAATATTATTTGATTACGTACTTAGGTAAAATCGATTGTACTCTGACAAAAGTTTTAAAAGTATAATTAACTTAATGTAACACGTGAAGTTAACCTGGATTACTTTCGTGATAATAATCGAGCAACTGCACACGTGTGTTATTTCATTTCAACTTTGCTGGTCAATAATTTCTTGTAAAAAAAAAAAAAAAAAAAAAAAAAAAAAAAAAAAAAAAAAAAAAAAAAAAAACTTTATAGTAGAGTATGAAAAATATAATTTTTATATTAAAATTAAGTTTTACTTCTACCATTTATTGAATAATATTTTTTGCAAGTGATAGTATGAGAAAAATAATTGAGATATATAGTCTGTAATTAAAAGCTAAAATAGAATATATATAATATATATATATATATTTTTTTGCAACCCTAGCGATTAAGCTCTTTCATTATAAGAAATGCATTTGATCGAGCAAAGGAATTTTTAATTACTAAAAAATTACAAGCAAAGTAATTTTGAATGCAGCATACTATAATGCTTCCTAATGATGATTTTTTTTTGTAGTAAAATATTAAGAGCTGAAAACTTTAAAAATACGACTAGTGTGCGTCATAAAAATTTCCTCGTTTTAACTAAAATATAGATTTCTCAAAAAAAAAAAAAAAAAAAAAAAAAAAAAAAAAAATGCTTAAAGGAATAGACCAGAGAAAAACTTAAGAATTATATCACAAAACACTGGATGGGAATAACATAAATAACTTTAGTTTGTTTCAAAACCTAACTGTAGCTCCGTTGCAGAATTCAGAAAATTTTAATTTATGCAACCCGCACAACATTTTTTTTTACTAATTTTTGCATGTTTTTGACGTCATAAACATGAATAGTCACGCAAATAGCATACTTTACAGTTTTTCACACTCTCTCGTAAGGCTACATTAACATTCTGGTAAAAATTGTCATCAGTTTTGAAGATCCCATTTCGTGTTTATTCATTAAAAAGCAAATGTTGTTTTATGTGATCTATGGCCTTAATGGTTTTGTAAAACATAACAAATTAAGTGTGTCATGCGTTTAACACATTTTAGTCTGATTGGATACATGTCATCATCGGTAATATGCATCACATGCATGAATGTTAAATTATATGTATTAATATATTATTTAATATTACTAATGTGTCATTGATATGGTTTATCACAAGTACAGGTCTGAGATGGGGAGGGGGGGGGGGGTAAGGAGCAAGTAATATACTCCCAACCGATCAAAATACATAGCAGATACCCAACACTAGCTGCCTCCCACAATGGAACACTTGCAATGAACGAACTACTTAAAATAAATTTGAATAATCTTAATGCATTTCCTATGAAAAAAAAATCGTTTTCACTTACACGTCACTCTAAAAAATGGTGCATTACTTTAGTTACGAATACTAACTTATTTAAGATAATCACTTTTAAGTTATTATGAGTAGCTAAAATAATGCATTTAGCAATATTAAAAATGGCTAATTTTAGTTATTATAAGCCGTTTTAAGTTTTTTTAAGCTATTTTTAGTTAAATTAGCTATTGTTAATAATTTGCTAAAATGCATTATTTTATATAGCTACTCATAATAACTTAAAAGTGATTATCTTAAATAAGTTACGATTCGTAACTAAAGTAATGCACCAATTTTTAGAGTGATTGCAACAATTAAAAACAATTTATTGCAAGTGGTCCATTACATGATTAACATAACGAGAATCATCTTGCCCCCTAATCTGGTCTATGGTTGATAAAAATGTGACGTATTTACAAATCTCTCTAAATAAAAATTAAAAAATTTGTATGTAGGGAAAATAATTTTTTTTGTGATATGAACTCTAACATTTATACTAATGTTTAAAAAAAAAAATGTAAATTAAATATTTATATAAACATACGACTGTTTCACTCATAAAAAGTAAAATATTTAAAAAAAATGGTTAACTTCAAACAATACATTAAAACATAACATAAACAAAAGTTTATACAAACACAAGTTGCATATATTTATTATATTACAAATTTTTTTTAGTCATTTTATCTCCCAACTTTATATCGTGTTTAATTTTGCAATCTGTGAAGAGAATTCTGATGACCACAAGCCAAATACTACAGTTAAATAAAATAACAACATTCTAAACATAATTTACAGTAAAACTTTTGTAATTCTCTATGTTTACTGTACAGTGATAATATTATAAATAACATTTTATTATATGTGTGGTACACAATGATAAAACTTCATTTTTGTCATGTTTTATCACTTTTTTTTTTAATTACAATTACTTCGTTATTATGTTAGAAATATGTAAGTTATGTGTGCACATGTGTGCACATATTAAAGGAATAGACCAGAGAAAAACATAAGTATTTATATCACAAAACACTTGATGGGACTTACATAAATAACATTAGTTTGTCTCAAACCCCAACTGTAGCCCCGTAGCAGTGATAAGAACATTCAATTTATGCAACCCGCACAATATTTTCATACTCATTTTTGCATGTTTCTGACGTCATAAACATGAATTTTCACGTAAATTGCATATTTTACAGTTTTTTCACGCTCTCTCGTGGGGCTACATTAATGTTCTGGTAAAAATTGTCAACAGTTTTGAAGATCCCATTTTGTGTTTATTCATTGAAAAGCACATGTTGTTTTATGTGGTCTATGGCTTTAAAAAAAAACTTTCAAATTGCATGGGGTTCAATTGATTCATCAAATATTGAAATAGGTGAATACTTATTTATTATTATTTTTTTTTTTTACTATTATTATTTTTTTGCTGAAATGGATTAAATATGCCGAATGCCAATTGTAAATTCAGGCGTATTCACATAGATTAAATTTCTATATCTCTCTAAATAGTTTCATACTGAAATGTACACACATAGTATAGTACAAACAAACTAAATTTATTTTCCATGAACTTTGATCAAATTATTGGAATATTTTCACCATAATGGAGTGAAGGATGAAAATCAGTAACAAATTTAATGAAATTCCTCAACCCTTTTGAGAACGTAAAATTTGTATCGTTAGAAAAGTTAACAATAATTTCTTAACAATTAATTACTTCAATTTTTTAAATTTAATTTTCTTTTTCTTCGATCTGAAATGTTACAAAGGCAATATATTTTTCTTTTATAAAAAAAAAACGAGATTTTTTTTTTAAGCTATAGATTCAATATAGAGCAATTGGATTTCTAACGTCTTCAGTAGCTTCAGGTAAGAAGTAAAAAAATGTGTCACTGCGGTGCTATATTGATGAAATACGTCACATCTTTTACCTCGACAAAATAAAACACCTACGCACATTAGAGTGAAAAAAATATAAAAAACGAGAGTTCCATATAGCAACCTCGTAACAGAGTTTTTCTGGTATGCAATCTTGAATCTTACTGTTCTTTTCATAGAACTTATTATATAGCCAGGAAATTTTTTGTTTGTATTATCGCCCACAGATATAATTAAATGATAGTTTTTGGTTACATAAACGATTAATTAAAAAATATCGAACATTCTTAGGAATTTAGCTACGAGCATTTTAGTTTGCATTATCGCCCACAGATATCGCCCATTTTAAATGATAGTTTTTGTTTAAATAAACGATTATTTAAGAAATATCGAATATTAATAAAGTTTTGCAGGTACAGTTGCATGAAAAAAAAAAAAACTGTAATACGAGGATACTTTAGTTTGTTCAGCAAAGTATAGTGAGTTTCCTAAACAATGATTGGCTGCCAAAAAAATTAGCCACATGCATTGGTTGATGTTTTGAGACGATACAATTGAGTCAATGTTGAGCATGGAACTTTTATTTTGAACGTCAAGTCTAATCAAGTCTAAAGTTCTAAACAAAGCAATAAGACAATGACCAACCATATTGAGTGCGTATGTTAACTCTAAAAAACGGAAAAGGAAGTGGCCGGAAAAGGAAACCACGTGACTGTAATAGTGGGAGAAACGTTGGTGCCAGCAGCAAGCTAGGCCTGAGCTACCTCCCACTTTTACCGTCACGTGGTTTCCTATTCCGGCACTTCCTTTTCCGTATTTTGAGTAAACATAAGCATCAACCATTATATAAACGTCGTAAACAGGTAGTGACGTCATGATCAGATGTTCTTAACAAAGGAAAAATATCGAAGCTGGCTCAAGAGTTGTGTGTAGTTCATGATGGAACTTATATAGAATACCTGATACTGAAAAACGTGAAATACTACCAAGTGAGCTTATTTTGAATATTTAAGCACACTTTATATTTTAGTCATTTTATGCCATGTTTTTTCTTCTTCTATCAACTTGTAGCAACTTAATATTTAATTTAACACGTTGATTTTTTTTTTTTTTTTATGAACACGATATTCTAAAGAGATCTCATTTCAATAAAAGAAAAGTGTGCATATTTTTTATTTGTATAATCCTTCCTGATATACATAATGCCATGACATAAGTAGATGTTAGGTTGACCACACGTGTGTGGGGACACGTGCATGGTGCACTTGTGTTGTACAGAAACGTGGTGACAGTATAACCCTTGCTTTCTATCCAGTGGTGAATATCTCTCTGTAAACCAGAAACCACAGCTCCGTCATAAATACAAGAGTGCATTCTTGTAAGTTTCACTGGATATAATATATTTCTATATAAAACCATATAATACTTTTCTCTATTATACATCATTGTAACCATCGTTCTTAGTAGAAGTTGTTTTATACATTGAAATTAGAATCTGCTATAATTAGCTTGCTGATTATATTGTGGTAATGTGCATCTAAATCGTATTAATACTTCAACCTCATTACGTCATTATCATTGTATATACTGGCCAAGTACATACTTTCTAAAAAATGGTGCATTATTTTAGTTGACGAATGCTAACTTATTTGCCATATTGTGTTATTGTGCTATACACTAATCCCAGTCCCAGTCAAGACATTGTCTTATCGACAGGTAAGGACTTTCCAATTAATGAAAGAGCACACACGGGCCGGCCACGGCCTAAGTACACAGCCCGGCATTCACCATGACAGCCTAGAGAAACCGTGGAAACATCTAGGCAGGCTGGTCGGTGCAATCACATCAATCATGCACCTCCCGAATACTGTGCTTTGTCATGGAATGCATGTAAACATGCATCGTGCAACGTGTTGTGCTCTCACACTTCACGTACGCACCCAGCAGTGGCTCGAACTTATATACTCGGTGAGGAGTACACAGTTGCGAGTCAGCTGCCTTCACCACTCGGCCATACCAGCTCGGTATTTAAGATAATCACTTTTAAGTTATTATGGGTAGCTAAGATAATGCATTTTAGCAAGTTATTAAGAATTTAAAATAGCTTTAAACAACTTACTGTTAGAACAACTTAAAACAACTTAAATTAGCTATTTTTAATAACTTGCTAAAACGCATTATTTTAGCTACTCATAATAACTTAAGAGTGATTATCTTAAATAAGTTAGGATTCGTAACTAAAGTAATGCAATAATTTTTAGATTGTAACTGAACTTTCTCGTGATTTTATTCATTAATTAAAAAAAATGAATAAATTCGAAAGACCAAAAGAAAATTGAGGTTGTTATTTCATATTCTAAAAGAGGATATTGTCCTAAAAATCAATTGTTAAACGAATTTATAGTTTTTAAGTTCATAAAGTATTTTTAATTAACTTTTGAAAATAAAAAAAATGACGTCACAAATGGTACCTTATGCATGTGAGCATAGGAAAATGTTACCAACCGTGATGTCATTTCGCAACTTCCAAAAATTAATTAAAAACACGTAATGTACTCAAAATTAGCAATTCACTTATCTTTCTATTCAGTATAATGTCATCTTTCAGAATATAAAATAAAATTAACCCCGAAATTTTTTAGTCTTCTTTTATCTAACCGCAAATTTATCTTATACGAAAAAAGTGAAAGTGATCATTTATTCTTGCGACTTTTTTTTTTTTTTTTAATCTTTCACGTATTTTCCAAAACAATTTTTTTTATCCAGCTTGCCATTGACGTCATCCTAAAAGAAAACTAAAATCTCCATCTATTTACTTTTATTGTTGTGTCGGTTTTTGTTTACATAGCAACCATTGGATAACAAATAAACAAATGACAAAAGGTCACACAAAAGTTAAATAAACGTTGATTTTACTTCCAATTTGTGGTTCATGTTTTTATTTACGCTGCCATAGTTGGCAAAATTTGTTTTAAAATATTTTCAATTCACTTTTTGCATTAGAATCTGTTTCATTGTTGCAAACATAATGATAAACTTCTGTTTTCTATAAAAAAGTATTGAGTAAACAATTTGATAATGAAGCCAATAACAATAAAAATAAATTTAATGCACGTTTTTTTTTTTGTTTTTTTTATTTGACAACACTGATTTAAATTTTACATAATATTTATTTAATAAACCGTTGCCACAACAATTGAAAGGTTATTTCATCTAGAAGCATGACCCTTTTCCTCGGATTCTAATCATGTTATAGAAATATAATGAAGAAGACTAATGATTTTTGGGACAGCATTTGAGCACATTTTTAGAAAGAGTATAATTAGTAGATTCTATTGACGTCAATTTACCTTTATCAATTAAATTTCAGCAATTAATTCATGATTTAAAGGTGGTGGCTAAGCCCCAAGAAGCCTGTGCCGTTGGTCATTGGTTGAATTTGAGAATTTTAAAATTCTCGTATCAAAATTTGCAGAAGAAGATCAGACTCCGCTGCAAATTCAAACAAATGACTAACGGCACAGGCTTCTTGTGGGCGTGGCCGCCGCTTTTAAATCATGAATTAATTGCTGAAATTTAATTAATAAAGTTAAACATTGACGTCAATAGAATCTACTAATTTTACTCTTTCTAAAAATGTGATCAAATACTGTCCAAAAAATCATTAGTGTTCCTCATTTAATACGTATATTAACTTCATTATGACATTGATCACCTGTAGAAAAAATTGTGTTGAAGGAAAATTGTTTAAGAAAAAGTGATGCATCACGTTTTAAAACTCTGATTTTGTTTTGGCTAGTGCATTCATGATAACAATATTACTTTTACATAACTTTTCTATTTTTGAGATAAAAAAGATAGTACTAAAATTTTAAAGTATTATTTTTCATTTTACATGAGGTTCATGTAATACATCCAGACACAAAATTTTGCTAGTGAACTTTAAGTTAGTCTAACTTATTGATTTATAGGAATAAAATACATAAATAATGGTTCAAGTTACTAAAATTTCAGTACTTTACGAAAAAACAAAAAGCTATAAAAATCTTATTTTTCTGGAACTTTTTTTTAAAGAGTTTGGTTGTTAAGATTGATATCTCTCTCTCTCTCTCTCTCTCTCTCTCTCTCTCTCTCTCTCTCTCTCTCTCTCTCTCTCTCTCTCTCTCTCTCTCTCTCTCTCTCTCTCTCTCTCTCTCTCTCTCTCTCTCTCTCTCTCTCTCTCTCTCTCTCTCTCTCTCTTTCTTTCATACAAAAGATAAAACATTTGACACGAGCAACTATACACTCAAAAAAGGAAATAAAAATTGCAACCGTTTCTCTTTTTATTTCTCTTCAGTGAACTTAAAGAGAAATTTTGTTGTAAACAACTTCACAAAAAGTGTCATTTCATTATTGCTGATCGATTTTCTTATTTTTATTATTATTATTGAAAAATAGCTTGTAAGAAAGTAGGTAGACAAAACTATAAAACTTTACTTCTGTGTCACCTTATGACCTAGTATGAAAAATACAATGGAAAATAATGTATAATAGGTACTTGAAATAAGTAGTGGAAAATAATATTTTAAAGTTCTTTGCAATTGTATGGCGTCTTTTATATAAAAATAACAAAAAGTATATCCTTTTTCTAAAGATATATGAACTCAGATATTTAAGGTTAATTGAACAAATCAGAAACTTTAACATGAGTTTTTGTTCTTCTTGTAAAATCTTATTTATGAATGAAATATGTAAGGTGTCTAATAGTAAGCAGTAAATTGCAAAAAAAAAAAAAAAAAAAAAAAAAAAAAAAAAAAAAAAAAAAAAGTGGGGTATTTGTTTTGTTATATGCATTGCATTTTTATAATATGAAACTTTGTTCGTGTTTTTATAGTAATAAGTAATTCATACTTAATCCTCCGAGAGTCAATTAAATTTGTTAGTATAACAAAAAATGCTACTTTTAGCTTTATCAAAAACATTAAGGTTACTCTTTTTTTTTTTACTTTAAAAATTAAAGACTTGTTTAAAAAAAATTCTTAAAAAATTAGTAATTAATATTAATTATTCTTAATTATTAAAATTAATTGATTCCAGAAAAAAAAAAGACATTCATTGCTGTTTTTTTTTTTTTTTTTTTTTTTTTTCAAGTATTATTTAATTTTATATGCATTCTCTTTCTATAAAATTATTATTGTATTGTTTTTTATAATATTAAGTCATTTTATATTTCATTCTAAGAGAGTATTTGTTGTAACTAGATATAAGACAATGTAATGCTATTATCAGCTCTGTACAAAGAAAAAAATCATGCTATATAGTTTTTTTATTTTATTTTCTAAATAGATACAAGAATATAAATTTTTATCCATTTACAGAGAAAAAATTAGTGCTGACTTTTTTTATTTTTTTATTTTATTTTAATTTTTTTTTTTTTTTGTAATTTGATTTAATGTATTTATATAAAACTGCAACATTCTAAAGAAATTGATCCAATACAGAACAATAAATAAATAAAAAGAATAAATACACTCACAATTCATTGCATTTAACAGTTAATGGACGTTATCGGTTTAGCGCGCGGGGTGCTGCGGGGAAAGCCAAGGGTCCCCTAATTTAACATTACGCTTATGGAGAAAAACACGTTTTTTGCGATTTTTGAGAAAACTACTCCACCGATTTAGGAGAAATTTAAATGAGAAATACTAGACATACTTTTACGTGTTTTAAGCCATAGAAAATTTTTAACAATTTTTTAAACCGATAACCTCCATTCTATGATGTATTCAGATGTAGTTAGAAATATAAATAAATACGATTTATAGTAAAAGTACTATAGTATATATCAGCCTTTTATATTGATTAACAGAAAAACGCTTCACAAAGTAAAAAAAGATAATTTTTAAACAAAACAAATACTAAATTTCTATGTCAGCAAATTTTTTTTTTCCCCAGAATTATCAATTATGAGTAAATAAAAATTAAAAATCAATGTTAACCTTTTTAAAATTCTTAACGTCACTCTGGTTTGTTCTCGTTATAGTAAATTGAGTTCCATTCTCTCTCTCTCTCTCTCTCTCTCTCTCTCTCTCTCTCTCTCTCTCTCTCTCTCTCTCTCTCTCTCTCTCTCTCTCTCTCTCTCTCTCTCTCTCTCTGATTCTCTGTTCTCTGGTTGCTACGCTTGAAGTAATAGAATTACGTTGGAGAATTTTAACACAGAAATTTGTTATTGCCACCAAAAGCTAATACAAAATAACAAAAAAGAAACTTCAATCAGATTTTTAAATTGTATTTTTAGATCCAATAATACTATTTGCATTGAGAGAATAATAAGATTTGAAACCGAAAGTTTTCCCTTAATTTTTATTGGAAATGAATTTTTTTCGTTCGTGCAATTAGAACTTTCAAGTTCAAACGTATATTTACTTTCATCTGTAGACCTGTTTGGAAACCCTGATTTTGGGCTCCAAAATAAGAAAAAAATAAGGTCATCTAATGCTTTTTAAATTAGATTGCGCATTTTTTGAGAGCAAGTTTACATGCTTATGAACAATTTTTCTTTGTATATCCTGTTTCAATGTTCCAAAAAATGCTCAAAAACATTGGGTGGACGTCTTTTTTTTCTTTTTTTTTTTCGTGGTTTGGAGCACAAAAAGCATAATTTATGACCATTACAAATGTGTTTACATTATTCAAATTAAAAATATTGATATTTAGATAATATTTAAGCCTTCTTTGTTCTCTTAAATCCAACGGTTATACGATTTTATGCTAATTACAAAAATGTACATTTAGAAATAAAGTGCGCCTTTTATCACAATGAAAAGCACTTTTTGGAGAAATTACAATGTTAATAATTAATGCGTGTTACTTGCGGAATAAATGCCAAATTATTATAGGATTAAAAATATGCCTAGATTCTTCTGGATTGTTTTTGCTCTGTAAATGGATAAAAATGTATTTGTTTTAATGTACCTAGAAAAGAAAAAAAATTGTTCTGCATTGTTAAAGATAGTAAACTAGAGAGAGAGAGAGAGAGAGAGAGAGAGAGAGAGAGAGAGAGAGTGCTCTTTACTACACCGCCTGTGAATGGCTAACGTGATACGCCGATAACCTTCATTGTTTCAAAATATTTCTTACAGTTTTATTATTTTAATTTTATTATCATTAATATCATTATATCTTGCAGAAATTGGGCCCTAGAGTGAGTCCACCGCTATGTTTTTATCTATTTTATTATTATATTTTAAATGTAATTTTTTTAATTATTAAAGACCAATGTCTTTTTGATAAAATAAATTATGTATTATTAATTATCTGGATGTTATAATATTATACAGCAATATAAATGTATGTATTATGTTGTCTGAAATTTGTATGACTTGTCTTGAGGAAGCCAATAAATTGATTTGATTTCTTGTTTTTGTGTAATGACTCATTTTACTCAATATAGAATAGAATATTAGACATACTAACTTATAAATAATCTTAAACCTTGTAGTACCTATAAAATATGACAAAGTCACAGTTTTAGTCATATTACGAAATATTCTACCGTAAATACAGTGTAATATTAGCTCGTTCTGCAAAGTCAGACTTCCGGCGCAACTTTTGTGTCGATATGTTCCTTTGTTATAACAGCTGATTATGACTTCGTTACCTGTTTACTACGTTTATACATATGGTCGATCATTGTTATTTCTTCGTTTAGAACTTTGAACTTGATAAGAATGAAAGAAACTCCACACAAAAAAGTTCCATGCTCTTCATGTGACTCAATTTTTGTCAATTTTGTTAGCTCAAAAAACAAGATCAACCAATGAATGTGTCTTATTTTGTTGGTCAGCCAATCACTGTTGTTGAGATTCACTTTACTTTACAACTTTACAGAACAAGCTATTGTATTTTATAGCATGGCTTCAATACTCTACAATTTTCTTGCTCTCTCTCTCTCTCTCTCTCTCTCTCTCTCTCTCTCTCTCTCTCTCTCTCTCTCTCTCTCTCTCTCTCTCTCTCTCTATCTCTCTGTTTAAATATAATCTGTTTGAAAATACATGCAACAATGCTTTTTCCCTAATATATTTACCTTCCATACACCGTGGACTCATTAGAGTATCACTGCTTAATGTTTACCGAACCCAATGAGGCTATTCATTATCGCAATGTTTAAGTCCATAAGTAAATATTGCTTTGCATATGTTCTGAAAGATTTTTTTTTATTTATTAGAATACTTTTTTTATATTTTTAAAAAATTGTACCAAATCTCGTTTTTTCGTCCATTTAGAACTTATAAAATGAGTTACTGTTGAGGCGTGTTACCTTTTCTTTTTTTTCTTTTTTATTTTTTTTTTTGAACTTCATTTTATTCTTTTTAAGTCTTAACGAAGAAAAATCAAACAATCAACCATATACATAAACGTCATGAACCATTGTGACGTCATGATCAGGTGTTCTTAAAGGAATAAACCAGAAGAAAACATAAGCATTTATATCACAAAACACTTGATGGGACTTACATAAATAACTTTAGTTTGTCTCAAAACCCAACTGTAGCTCCGTAGCAGTGATCAGAAAATTGCGATTTATGCAACCCGCACAACATTTTTTTTACTAATTTTTGCATGTTTCTGACGTCAGAAACATGAATAGTCACGCAAATTGCATACTTTACAGTATTTTTACGCTCTCTCTTGGGCTACATTAACATTCTGGTAAAAATTGTCATTAGTTTTGAAGATCCCATTTCGTGCTTATTCATTAAAAAGCACATGCTGTTTTATGTGGTCTATGGCTTTAACAAAGGAAAAATATATCAGCTGATGATTTTAAAGCTCAATATTTGTGTGTAGTTTAAAAAAACAAAAACAGGTTTACCCGACTTGCAACACAGTTTGCAGGGTAAGGCTTGATTATAAACTTGCTTCACAATATTATTTTCACATACTTCGCCGTATCTCCACACTATATTTGTAAAATAACATACTAGAGCTCGTTCTGCAAAGTCAGACTTCCGGCGCAACTTTTGTGTCGAAAATGTTCCTTTGTTATAACAGCTGATTATGACGTCGTTACCTGTTTACTACGTTTATACATATGGTCGATCATTGTTATTTCTTCGTTTAGAACTTTGAACTTGATAAGAATGAAAGAAACTCCACACAAAAAAGTTCCATGCTCTTCATGTGACTCAATTTTTGTCAATTTTGTTAGCTCAAAAAACAAGATCAACCAATGAATGTGTCTTATTTTGTTGGTCAGCCAATCACTGTTGTTGAGATTCACTTTACTTTACAGAACGAGCTTGAGATTCACTTTACTTTACAGAACAAGCTCATATTGTTTTCACATACTTTACTGTATCTCCAAACTATATTTTTAAAATAACACTCTATATTTTGTGTGACCTCAGATATTATTATAAATGATAACAATTTATGACAGTATAAAACAATGTTGGTCACCCTCTAGGTCTCCCTGGAGACTTATGCATGACAGTCTATACATATACATATTATAGTATATACATTGGCTGCGTTCATTGCATGCAGTGTAATTTATTTAGCCGGGAGTAACAGCTGAACTTATTACAAGTGACAAATAGTCGCTGCAATTTGTATCTTCTCTATCGTGTATGTAAGAGGAGACATTAATGGAAAATGTGATTTATTAATGTTTAATAAGTTATGGCAGTTTTTTTTTTTTTTTTTTTTTTTTTTTTTTTTTTGGTGTAGGAAATTATATATTTATTTTATATAGAAAAATTAGTACTTATTAACATTTGAAAATGTAATATTTATGTTAGCTCTATTTTAGCAAAATTGATTTATCTAGCAATTTAATTAAAGTCATAAGTCATAATTGAACAATGACGAAGACAAAAAAAATATATGGTGTATATTTATTGCATATTCTAAAAGAGGATTATAGTCCTGAATCGATATAATATGTGAATTTGAATTTTTAAGGATTTTTAATTCATTTTTGAAACTCGCAAAATTACATCACTGGTCTCAACTTTTTGCTATGACTATTTGTATAAGTTGACGCCCGATTTTTAGATGTTCAGAAATTAATTAAAAATACTTGATGAACTCAACAATTGGATATTCGCATATCAGTCGATTTAGTATCATGTCCTCATTTTGAAAATAAAATAAAATTACGCTTTTTTTTTTAAGTTTTCCTCATAATGATATGCTAAATATCATTACATATTATGTTATACAGCATAATTATTTGCACAAATCTAAAATAGCAACGTTTATGCTATACATATATGAAGCATATAAAACATAATTTCTTTTACCTATGTGTGATATACAATGTTATGTTTTTAAGCTTAATTTTAGAATAGCAATACAGTAAAAAAAATCATCACATCTCTCTCTCTCTCTCTCTCTCTCTCTCTCTCTCTCTCTCTCTCTCTCTCTCTCTCTCTCTCTCTCTCTCTCTCTCTGTCTCTCTCTTATTGAAATTTGATATTATAATATAATAAATTCACTTAAAAAAATAACATTCAACAAAACTTAAAAGTTATTTGGAGAAATGAAATCTTTGTCAATTTACTTTTAATAAAATGAAAAAATAATATAAAAGTAAAGAGGTATTTATTATTTTCACTTTTATAAAACAAGAGAACATTTTTACACAAAAGTTAGAGTGATATAATATATTAAAGAAATAAAATAACAAGTTGACTAAAAGGCTCTGGAGAATAAGTAAGAAAAAAATTTCAGATGACTTATTCCACTGTCTTTATTGTAAATGAGATGTACTTTAAAAAATGAATACTTTTTTATAAATTGAATCTTGAGTTATGAATTCAATATAGCTCTTTCGTTTCTTTACTTTTTTGATATAAAAAAAGGCTTTTAAATTATACGTAAATAATATGATGAATATAAGTAAGTTTTTATTATTTTTATTCTCTAAAGAGAGAGTTTTTTTAATTTTGTATAATATCAGATACTAATATATTTAAAATGTTCTTTAAAAAATATAATGATATCAAAGGAATAGTATAATAACAGTTATTTCAATGAAAATAACTAAATTAATATAATGTGCTGGAAATATGTAGGGTGTATGCGTATGACGTCATACTGAATCTGTTTCGACGCCATGCTGGAGTATTGAATAACATTTCTCAGCATATGACAAACGTCGTTTTTGGCTATTTTCTTTGAGAAATTAATAGCAGACGTTGCAAAAGTAGGTTTAGTGAGAAAGTAAACAAACTCACAGCCCAAAAATACCAACAAAGAGCTAGCAGACGATTTGGTGTTCCTGTATCAATTTAACATGCTTTCTTATGGGGCAATGAAGCAGCTATAACTTGGGTTAGAATTATTTTTCAGAGTTGAAATTTTTACTGTAGCTTACTGAGCCTCAAAGCTTTTGTTTTCCTGGATTTGAAGTCAATTGGGTGAAAAAATAATTTGTAATCAAATCCCTTGAAATCCAGGAAAACAAAAGCTTGTAGGCTCAGTAAGCTACAATAAAAGTTTCAGCTCTGGAAAAAAATTCTAACTTGAGTTATAGCTGCTTCATTGCCCCATAAGAAAGCATTTTAAATGTAGACAGGAATACAAAGTCGTCTGCTAGCAATTTGTTAGTATTGTTGGGCTGTCAGTTTGTTTATTTTCTCACTAAATCTACTTTTGCAACGTCTTCTATTACTATTTTTTCTCTCATATACCTGAAAACACAATTCAACCTGTTAACAACATCAATCAATGCTCTCAAAAATATTGCTAAGTATTTTTTAAACTGTGGCAAAATGTGTCATTTTCTCATACTGGCCCATGTTATTTAGTGCTCACATATGGCGTTGACTTTTATGTGAATACAACCACCCTATAGGAATAAAAATGTGAACGGCTATATATATATATATATATATATATATATATATATATATATATATATATATATATATTTACCATATTATGACGTAATGGTTTAAGTTTTATAAGGTGTAACTTTTTTATAGCTTGCAAATAAAATACTATAAAATAAAAATTATCTCAGCTTTGAATAAAATTATGAAAAAAAATCAACATTTCGTAGGTTTTGAAATATCAGCCACTGGCCCTTCCAAATAAAATATGTTTTCAATGAGCATAATATCAATAATATTATTAATAATAATAATTATTAAAATATGTCATTATTTATAAATATAATTGTAAATACTGCAGTTATAAATAATCATTTTATGATAGTACGTTAATCAATATCAGATAATGATTTTGTTGTAACATAATTTTATTTTATATTGCTACCATAATTATACTGCGGCCAAATTTTGTTATGTAATATACATATTATTTTACAAAATTATTTATTATACAAAATAATATTTTTACTGTCTTAAACCGAGGTACAGTCTGGAGAAGCTAAGAATGCTTCAGGGCAATTTAAAAATCCAACAATTGATTATTTGTATAATACAAACTAGTATGCCATTTTGGGCGATTATTTAAAAAGTCAACTTATTGCCCACATTGTTAGAATCTCGGAACTTTATACGCGGCATTTTCAGAGGTCATGACATGCACTGAATAAACTCTCGCGTTCTCCTCTCGTTGATGCCAGTGCGTATGTCAGTGTGTCACAGGTTAAACTGTAGGAGAGATGTTTAGGCTTGACAGGTGTATTCTCCGGCCAGTCCTAGCAGTGTAAAGCCTACGCCAAGTCAGAGGTATCTCGCGGGACAGTTCACCAATCCACCTCATCTCATTCAAATCTATTATTAAATCACACACGGAAAAAAGTAACTAAAGAGTTACTATTTAGACTTTTTTTTTATAATAAATTTGTTAAAAAATTTTAAGAGCTAAAGAGCTAATTATTTACCACTGAAGAAATTAAGTTTATACTTACGAGTTACTGTTTAAAAAATTTTCAACCAAGTTGTTGGTTTGTACTGAAGATATGCATATATTTACATATTCCGTGTGTTCTTTTCCATTTATTGGAAAGTCCTTACCTGTCGATAAGACAATGTCATGACTTTTTTTAATATAATTTTACTATAGGGTTGTAGGACTAAGTCAATTTAAAACGCGAGTACGGCATTTCCTTTCTTCAATTACAACAATTTTAAATTTGAATTCCTTGTTTCAATTCCTATTTTCTCTTCATACTAGCAAGGATAGGCATGAATGTAGTTTGCATTACGATAGCATCGTGGTTGTGAGTATCTGACTGGTACTGGGATTAGTGTAGCACGATAACACAATCTGGCAAGCAAAAAAAAAAAAAAAATGTAACTGAATAATTTCTTAAATTTATGTTTTCCGTCTACGTTACATAGTTTATCCCGTTGTGTAATTGTGATAAATAGAACTTATTTTATATTATTATTATATCGTTTTAGTTTGATGTTATGTGATTTAATGTATAAGCATATAGTCTAGACCACACAACAACATAAAAATCTGTTGATATAAAAAATACGTCAGCTCGTTCTGTAAACTACACACAAATACTGAGCCAGCTTCGAAAATGTTCCTTTGTTAAAAACAGCTGGATATGACGTCGTTACCTGTTTACTACGTTTATACATAATATAGTCGATCATTGTTATTTCTTCTTTTAGAACTTTGAACTTGATAACAATGTAAGAAACTCACAAAAAAAAAGTTCCATGTGAAAGGTTCTCTCGAATACGGGGGCTTAGTAAGACATACAGTAAATAAATAAATAAATAAATAAATAAATAAATAAATAAATAAATAAATAAATAAATAAATAAATAAATAAATAAATAAATAAATAAATAAATAAATAAATAAATAAATAAATAAATAAATAAATAAATAAATAAATAAATAAATAAATAAATAAATAAATAAACAAACAAACATGTGACTCACTTTTATTGGCTCAAAAAAAAAAGATCAACCAATGAATGTGTCTTATTTTGTTGGTTAGCCAATACCTGTTATTGAGATTCACTTTACTTTACAGAACGAGCTTTCATGAAATATTTTCCAATGCCAAATTTTAAATCAACTTAACTTTATTTCATATTGTTGAAAATAACTGAAGTATAGTTAAAGTAAATTTGAGTTGCAAACTAAAATCTAAGCACGGAATTTAAATTAATTTTTTACATGTTGATAACTAGATCATTGAAAAAGAAAATAAGTATAAAAACACGAAAGAGTGTAAAGCAATTAACCTTTATCTTACGTATAATTGGATTTAAAAGTCATTAGTAAAAATAAGAATAATAATAATAAAAAAGACACAAATTTTTACGAGAGTCACAAAAATTTTATGACACATAAAAACTTACCAAAAATAAAATTCAAGTGTTTATTGGATATGCCATATAATTAGAGGAAATGTGATTTAGAACATTTTAACAACAGTTTGAAATTGTATACACTTAAAGGCATAGACTACATAAAACAACATGTGCTTTTCAATGAATAAACACGAAATGGGATATTCAAAACTGATGACACTTTTTACCAGAATGTCAATGTAGCCCCACGAGAGAGGGTGAAAAAACTGTAAAGTATGCCATTTGCGTGACTATTCATGTTTATGACGTCAGAAGCATGCAAAAATTAGTATTAAAATGTTGTTCGGGTTGCATAAATTGAATTTTCTGATCACTGCTACGGGGCTACTGTTGGTTTTTGAGACAAAATAAAGTTATTTATGTAATTCCCATCAAGTGTTTTGTGATATAAATGCTTATGTTTTTCTCTGGTATATTCCTTTAAAGGAATAGACCAAAAGAAAACATTAGCATTTAAATCACAAAACACTTAATGGGACTGACATAATATAATATTAAAGTTTGTCTCAAAATCCAACTGTAGCGCTATAACAGTAATCAGAAATTTTCAACACAATATTTTCATACTAATTTTTGCCTGTTTCGGACTTCAGAAACAGGAATAGTCACGCAAATTGCATACTTTACAGTATTTTCATACGCTCTCTTGTGGCGCTATATTTATATTCTGGTAAAAATCATCATCAGTTTTGGAAATCCAATTTTGTTTTGAATCATTTAAAAGCACTTTTGTTTCATTTGTTACTATGTTACTATGGCTTTAAAACGATAAAACTTATTTGAGCTTTTTTTTATTATTTATGTGTACAATATACATAATTATATATCATTTCTAAATTATAGCAAATAGTATGTTAATACTTACTCACATCCTTTCATACATACATAACATACTATACATAACATTAACAATGTATTTCAATTATATATATGTACATATATGTACTTTGATCATAGAGAGTCAGAGAGAGTCAGAGAGAGTCAGAGAGAGAGAGAGAGAGAGAGAGAGAGAGAGAGAGAGAGAGAGAGAGTTGATTAAAACCATATTGATGATACAAATCAATAAATTTCATCATCCCCTTGATCATACCTATATGAAGGTTTACATATTCATGCTTTCAAAGCACAGAATTTAAATAATAAATATTTTAAATAAGTTTGTAAAAACTCCCTAATGCAAACGATGTTACCAGCTTACTGTTAGTCTATAGCGGCCAATCACAAGCGGCGTAGAAAATGGTGTTTCTCTCACTAATTTACTATTTTTTTATTATATTAGAACCATTATGATTTATATAAAAAAAAACTTCTGCAACGAGTTCAGAAATATTTAAATCGGCAGGATAAGGGTGTGTGGGCATGACGTCACTCTGAATGCTTTTCGATGCTCTTTTTGAGATTAAAGATTTTATTGTGTTTCATGTCTATGAGCAATGAATAACATTGTTCAGCATAGGACAAACGTAGTTTTTGGCTAGTTTCTTTAGAAAATTAACTATTTTTTGGTTATTATTATTTTTCTTGCATACTTGAGGTACTAATTCAACCTGTTAACAGCATCAATGCTCTCAACAATATTGCTAAGTATTTTTAAACTGTCAAAATGAGTCATTTTCCCATACTGGCCCATGTTATTTAGCGCTCACTTATGGCGTCAACTTTAACACGAAACCACCCTATACTTTTTTTTGAGCTATGAAATATAGATTTTTTTTTTTTTTTTTTTTGAATGGAATATTTTTACGCCAATAACATCCATTCCATCAAATTTTTCTTATATCAATGTCAATTTGTTACGATCAATCAATCAATCATAACAATCAATATGCATATAGGCTAATGTTTCTGTGTAACAGTTCATTTTTTGAAAGTTCAAATTTAGATTAAAAAAAAATGCAACAAAATTATTTAAACACTTTTTTACATTTGACAAATAAGTATTAATCTCATCAATTTATTATTTGTATAGATATTTGCCTACATAAAATCTCAAACTTCCGATATATTATGTAACATAATTTAATTGCTATATTAATTATGTAATAATAATTGGCAATGTGAATAAAGGAACTACATAAATATATAAAAATATTTCTAAGATGTTAAGTTTTATATTTGTTCTCTTTTTATTATAACGATGCAAATTTCTTCTATTTCGAAATTGTTATCAAAAAACTGCTCCTAACGTTTCGTACTATAAAATTTTAAAATAATAATAATGAGGTTATCATTATTTCTTTTCCTTAACAATGCGAACAATGCTGATAGAATTTTTTTATTATTATTTATTTATTTGTTACTTTTTAATAATATTTATATTATATAGAAATAGATTAGTCTCACCAACTTAAATTTTTTCTTTATATAATTCAAATTTCAAATACCTACATTTCCATTTAATTATTATTTTTAAAGTGACTACAGTATCAAGTGAAAATGTCTAACGCCAATTGCGTATGTTTTGCTTGTTCCAGGGGGAGGCGATAAGAAGTTCGGTGACAGATGCGAGAGTTCATCTGAATGCGGTGTGATGGGGGGTCTATGTGACCCCTCTAAGAAGACGTGTCAGTGTAAGCCTGAGCTGATAGTCACCAACCACATTGACCGTTGTGGCAGAGGTAAGTGTTGACCCGAGTTATGTCATGTCATTTTATTTATACACTCAAAAAACAAATGTTTACAGAGTTCACTTTGATTGTACCGATACTTACACGTAAAGTTACAAACAAAGGAAATAAAAGGCAACATTTCAATATATTTTTTGCCACAACCACCAGACCTGCTATCTTGACCTGTGTTATCTTTGGGGCTATGTTGCTACATTTACAATTTTTTCTATGCTTTGTAACTTTATGTGTCCATAGCTTTACAACAAAGCAAGAACACGACTTTATCTAAACATTGAAACTTGTAGAGGCTAGTGTCGATGCAGGTATATAATGATGAGTAGAAAAGATGCGTGGGTTTTCCGTAAACATTTGAGAATGCTTTCTACGCATTTCACTGTACCCCTATTACTTTAACTTAACCACTGGTAAACTTTCGGCTACCTGTTAAACTCAGTGTAATAAAGTAAATAAGTAAATTTAGATATCATTTAGATAAGATTGGTATTGAGCTTGCTTATAAGTCATTAGGATGTGTATGCGTCCACCTAATAGTTGAAAATTGTTTGATTGTTGTATATTAAATAATGTGTTTTATGTATTATTATATTGGCATATGTTTTAGCCAAGGCTCATGTAATATATAGGGTTGAGAAAACCCTCTTTGCGCCTTAAATAAAGATATATTATTATTATTATTAATATTATTAGAACTTAATAATGCAAAAAAGCTATATAGGAAAATATTATTGTTTTAATGGGCCACTTTCAACGAACGCTATATAAAATAAATGTAAACATTCTTGATGCACTTCTTATGGAAAAATCGTTAGACATTACAACAATTAAAAAAGCGTCCATTGCAAGTGATCCATTGAAGGGGGAGGGGGGGGAGAGTATATTGGAAAATTACATTCAACTATGCATTTAAAAATAATGCAATTCAATTTCAAAGTTCAACATTTTTCTTTGGTTTTTTTAATTGGCAAAAATATTCAAGAATATCCATTATAAATTTTATAATTAATAAAAGTCAGTGCAATAGATTTTCTTTTTCATAATACTAATAAGAGAAGATACAAAAGTGATAATATCCAGTCCCCTAACTCTCGCACGAGTTGATTAGAGGGATTGTCTTGATTGTTGCATCTTGATTAGCCGCGACAACCTGACACAAACCATCAGCATGACAAATGAAAAACGTCACGCGTCAAACAAACAAAAGATTTTCATTTCTCTTTTGTTTCCACACACAAATGAAAAAAAAAATCTACAGGGAATATTATTGTATTTTACAGAAGAAAAAAAATGTGTATATCATTATACAGTATATTTCTTATTATATGACAAATTTATATTGTATGATTTGATCTAAAGTTTTATACTTTATTTCATTTGAGTATTCATAATAAATTCAGAATCGATAAAAAAAAAAGTAATTAATTTTTAGAAAATGTTATTTATTTGAAAATTATACAAGGCGTAACATTTTTATGAATTCAAACAACAGCTTTTTTAAAAAAAAATAATTAAATATGAGAAATGAATATTAAATAGATCGCTACAAATGCACATTTTCGAAGTTTTTATATTTTTAAGGGGAGGCGGGCAGAGAAACCTGTTTTTATATAAATGAATCTTACAAATAAAATTATGCTTACATATTTTTTTTTCTTTTCGCTATTTTTAATAAAATTAACGGTACTTCGAAATGGGTGCTACAGTCAAAAACCATAATCAATTTAATTGTTATTTTAAAAGATTACAAAAGTAGGTGTACCTCTTTATTCAAAATTTTGACTGGTGCAGTATATTTTTTCTATCTACATATTTTTCTTTTTAGGGGATGATTTTAGCAAGTTTAATGCGATAGGTACAACTGGCCAACTCCCAGTTACCTGTACGGAAAAAAGTAACAAAAAAGTTACTATTTAGACTTTTTTTAAAATAAATTTGTTATATACACTCTGGCCAAAACAAGGTCGTTCCCTCTAAAAGCTGTATTCGCGGTGCTAAACCAATCAGAGAGCGTGTTATAAACCTACTAGCCAATCACAGTTGACTTTACATAGTTAATTACACTGCATCCGCTCGAACTAGTATTGGGAGAAGTGTATATACAAAGTTTTTTAAGATCTAACGAGCTATAACTATTTACCGCTGAAGAAATTATGTGTATACTAACAAGTTACTGTTTTAACTTTTTTCAACCAAGTTATTGGCATGTACTGAAGAGTTACATCTATGTAACTCAATAGTTTGTAAATTTGTGTTTTCCGTGTGTTAAACTCAATAAGACCCTTCTATAATGTTAAATGACAGGGCATCTTTTACTATGCTATAGTGAGATCGGATATTTTTCAACGTCACTTGTGATTGGCTTAAACTCTACGCCGGCAACATCTATTTACTGACCTAAAAAAAAATACGCTAATATAGCAAAAAAGGTTAAAAAACAATTTGCTGTAAAAGTAAATTTACATTATTGAAGGTTGATAAAGGATAGCAATTTCTATTAATCTAAATTGAAATTAAATTAAACTGGAATGAAATAAACGTTCACTGATGTTGTATAAAAAAAAAACACGTCAGCTTACGTCAGTAATAAATATCAATCTAAAGAGAACGTTGTTTTCGTATTCCGGTCATCAAAGTTATATAATCTCCCGTTGATTACACAACTAATGATAAGTTATTAACAACAAATTGACTGTCGCTGTGCGCTCTTCTGTATTTCATCAATAACAAATTGGATCTTTATTTACGTAGTTTGTTTGTTAGCTTATGTTTAATGTTTCTAGCTTTTTAGTTTAGATCTACTGGAAACTTCTAGCATAATTTCACCTTTTTTTTTTTTTTTTTTTTTTTTTAACAAATTTAATTTATTTATTTATCCAGTAAATAGACAGATCCAATTATACGGAATAAAAAAAAAACGCAAAGAAGAAGAAGGAAAAAAAAAAAAAAAAAAAAAAAAAAAAAAAAAAAAAAACAGGCGAAAATCTGTATGAAATATAAAATTTATTCAAATTCAAAATAGTTTGTTATCCAATCTCCTACAGTCCAAAGCAGCAATACAAGACTCTGTACATTTGTTTAGGTTCTTTTAACTTACCTCAACTTACAAACTATAGAGTGTATCCACATGACGTGATATTTAATGCACTTCGATGCCATACTGGAGCGATAAACAACATTACTCAGCATAGGATAAACTTCATTTTCAGATATTTTCTAAGGAAAATCAGTCAATTTTTTGTTATTATTATTTTTCTCACATACTTGAGATACTAATTCAACCTATTAGCAGCATGAATGCTCTCAAAAATATTGAAAGGTGTTTTTAAACTGGGAACATTAGTTATTTTCCTATACTGGTCCATGTATTGAGTGATCCAACATGACGTCGACTTTGACGTGAACGCATCCACTCTATCTAGGACACACTTAAGTACGAGAATTGCATCTTATATATTAATACTGCATTTACATGTTCAAAAATTCATTCACACTATAAAAAAATAATCTTGCGATAAAAAGTAATCTAACGTTCTCTCAAACAATAAGTTTCTGCTTTAATACGAAGTGATAATTTATTAAAAAATTAAATACAAGACATGAAAAGATCATTTCTATAAAACTTAGGTCTACAATACAGTACTCTGGTGTGATAATCTAACTTAATGATAATATAACATACTAAAATTATATACTATAATTATACAATATTATAATAAAAAATTATCCCTACACGGAAAGAATAAGTACCGTTATTTATGCTGTATTTATGTCATTTTATAACATTATTGATGCTAAATTGGAACAACATAAATAATTATGCTGTAAAACATAATATTTATGCTATGTAACATAATTATTATGCAGTATAGCATAAAATATGCTGTATTGAACAAATTGTGCTAAAAATGAGCTAGCATAATTATTTTATCCATGTAGAAACCAGTTTGAAAATATGGTAAACACTGTGTGCTTCTGTTTACTCAAAATGCAAAAAAGGCAGTGGCCGGAAGAGGAAACCACGTGACAGTAAAAGTGGGAGAAAACTTCGTGCCAGCAGCAAGCTAACCTTGAGCTGCCTCCCACTTTTACCATCACGTGGTTTCCTCTTCCGGCCACTTCCTTTTCCGCATTTTGAGTAAACAGAAGCACACATTATAATGTTACACTGTTGATTGAAAATAAAAAGCGGTTTTAGGATGGTACAGTAAGTATTTTAAACTAAATGTGATGAATATTAGCTCGTAACAAGAAGTGACATATTATCGACTTTCATTTTGGTCTCCATTAAAACATCGTAAGCTGTTGTTCTCTTAAAGGCATAAAACAAATTAAACAACATGGTTCATTTTAATGATCAAACGCAAAATGTGATCTCCAAAACTGATGACAGCTTTTATCAGAATGTACAGAATTTACAAGAGAGCATGAAAAAACTGTAAAGTATGCAATTTGCTTGAATATTACTGTTTGTGACGTCAGAAACAGACAAAAATTAGTATGAAAATATTGTGCATAAATTGACATCCCTGCCACAGCACTATACAGTTGGGTTTTGAAAAAAAAAAGTGTTATATTTGTAAGTCCCCAGTGTTTTGTGATATATATAAATGCTAAAGTTTTATTTTCTTATCTATGCCTTTAACCAGGGTTGAATCTGGGTACGAATCTTATGGAAGAATGGGGTTGATTATGCATCCTTATATATCGGACAAAAATAAATACGTAATAAATATGCTAGCTCATTTTCAGTACAATTTGTTCAATACAGCATTATGTAAGTTACACTGCATAATATAACTATAGAGTCTATTCATTCATGTTAAAGTCGACGCCATGTTGGTTAACTCAATAAAATGGGCAGCATAGGACAAAAAATCATTTTGCAAGTTTAAAAACACTATGCAATATTTTTGGGAGCATTGATGCTGTAAATATGTTGAATTAGTATCTCAAGTATGGGAGAAAAATAACAATTAGCAAAAAATTAACCGATTTCCCAAAGAAAATTGGCTTAAATGAAGCTTGTCCTCTGCTGAGCAATGTTATGCACTTCTCCAGTATGGTTTCCAAGCGCAATAAATATGACGTCATCCGCATACACCCTATATACAAATCACAAATATTATATTTTACAGTGTATTAGTTATTTATGTTATTCTAATTTAACATCATATAATGACATAAATACACCAAAAATTACGTAATTTATTCTTTACGTGAGGTTGGACCTGGGTACGAATCTTTTACGGAAGAATGGACTTGATTATGCATCCTGTAATGTTAATTATGGTAGGTGGTGGGTGGTTAATACGTACAAGTACAATGTATTTGTGTTGGTGTTAGATGTGTGGGGGCAATTGCTTCTACCGCCCCCTCAGATCTGGGCGTTTCTCAAACTTACAGTAAAAAGTAAGCTACATAGAAACTTCCAGCGTTTACGTTCAATACAAATATTATACGTCACGAATATTTGAATTTTACTAATATTTTCTATTAAAAAACTGGCATATATTATTAAATGGAATTTCTTAAAAACTAAATGCTATAGGGTCTATTCATTCATGTTAAAGTCAACGCCATGCTGGATAACTCAATAACATGGGTGGCATAGGAAAATAAATCATAAAAACCCTATGCAATATTTTTGAGAGCATTGATGCTATGTAAATATGTTGAATTAGTATCTCAAGTATGTGAGAAAAATAAAAATAACAAAAAATTAAACGATTTCTCAAAGAAAATTTGCTTAAGAAGTTTGTCCTACGCTTAGCAATGATGTTATTCACTACTCCAGTATGGCCTCCAAGCGCAATAAATATTACGTCATCCGCATACACCCTATAGAAGATACCTGAAAAAGCTTATAATGTAAAGGTGACAATTTAATTTTATTTGTTAACCCCTTAAAATAAAAGGTGTTTTACAACATTAAAACGTTACTGAAAGCTCTGGACCAAAAAACCCCACGCTGCCTGTGTGAAATTCCCTATTGACTTGTTGTTTATTTTTATCCACGTCAAACACAAAAGTTTTGCCCTTCTATATTTGGACAGCTCCGAGTTATGTTTTGTGAGCAAAAGATGCTGGTCTGATCAATGTTGACAGCGCTTATCTCTTAACTGGAAAAATACAAACAACACCCGATCTATAGTTTAACTTTCATGTAATTTACTTCAATATTATTAAACCTCTAGAGATTACAATTGAAAAAGAAAAATATTGTGTTGCAAACCTTAATATCATGTGAGATTTATCTAGAAAATAAGCAGCTTAAGTAAAAAAGTTTAATATTATAATAGTTTTTTATTTTGTAAATGAAAAAAACTTCAACTTTACAACGCTGTACGTTAATAATAAAAATTAATAATAAAACTTGAAATAGTATGATTAAAACTTGCAAAGGCAACTTTTTTCAGTGATTATTACGACAAAAGAGAGAGAGAGAGAGAGAGAGAGAGAGAGAGAGAGAGAGAGAGAGAGAGAGAGAGAGAGAGAGAGAGAGAGAGAGAGAGAGAGAGAGAATGTTGTTAAGTATAGGATTCACTGAAAAAGTAACTAAAAAGTTACTATTTAGCCTTTTTTATAATAAATTTGTTAGATATATACAAAGTTTTTTAAGATCTATAAGAGTTAACTATTTACCGTTGAAAAATTCGTTTATACTAACTAGTTACTATGTTTAAACATTTTTCAACCAAGCTATTGGTTTGTACTGAAGAGTTACATAATATAGCTCGTTCTGTAAACTACACACAAATATTGAGCCAGCTTCGAAAATGTTCCTTTGTTAATAACAGCTAGTTATGACGTCGTTACCTGTTTACTACGTTTATACATATGGTTGATAATTGTTATTTCTTCTTTTAGAACTTTGAACTTGATAAGAATGAAAGAAACTCACAAAAAAAAGTTCCATACGAAACATGCGACTAACTTATATCGGCTCAAAAAAAAAAAAGGATCAACCAATGAACGTGTCTTATTTTGTTGGTCAGCCAATCACTGTTATTGAGATTCACTTTACTTTACAGAACGAGCTTATGTAACTGAATAATTTCTTAATGTTATGTTTTTCGTGTACAACTGCAAAGTAAAGTAAAAATTTGAGGCTTCTCTGTACAAAATTAAAAATTATAAGATTATAATTATAATAAGATTTGTTACATGTTACTCGCAGTAAGCTTCATGTTAATTTCAATATTTCTGCTCTCTTATCTCTTAATATGGTCACTGATTCTGATATATTTATCATGATACAGTATATTGTTGATGACATCAAACTAGTGCAGGGACAATTTTGAACTTCAGAGTTAAGATCCATTCAATGACAACGCTTAAGGGTTTTATTCAGATGGCTTGCATCACAAAATCTAAAAAGAAAACTTGCAAACTTTATGATGCCATTTCAAAGTTAACAGTAACAGCTACCTATGATAAAAATTTTAGAACTCATGAACATCAGGTAAAAGATAAAATGATTAATGAAATTAACACGGGTTCTTATGGGAGCAAAATTTCAAAATACATAATTTAAAATCTAGCATGGCGACCCCCTGACATTTCCACATTTTTGAAGATACCCTATCCTAGTGTATCTCTGCGTGCAAAATTTCAGATTTTTCTTTCTTTACAACTTTTTAGTCAAATCCCGCAGTACTTGATTTCCAACCTTAAAATAATATTGAGATGTATTTTGAGAAAATAAACCTTTTCATATAGTAGTTAAATCCTTTGTATTTTACCGCACTTTTCATTTTTATTTCACATAAAGTTAAAAAGTTGTTTAATACAGCAGTCATTTCATTATATTGTATTTGCAATCAAAAAGCAGTGCCCATGCGGAAGTATAATATAGTAAATGAAAATACCAAAATTAGGAAAACATCACAACCCAATTATTTTTCAAAAAGCACTATTGTTCAATAAACAACACTACTCAGTGAATGAATTTTTAAAAGACCAACTCTAATATATTTTCTATGTAATATTTGCTTTAAAATGTTGTGTATTATGTAAATTTGTTTTATTGACAATCATTTCTAATAGACAACTTGCATGCCGTTTTTTTATAGTCTTAAAAAAATTCTTTAGGAAAAATGAATAATGTTGGTGTATATAAAACTTCTTGAAAAATGTTCCTTCATACTTAAAATAATTTTGGAAATTCAAATTTTATTTGAAGTAAAGACGGTGGCCATTACGCTGAAAGGCGGTTCGCGTTTCTTTTGTTTTTTTAATTGTTGAAGTCGTTCGAAAGAGTTCGCAGCAACTGGTCAATTTTTTTTAACGGCCGAATTTTTTCAAATATCTGTTGGAGAAACTTTATTATAATGCTGTTCGTAAACCCTGTTCTCTTGCACCAAAAAATGCGCATTCCATTTGAATAACCAAAGGCGATCGTCATTTTTGGTGCAGAGAACAGGGTTTACGAACAACACTTATGTATATTTTATAATGTGCAATAACCTAAGCATACACTCTTTAATTTAAGTGTATTTTGATTGTAGGATGAAAGAAATGAATAAATATATTTTGAATTTTGAAGAAAGAGGAAAGAAGCTATTTGCTATAAATATGTATTACTTATTCCTTTCTTTTTTCTTTTCTTTTCTTTCTTTCTTTCTTTTTTTTTTTTTTTTTTTTAACAAAAATCAAGTAAGTACAGTACATCATAATTGAAGTATAATTTATACTAATAGCAACAAAAGCCGTGGATTATCATACACCAGTATCAACATTTTATGGGCTCCTGATACTAGATCTATACGAACTCAGATCACATTTTTATATTTTGACGCAAAGACAGAGATATCGTCCAACTGCTTCTATATAAGTATAGTCGATCAAGACTGAATACCATTACCATATTATTGAATATTATTACTACAAACTCCACGTAAATTTTGCTCTTGAGAATAAAATTTCAGCGCGAATAAGTGTATGGTGAATAATTCAACTTCCTTCGAGTGTACTTCATAGCATTTTGAAAGTTTTTATTTTTTTTTACAGGTTGCACATGCATTTACTAAGTACTGATAACAGTGATAACACTCTCTGTTGCTTAACATTAGTATTCTAACGAGAAACGTTTTTACAGCTATATAATTTTTTAAACAACTTGAATAAAAAAAGTTGCTTTTAAAAAACACCTAACATTAAAAAACCATTAACAGCACCGCAATTAAAAGTAAAATTATATTCTTTTTTATCAACTTAAAGGCGTAGAACACCTTGAACAAAAAAACATGTCTAATATCCTAAAGCCATAGACCACATAACCCAACATGTGCTTTTTAATGAATAAACACAAAATGGGATCTACAAACCTGATGACTATTTTTACCAGAATGTAAATGTAGCCCCACGAGAGAACGTGAAAATACTGTAAAGTATGCAATTTGCGTGAAAATTCATGTTGATGACGTCATTAACATGCAAAAATTAGAGTAAAACTGTTGTGCGGATTGCATAAATCGAATTTTCTGATCACTGCTACGAGGCTACTGTTGGGTTTTGAGTCAAATTATTGTTATTTATGTAAGTCCCATCAAGTGTTTTGTGATATAAATGCTAATTTTTTTCTCCGGTCTATTCCTTAACGTACCTAAATATCAACGTTGATTTGGCCAGAGTCATTGATTTCTAATTTATTTTCACTTCACAAAATGGTAGATGCGGGTTTATGACGTCACAGCTCACTGTGGCGAAAACAGGCGAGCTGTGACGTCATAAACCCGCATCTACCATTTTGTGAAGTGAAAATAAATTAGAAATCAATGACGTCGTCGAAATCAACGTTGATATTTAAGTATGCTAGGATATTAGGCAAGTTTTTTTGTTCAAGGTATTCTACACCTTTAACAATTTAAAAGTTGATATATTTATTGACTTTTATAATATACTATTATTATTTGATGTAACTGTTGACTTTTTTTAACCAATTTAAATTTGTTTATCTTTTTAAATAATAACTTTTTTCAACTTTATATTATACAGACCTCTGCAACAGTCTATATTGCTCTCATTAATTCGTCTCTCTCTCTCTCTCTCTCTCTCTCTCTCTCTCTCTCTCTCTCTCTCTCTCTCTCTCTCTCTCTCTCTCTCTCTCTCTATCGCTGTAAGGCAGATAGCAACAATTAAATTGTATAACGATACGATATTACAGACGATAAAAAAAATCTCTTTATTCTCAGTCTAGAAAGCGAACATAGCTAGCGAATCATTAGAAGCAAAGAAAAAGTTCAATTAGAGTTTACGTAATCGATAAACAGAGTTGTATAAAGACGACAGGTAATAATAAATCTCACGTGTACAGTTTTATTAATTTTTTATTAATAAATTTTGATTGATTGTGTTGTTCACAGAGTATAATTTTAATGTTTACATTGGTATTTTTTTACACTTTAATAAGTTTTATTTGTTTTTAGTGATTTATTTCATTATCGGGAATAATTTAATTTAAAACTACAATGTTTTTATAGATGTGGTTTTAAGTAATAAGCACTGAAAAAATAGTTACGTAATTTATGCTGTGCTGAATAATTACTGTACGGTAGAGCATAAATGTTGCTATTTTAGAATATCATTATGTTTTTATGCTGAACATCTTAATTATTATGCTGTATTGTAAACAGTCAAAAATAAATATATATGTATAATTATGCTAGCTCATTTTCAACATAATTTGTTAAATACAACATATTCTACACTTCTCCCAATACTAGTTCAAGCGGATACAATGTAATTAACAATGTAAAGTCAACTGTGATTGGCTAGTAGGTTTATAACACGCTCTCTGATTGGTTTAGCACCACGGATACAGCTTTTGGCGGGAACGACCTTGTTTTGGCCAGAGTGTGTGCTATAATTCATAATAACTATGTTACGCATCATCAATATTATGTTGTTCTATTTAGCATAATTTATGTTATAATGACATAAACACAGCATAAATTACGAAATTTATTCAATCAGTGTATAATCTATTTATAATATAGCATAAATTATGTTGTTATACATAAATATTGCTGTATTGAGCTAGCATAATTATTACGTATTTATTTTTATTCATGACGATAAGAGCGTAAATGACGTCACAAGTGTTAGAATCACAATGGAATAAACGTTAACCTTTGGTCGTTGAAAATTTAGTTTTTCAATTCGGTCCCAACACTTGTGACGTCACTAACGTTTTTATCGTTAAAATTTCAACGCTTAGTCAAACCGTTATTTCCACAGTATTTACAGCATTGCAAAACTGTGTACAAACTTTTCAACGATTATTTTTTAGTATGGCAGCTGAAATTTTATTACAAAAAGCAAATTATACATAGTAGCTTTATATTATTACTAATAATATAGTAATACTAAAAAATAGCTTTATCATATATTTGTTTTTCTTACGTGTTTTGAACGTTCTTGTGTGGTATTTGACTCGGCTATATTCAGTGATATTCAGTGTCTGTGTTCAGATCGCAGTGCCTTGCGATCTGGTTCTGAATAAAGAACTAATTTGAAATTAAATGAATAAAAGTTATTTCAATTCTATTTTTTTACTTACATTATAGAAAGTAGCTAATTTATTATACTATATATATTACCTGTAACCTGTAAGTCTAGTATAATTAGCGTAAAAACTACACCTTTGAGCATTTATTAAAATAATTAATTTGAGAATTTAATTTAGAAATAGTATCCAGTTGACTGGAACAGTTAATTTTTTTTAAACTGTCATTTCCAGGTTCTTTCATTGTGGGTTTTATTACATATATATATCAAATTTATTTCATTATTATTTCTTTCTTCTTCTTCTTTATATAATAACAATACCGGGTTCCTAATTGAGTAAAGGTAAAGGTGAGAGTAATTAAGCACCAGTGTAATATTAATATGACAATAATGTAATAAGTAATATATCACGTGTTCTATATTGCTACCTACCTAGCATATCTGAAACTTTTTCCTGCTTCATTCAATTATAAAAAGAACATATTATATTCAAGACAATTTGCATGACAAAAAATCTCATGGGGAAAGAATTTTCAGAAAAATGTGACAAAAAACAAAATCATCACATTTAAATTACAAGATAATAATCGTTAAAAAAATAATAAAGTAAATAAAGATATAATATTTTAAAAATAATAAAAGAGAAAAAAGTTGACAACGATAACTCACTAAAAACTACCTGATTATTGATTGCTATTTTTTGTCTTAATTATTTTATAATGACAAATGAACTTATTGAACACTGTATTATATTACTTCATTTCAATACAACATATCTCCTATTTAGTTTGGCCTTTATTGTATTGTATAATTCGCCTTAAGTCATGCTAAGCTGTAATAATACATCAAACGTTTGTATGTGTGTAGAATTACTGCAATTATCGCATGTGATAATTATTATAGACACCACGCTGATTTCATGCTTCAATAATTGCAAAGCGTCTATATACTAATATAGAGGTAATTTCACTCTACATTAGCTTGCAAATATGCTTTCATGTGTGTTATCAAACAAATAATATAATATCCTTACGAAAAACAGCCATTTATTTGTTTGTATGTTTGTTTATTGTTCGTTCGTTCGTTCGTTCGTTCGTTCGTTCGTTCGTTCGTTCGTTCGTTCGTTCGTTCGTTCGTTCGTTCGTTCGTTCGTTCGTTCGTTCGTTCGTTCGTTCGTTCTTTCATTCATAAATTCATTTTCTTTTTTCATTTCATTTTCAATCATTTGGTTTTCTGATTTTTTTTTTTTTTTTTTTTTTTAATCTAACTATTTATTTATTTACTAACGATCGAAAGCTGTCCACAATTTTAATGTAATGATTACAGTATATTACTATATTGCGAATGGTGACTTGTTTTGCATATTGAAAGGCGTCATTACGATTACGTGACATTTTGTAATGAGTATTAATATTGCGGCGTACGGACAAGTGGGAACTGATTTGACCTATCCAGATTGAACAATGATAATGAGCTGGATTGTTGGAATGTAAACAAATGCGAGTAAAAATAAATAAAAATAATTATCATTATTTCATGCAGTTATTAAGGTCAGTATTTTATACAAAACATTTATGAAATACAAGAGTATTAGCAAACTTTTGTGAAAATTAACTTTAATATTATAAAGCACGTACTAATTTTTTTTCCTATTCACATTTTATTATTATTTATATAAAATATGTTGTACGTAATATTGAATAATATTTAGTTATACTACCTATCCTTTTTATTATACTGTTTAATATATTTTTTTAAATGATTAATTATAATTTACTTTTAAATTTTTAGCCTGAAATAAGTTATCAATAAGTTATAAAATGCATTATAAATATAATTATTATAATATTATATTATGCTTTATAATATATATATTTTTGTTATTGTTAAAAGAGTTTTTTTTTTAAATAATTTTCTGCACACTTAAAGGCGTAGAACACCTGGAACAAAAAACTTGCCTAATATCCTAAAATACCCAAATATCAATATTATTTTAACCGGAGTCATTAATTTCTAATTTATTTTCCATTTACAAAATGTCAGTTGCGAGTTTACTACGTCACAGCTCGCCTGGTCCACGCGCACGGAAACAGGCGAGCAGTGTCGTAGTAAACCCCACGGAAAATAAAATCTACTTAAATTAAGCAAAAAGCTAGTATTAAAATGCTGTGTTTTGCAATAGAGACAGTCCTAACTGAGAATTAGTAGGGCGGTATGCTAGACCCGCTCCTACCTGCGCGCAGCATAGCATACCTGTCGGCCAGGAGAAATAGACTCAGGTGAGGTGGGCTTGCAAACTCACCCCTAGTATATTTGAGTTAGCACTAATATACTAAATTTTAGAATTGGACCGCAAAATGGCGTACATGAGATTTTTTTTAAATAATTCTGTGTATTAATTTAATTATTAATTATTATAAAAAATAAACGTTGGTAATAATTTGAAATATTCAATGAAATGAATAATTCCCGCGGTGGATGTTCTTAGTTTATTATAATTGTATGCAAATATACTTTCATATAAATTACATAATTATAAATCATATCATAATTTGTTAGTAGCGGGGGACAGAGGACCATTTTTTTTTCAATGCGTCGATCGGGTTTGGCTACCATAGGCCATATCGATGAATATATCAAATATAATATACCATTGTGTTACTACATGACGACTCATTTTGCACCTTATTTGACTGTGCGATTACTTCATTTTTATTTTTTATGTAAAATCGTCACTTATAATTCTATTTGCATGTTATACGCGGTAATTAAGACAGTTAAAGTATTTTTATAAATCTGATAGTATAGAATTAATTACCTTCTTCATGGTCTCCTGAAAAATAGAGAAACGTGGCCATTTAAACGGAGATTGGCTGATTTTAGCAATGCTAGCTCCTAGTTCGCGGGAATACTAGATCGGCTCAGGCGGGTTAAGCACAGCTGCGCTGGCAGTCAGGTGCCGCTCCTCCTGGATCTCAGGTGACATAAAAACTATAGTTCTTTATATGACTAGACTCATTTGATTGGATGCAATTGACCATGTGGTACAAAATCCAAGATTCTCATTGGTCTATGTCATTTTGCTTCGATAGTAGTCGGGCTCATCTCGCGGCTCGGGTGGGTTTGCCACAGAAAGTGGGTTTGCTTTTGGTTCAGCTGTCTAAGGTATTTCTATAGATAGGTAATCCAAAGAGAATATCGTTATTCAATTTTCTGTTGCCTTTAATTTTATTTTATCCTGGAAGTTATATTTTGTTGCCCGATTGATCAATGTAATTTTGACCCGCAATACACGTCTCCAGCTGACCAGTACTTTTCAGCGGGAATCCTCTCTGGATTACATAAGTTCTTTATATGACTAGACTCATTTGATTGGATGCAATTGACCATGTGGTACAAAATCCAAGATTCTCATTGGCCTATGTCATTTTGCTTCGATAGTAGTCGGGCTCATCTCGCGGCTCGGGTGGGTTTGCCACAGAAAGTGGGTTTGCTTTTGGTTCAGCGTTCAGCTGTCGAAGTTTCAGCTGTGAATCTCTACGGGGTCTGCAAGTTAAAAAAAAAAAAAGTTTCTGCTGCAGGTGGCTGCAGGCAACATTGAAACAATTAATGTGACCAAAAAAACGTCAGCACAAAAATTCTGTGTCTGCACACCTACGTCTACGATTCTTCCTCCTCCTCCTGCACAATATTCTGCATCGTGTTTACAATTGAAAGTGGTCAATTGACAATCTTAACCTGTCATTCTTTATGACAGCCATTTTCAAAATTAATCCACAAATGCCGCCTCAGTGGGTTTAACTCCCAGCTGTACATTCAACATATGTTTTTAATTGGTTTGTAGAAATATAAGCGACTATAGGTTATCTACTTACATTACAGCTGTCGAAGTTTCAGCTGTGATTATCTACGGGGTCTGCAGGTTAAAAACAAAAACTTTCTGCTGCAGGCAACATTGAAACAATTAATGTGACCAAAATAACGACAGCACAAAAATTCTGTGTCTGCACACCTACGTCTACGATTCTTCCTCCTCCTCCTGCGCAATCTTCTGCATCATGTTTACAATTGAAAGTGGTCAATTGACAATCTTAACCTGTCATTCTTAATGACAGCCATTTTCAAAATTAATCCACAAATGCCGCCTCAGTGGGTTTAACTCCCAGCTGTACATTCAACATATGTTTTTAATTGATTTGTAGAAATATAAGCGACTTATACTGACTATAACTGACGCTAGGTACCGCTCCCCCTAGATCGCAGGTGGTATAAAATCTAGTGCTAGGGTTTTGGCGTCACTTATGCTAGAGATGCAGGCTACTCAGATCTTACACGCATGTACTAGGGCGCGGGCTTATTTGCGTTAGTATACTAATCTACTTAAATTTAGCACATCTTTTTTTTCCGTGGCGCAACTGACATTTTGTAAATGGAAAATAAATTAGAAACCAATGACTCCGGCCAAAATAATATTGATAATTGGGTATTTTAGGATATTATGCAAGTTTTTTTTGTTCAAGGTGTTCTACGTCTTTAAGGCAAAAAAAAAAAAAAAAGTCTTAATTTACCGATTACATTTTTGCTTATAAAGTTTTCAATTTTAGGTGCATTTTTTGCTGTAATTTTTGCCATGCCTTTACTTTGTTTAGTATAGTTATTTTAAGACAATTGATTGATTGATTGATTGATCGATCGATTGATCGATCGATCAGTCGATCCACATTAAATAAACCAATTAAGAAAACAAACAGAAAGAACTAAAGAAAAAGCAGACAGGTAGTTAATTAAAACATATAGAACTTTCTTACAAAATATATAAAGTTTTTATTTCAGTTAAATAATTCATTGTACACTTAAATATTATAATAAGTTATATAATAAAATATTTAAATTGTAGAAATAATATAATTTTTGTTATAAAAACACATTTTCATTATGTGAAATAAAATGTTAAATGAAGTTTCTCTACGGTGTTATTGTTCTTATTTAATATGAAAATTTAATTAGCTTTGTGAGTTAGTCAAGTTGGTTGCAGATGTTTTCTTTCTCTACTCTACTCAAATCCTTTACTTCTCACGATGTGTCATATAAATTAATCTTCTTCGTACAAATTTAGAAATTATATTTTAATATTTAATTATAAACAGACAGTCGTATATCACTATCGAATTCAATAATCGATATTTTAATTATATTCCTTTTTATCGTAACATAAAATAATCCTGATAAATTATAGTAATGCTGTAATAAATGGTTAAGCTAGAAATTAAGCTCACAAAAAAACTAATAAATCCGCAATATAATTTGATTCATTTTGCAATAAAAAACGGTTATTATTAAATTAAAAAGAAGAAAGAAAAAAAAAAAAAGAAAGAAAAGCTTTTATGGAATTTCTTCACACTTCCTCGACACGTTTTTAATCTATAGCTTACTTATTACATCTCCATCTTTAATTGGTGTATCATGTACTTCTTTACTAGGCCTAATTATTCAAGATACATTGGCTTGAATTTTTAAATACAGTATACAATTCTCCCAATACTAGTTCAAGCGGATGCAGTGTAATTAACTATGTAAAGTCAACTGTGATTGGCTACTAGGATTATAACACGCTATCTGATTGGTTGAGCACCGCGGATTCAGCTTTTGGTGCGAAGGACGTTGTTTTGGCATACTTCGTGTAAGTGTAGTCCTAATATGTGAGATGATTCTCTTATTTTATTTAGTATGTCTATAGTTTGTAAAGTTGACGTAGTCCAAAAATAACTGAAACAATTGTACAGAATCTTATATTGCTGCTTTGGATTGTAGAAGCGTAGAAAGTTAAATATCGATGTTGTTGCGAACAAAATGCCTATCTCGTTTTTTGTCAGCAGAAGCAAAATGTCTATTTCGTGTTTTGTCACAAGAAGCAAAATGTGTAACTCGAGCGCCATCTACATAACGTTCGGAAACGAGATCGACATTTTGCTTCTCGTGACAAAATATGAGATAGACATTGTGCTTACAGTGACAAAACATTTTGTTCTCAACCACATTGATATTTTGAATTTTAATATTGATGACGTACCGAAATATTTTTCCCACCTTTTAGACTTGAAAAGAATGAATGGAAGTTTGGAGTTAGGAAAAATATTAACATGCCCCAGCAGCAACTCATTTTTATCAGTTCTAAACGAACGAAAAAACAAGATCAACCAATGAAAGTGCATATTTTTTTTTAGAGCAGTCAATCATTGTTCAAATTCTTCACTATACCTTGCAGACCCAACTGTTATAAAATTCGATAAAAAAAGTGTGTATTTTTTCAAGAAAATTTATAATAAAATTCACAACATCTATTACTTTCAAACAAAGAAATTTTCCCTAAATAATATCTCGTTTTTACGATCAATTTTGTAGTCCAATACATCGTTAATGGCATTAAGTTAATGCATTCTTATAAATTTACGATCATTTCTGACCTTAATATTATTAGAAATTTCTTAAATTAAAAAGGTACAAGAGTATACTGGAAAGAACAAAGAGTTGTATCCGCTGACTTCAAGTATAAACCGACACAAAATACATCATAAAATATTAATTGCAATATAAATTCCATTATATACGATACATAAATTAAAACTTTAATATTTAATTTTACCACCAATAATTAAAATTTATATTGTAAAAATATTATATTATATAGTAACCACGAATGAGAGGTTTTTTAACCAACAATACATGTGTATTAAATAATGTATTTTTTATACAAAGGTTCACCATACAACACAACCTAACCTCTAATGACAAAATAACTAAGTTTAAGTTTGTCTCAAAACCCAACAGTAGCCCCGTAGCAGTGTTCAGAAAATTCGATTTATACTACCCGCACAACATTTTCATACTAATTTTTGCATGTTTCTGACGTCATAAACATGAATTTTCACGTAAATTGCATACTTTACAGTTTTTTCACGCTCTCTCGTGGGGCTACGTTAACATTCTGGTAAAAATTGTCATCAGTTTTGAAGATTCCATTTTGTGTTTATTCATTAAAAAGCACATGTTGTTTTATGTGGTCTATGGCTTTAACGATAAAAAAAAAAAAACGCCAAATATTTGGGTGTCACTATGATATGAAATTTTTTGAATTGTAAGTTTTTGAAAATTTCCTAGACCACATAAAAATGTCAGTTTTAATAGTTTTTTTCCCTCCCTTATATTATCGTCATAGATCTTGAAAAAATAAATAATACTTTATTATAACCATTGACTTTGAAATGATATAATTAAATAGGGGTGGGGTCAACTTTGGGACATTATGCATACAACCCTTAAAAAAATAAGGTACATCATTATGTAAAAAAATAAATAAAAGAAAAATTAAAAAAGCCACAAAGTTTTAAATAAGTTGTTTCACTTTAAGTACAGGCTATTAAAACGTTACGTAATGCGGTAATTTTGGTATATATAATAATAATAATAATAATAATAAATGGTTTTTATTACGAGGCCAAAAAGGGTACATACCCACTTACATGGTCCTCTGACTTATTCTTGACATAAATATTATCGTCAGAGTATTTAATTTTTACAACAAAATCATAGCATACATAAACATATTATATAATATTATTTCACTATAGTGATAAAACATGATAAAGAGCATAATATATATTTCTTATTTACTTATTCTTATACAATTATGATAAACACTTTTTACTGACATGTATTTTATATTTAAAATAATACTAATCAAAATATCTTTTACATACTCAAAACGGATATTTAGACAATTATTGAGTCTTTAATTCTTTTATTCAGACTTAATCAATAAACAAAATTATAGTGTCATTGATTGCTATTTTTAACTAATAGCGATATCAGCATTTTAATGCAACATTTTGTTAATGTGGGAGTTCTAAATTTTTATCCATAAACATGTGTCCCAAATCCACCGATTGACAAGGAAGAACACCCCCGGAACCAACCCCCGACGGAAACCCCCCGCACCCGCTCCCGCTTCGACTTACTGCATATGCAGCAATTCGAAACGGGAGCGGGCGCACGATAATCCTCGAAGGTCAGTCCCAAGAACCCCCCCCCTGCCAATCCGACGATTCCTGAACACAATGCTTCATCAACGATAAATAGAGAAGAGCAAATAGAATTACAAATTAAGTATGTATTAAAATAACAAATCACAATAAAAATTAACTTTTACAACCTTCATTGTTTATTAAAAAATAGACAAGATACTTTATTTTTAAATACTTTTTTAGATTCAATATTATAGAAACTATCTGTTAAATTATTCCACAACTTAGATCCTTTAACGGCAAATGAGTTATCATACACGTAGCAGTTAGATTTAGGAGGTAGAAGCAAGAATTTATGAGATCTTGTAAGACGAGAACTATTGTTTTTTAATGGGGTGAGATATTCATACAAGTATGATGGTTGTTTGAAGTGCATTAATTTTTGTAAGGCGCATAGCATGTGTACATTTTGTCTTTCATTTATTTTTAATAAACCAAGTTTTTTATAATAACTGCTGATATGTTCATGTTTTTTTATATTATATACATATCTTATAGCATTATTCATTAATACCTGTAATCTATTTTTCTGTTTATTATTAATGTTACTCATTACAGTATCACAGTAATCCAAAATAGGTAAAATAAGCGTTTTGATTAATATAATACGAGTTTCAGTAGGAATATTTCTACGAAAGGAATATAGATGATGGAGTGAAAGATACATCTTTTTACACATGAAACTTATTTGATTATTCCATTGTAAGTTATTATCTAGAAATATTCCTAAGTTTTTAACATTATTCTCAAGTTTAATGACATTATCACAGAGTATAATTTGATCAAGATTTATAGATTTAAGTAAGTTTAAATGATTTTGTAATCCAATAATAATTGCTTGTGTTTTTTTTTGGATTTGCTTCAAGTCCATGTAAACGAAAGTAGTTCACTATGGATTCTAAATCTGAATTAAGTTGATTTATAGCCAGATTAACATTTTTAGGACGTGTGTGTATATAAATTTGTAAGTCATCTGCATATAAATGATATTTACAATATTTTAATGATTTTGAAAGATCAAAGATATATATAGCAAAGAGGAGCGGTGCGATTACTGAACCTTGAGGTACTGAACATTTTAATTTTAATTTATCTGACTTATTATTATTTGAACCAATAACAATTTGTTCCCTGTTATTTAAGTATGAGTCAAACCAGGATAAAGTTGATGAAGAGAATTTTAGGTATTTTAGTTTACAAAGTAGTATACTATGTATTACACTATCAAATGCTTTGGTTAAATCAATTAAAGATAATATAGTGACATTTTTGAAGTTCATAGCATATCTTATGTCCTCACAAACTTTAAGTAAAGCGGTGGTTGTACTACATTTTTTGCGAAAGCCAGATTGAAATTTGTCAAGAATATTATTTTTTTCAAGGTAGTTTATAACCTGCATTGATACAATTTTTTCAAGCATTTTAGCAAATATACATAAGAGACTAATTGGACGCAGATCTGACAGATCATTTACAGTATTTTGTTTAGGTATTGGTTTTACCAATGCATTTTTCCAGCAATTTGGAAAGATACCAGTTTGTAATGAACAATTAAATATATGTAACAAGGTGGGCATTATTATATTGATAATTGGTTTTAACATTTTTACGTTAATCCCGTCGGTTCCTGCTGCATTAGATTTAATAGAGTTAAATACAAATTTAATTTCACAGGGATAAATATATTCAAAATGGAAATTATCTTTAATATTTGATTCATTATTTAAATAAAATTGCTCCATTTGAATACGATCATAATGGTAAATATTAGGATCTCGAATGAAAAATTTATTTATATCATTGAGTGAGAAGTAATCTTCTGCACAGAAATCACTATTTTTTTTTCCTGTTATATTACAATTATTTAACTTTTTCCAAAGGGTAGAAGTACTTTGCTTTGATTTTAATAGATTGTTCATGAAAATTTTATATGAGTTTTTAAGCATATTTTTTACAGAGTTACGCAATTTAATAAAGTAATCTGCATCAACTTTATTAGTAGTTTTAATTGCCCTCCTTCTTGCTATATTTCTTTGATATATTTTAGTTTTGATTTCATTATTAATCCAAGGAGTATATGGTTTTTTAAAAATTTTGGTTTTTAACGGCGCATGTTTATTGAATAGATTGTTTATTAATTCAGATAATTTTTCGGCTTTGCTATGTATAGAATCAATGAGTGAAATTTCATGCCATTTAATTTGATATAGATAATTTAGACTAATTTTATAAGTCTCTAAGGTCTAAATTATATCTCTATAACATACAAAATTGAACCTTATTTGTGCATGTGGTTATGTGTGTAACCACAAGTAATGTTCTGATTAATTTAACAATTGTTTTATCTTCATACCTTCAAGGGATATTTTGTAGCAATTAAAGGCACAATTGTTGTACCCAGTACTATAAAAAATATTCATTAAATGGTTTTGCAATTCTCATCTATAACGGTATATTTGTAGCCACAGTAACATTTTATTGGCGAAATTTTAAATTAATAATTAATAATAATTATACATGAAAAAATGTGATTCTCTCTCTCTCTCTCTCTCTCTCCTTTATTGTGATGAAATTATTTATTATAAATATATAGTAAAAAAATAAAACACGTCAAAGTGCTAGGAAAAAATAAATGACGCTTAATTTATGTTGCATTGAATAATATCTCTATTGTAGAGCACAAATGTTGCTACTCATATTTTTTTAATAATATAAGTAATTATGCTAATTTTATGAAAAAATAAAAACAAAATCATACTATATACAGTATTTATTTTATTATTATTTTTTTTTTTTTACAAAAAGTCCTAAAAAGGTACAATTAAGAATTGTGTGATAATTAATTGTGCACCAATCTTTAATGTAGAGAACTAATGATTTGCAATAGAATTTCATATGGGTAAAAACTTTTAGCAAACAAAGTTGTTTACTTCATTCATTTGTTATGAGAAATGATATTATTCACTAATTTTGCTCCAATGGAAAATTTTCCCTTGCAATTTATCTATGTTTGAAAATAATAACAATGATGAAGCTTTAAATTATAAATTTTACAAAAGTGATGTTATGGCAAATTTAATACACTTATATCATTTCGCAAAATACTACTTTAGCTTATCAAGCTTCCGTGCTTACAAGATCAGTTGAAGCCTCAAATTTTACTAAAATAACAGCTCTATCATTTAAATTACTTATACTAAATCAGTAATTTCGCTTTTTTTTTCTTGCTTTTAGTTTTAATTTTGTGAAATAAATTTAATATTGAGACTGAGAGTAAAAATCTCTTAGAAAGGCAGAGAGAGAGAGAGAGAGAGAGAGAGAGAGAGAGAGAGGTTGAGTTCTCGTGTAATTTACGAGTTATTAAAATTTTATTTTACTAGTTTATACGCGTAAAAAAAAGTGTTTTTTCCTTTTAATACTTTGAACTTTGAAAGTTAGTATTTTTTTATGGTGATCTTAAAGAGGAGGTATAAGTCTTATTTTTAATATTACTCTAATGGTAAAAGTGCTCTTTTTATAATCTATTTTAATTAAAATATTTTTCACTCATAAAAAAACTCTATTTATACAAAAAAAAATCCCATTTCTCTCTCTCTCTCACACACACTCACACTCACTCACTTCTCTCCCTCTAACCATCATTTTCAAGAAATTTAGCATCTTTTTATACGAAGATGTTAATATTTATTTTCAAAGAAATGTATAACATTTTTAAACGATATAAATTTATTTTTCAGCTATATAAAAGGGTATTTAATTTATAGAAATAAGTATAAAAGTTCACAATTCCAAGAGCTTTATGAAGTTGTACATTGTTAAATGAAGAATAATGAATAATTTGTTTCTAATTTTTTGAACAATTTATAAAAATTCTGAAAAATGAAATACAGCAAAAGACATTGTAATTACTAATTATTCTGCATGCTATTGTAATGTTTCATACTACTATTTTGCTAATCATTACTACTGTAACTTGTACTTATTACTGTACTTTTACTGTAATTTATCATGCAGGTAATGCCTCGAATCGTATTGCGTCGTAGCATAACAATATTTATTATTTTAGACAGAGCTGGGTGGGTTATGCATACTAAATAAGCCTAGAGGGCGATCAATGGCAAATTCAAAATGTTCCTGTCATTCGAAATTTTTTTTTTCAGTGTATAGGGTGTATGCGGATTATGTCATATTTAATGCGCTTAAAGTCCATACTGGAGTAGTGAGCAACATTGCTGAGCATAGGAAAAACTTCATTTTAGGCAATTTTCTTTTGGGAAATCTGTTATTATTGTTATTTTTCTCAAATACTTGAGATACTAATTCAACATATTTACAACATCAATGCTCTCAAAAATATTGCATAGTGTTTGTAAACTGGCAAAATGAGTTATTTTCCTATGCCACCTATGTTATTGAGTGATCCAATATGGCGTTGACTTTAACATGAATGCATACACCCTATACATTTAATGTGTTTTGAGCTGAAGTTAATTTAGTGTATAAGTTGTGTGTTCTTTAATTATTAGCTTTTATTTTCTATCTAGATATTACATTATTATTCTGTTAATGTTTCTTATTCTTTTTTGTGCAAAAGAAATTAAGAGAGAGAGAGAGAGAGAGAGAGAGAGAGAGAGAGAGAGAGAGAGAGAGAGAGAGAGAGAGAGAGAGAGAGAGAGAGAGAGAGAGAGAGAGAGAGAGAGAGAGAGAGAGAGAGAGAGAGAGAGAGAGAGAGAGATAGCAAAGTAAAAAGTTTCTAAACTGTTCGTTAGTGAGAAATGAAACATGTTTAATTAAGTAAAAAGAAAACAAGACTATAACTTTATTATTATTATTATTTTTTTTTTTTGCACAATTTTTATTTTTCTTTGTTTAAGCTTAAAAAATGAAATATTTAAAAAAATATATAAAACATCATAAGCGAACTAAAGTACGATGATTATAAAGAAATTTAACTTAAAAACACAAATGAGATTTTTTTTTTAAGTTAAAAAATAAACAAAATAAAAAGTATATTTTTATACCTAAAATGAGAGTAAACTGGTTTTCACTTGAGCAATACAGATTTAATTTACTTAAGGTGAGAGAGATTTAAAAACATATACAAATATAATTTATAATACTAATTTGTTTTAGTTAAAAAAAGAGGGGAAGTTATGCATGCATTAGACTTTTATTTTTATTTCGTTAGCTTATTTTGTAGTTTATTTAATATTTCTTTTTAAAATCGTCATGAAATAATAAAGTATTTGTAACTAAATTTAATGTGAACTAAGTTAAATGCTGAGGAAGTTTTAACACAAAAATATTTTTGTGTTACAGTATCGAGTTTTTATAAATGTTGGGCGATAGGCCGACTTTTTGAACAATCGCCCAAAATGTCGTATTACAGTCCGCGCTAGCTAAGGTTGCAACCAATAAGAGAGCACCAAAAAACTCTCCATTTAGTTAACATTTCCCCACCTCCTAACGACCTTGAGCGTCTATTGGCTCCTAGCTCGATTTCGATTAATCGCTAACATCCTTAGGTGGCGCGGACTGTAGTTGCATTGTACATTAACCGATTGATTGATTTTCAAATGACCTTGAAGCATTTCTAGCGTCTCGGGACTGTATGCACCAGCAGTGTTGACAATAAATTATATTTTTTTATAACTTCAATAAATATCAATAAATTATAAGATCGGTGACTGATTACTCCTTCTCTCTAAATCGTATGCCGGATTTCGATCAATAAAATCCATTATTTATTAATATTATTAAATATATGTTACAAACATGTGAACTGAAAACCTAGATTGTCTCTTTTATGACCGGTAAACCTAAATCTACAACCAATTTCAGGAACAAGAGAAGTAAAGAAAAATTAAATTGACATAATTTTCAGATTTGAAGCCATATATTCGCCACGCTAACCAAATTAGTTTTTCATTAGTTAACAACAATCTCTATGGTACACTTTTTATAATATGCCTATAGGGTATGTGGATGACGTCATATTTAATGCGCTTGGAGGCCATACTGGATTAGTAAATAACATTGCTAAGCATAGGAAAAACTTCGTTTTTCTTAGAGAAATCAGCTAATGTTTTGTTATTATTGTTTTTCTCACATACTTGAGATACTATAATTCAACCTATTAACAACATCAATGCTGTTCGTAAACCCTGTTCTCTTGCACCAAAAAATGCGCATTCCATTTGAATAACTAAAGGCGATCGTCATTTTAGGAGCACAAAACAGGGTTTACGAACAGCATTATCAATGCTCTCAAAAATATTGCTTATTATTTTTAAACTGGTAAATGTATTGAATTATCCAACTCCAACATGGCGTTGACTTTGGCATGAATGCATACCCCCTATACTGTATATGCTATCAAATCAAGTTAAATATCGATCAGAATTAGATATGCTTGTGAAAAAGTATTACTATTATTAATTGCGAAGTAGGGCTGACATACGCCACTCACAACATCGTAATAAAGTTATTAGGCAATGATAATAATAATTCTATTTCATACAAACTTTGCCCGGCAACACAATACATGTCTGTTTCATCCCAAGTAAGTACAATTACAAAGAGGTAATTAGTATAATTATCAAGTACATTTAAGTACAACATAAGTAAACACTTTAATTATAATACAAAAAAAAATCAAACCACTAATTGGAATGAAAGATGATATCTACAATAGTTTATATTAAAGCCATAGACCACATGAAACAACATGTGCTTTTTAATGAATAAACACGAAATGGGATCTTTAAAACTGATAACAATATCTACTAGAATGTTAATGTAACCCCACGAGAGAGCGTGAAACAACTGTAAAGAATGCAATATGCGTGAAAATTCATGTTTATGACGTCAGAAACTTGCAAAAATTAGTATGAAAATGTTGTGCGGGTTGCATATATCGAATTTTCTGATCACTGCTACGGGGCTACTGTTGGGTTTTGAGGCAAACTGATATAATTTATGTAAAAATCCCATCAAGTGTTTTGTGATATAAATGCTTAAGTTTTTCTTCGGTCTATTCCTTTGATTTTGAACCTTAGAAAATAAAGTAAAATTACGTAGCGATATTAGCTCGTGTTGTAGAGTACTCTCTCTCTCTCTCTCTCTCTCTCTCTCTCTCTCTCTCTCTCTCTAGATGTAACTGAAACATGGTTCTGTAATTAACGTGTAAATTAAAGTGCGGTGAGAATATACCTTGCTTTTTGCAAACTATTTTGTTGTCACTTCTTATTGCATTTTTTTTTTCTACTTTGTTAATTATATGTCTTGCAGTCTGACACGTTTTGTCATTCTCATTAAGGTGAATATTTCATAAATCATTTTCACATTCTGTTGCGATAAAAAGGAAGAAAAATAAGTGTAAAATTACTCAGGAATTCAATTTATGTTTTGCTGATTTTTTTTTTTTTTTTTTTTTTTTTTTTTTTACAAATGTTTAAGGCGGGAAATCAGTTACTGTGGGATTTGACTAAAAAGTTGTAAAGACAGAAAAATCTGAAATTTTGCACAGTGATACATTAGGATAAGGTATCTTCAAAAATGTTAAAACTTTGGGGGGTCACCATGCTAGATTTTTAATTACGATTTTTTGAATTTTTACTCCCATAAGAGCCCATGTTAATTTCAATAATTAATTTCTCTCTTACCTGATGGTCACAGGTTCTGAAAATTTTATCATAGGTAGCTGTTACTGTTAACTTTCAAGTGGCATCAAAAAATTTGGAAGTTTTTCTTTTAGATTTTGAGATACAAGCCATCTATATACAACCCTTAAACAAATATTAAAATATGTAAAAGTGTGACTAATATGAATGATTTCAATTGCTCAGTTCTAAAAGCATTGCTCTAAAAATTGCTTAAAGGATGGTCGCGCTTTGCATTAGAATAGACAATTAGAAACACTAAAAAATTTACTGGGTAATTTTATTTAATTTTCTTAACGAGTACATTGCCTTGAATCGATAGATATGCAAATTTCTAATTTTTGAGTTTATGAAACATTTTTAAATAGTTTTTTTGAAAGTTGTGAAATAATGTCAATTTCCAATTTTCCAAAATTAATTAAAAATACTTAATTAACTCAAAAATGAGAAATTCACATATCAATCGATTCAGGACAATGATATGCAAATTTATAAGTTTTTTTGTTTATGAACATTTTTAATTAATTAAATATATATTTCTATATTTCGTTTTTGAGTTCATTAAGTATTTTTAATTATTTTGGAAATGAAACTTAAAAACTAAAAATAGAAATATATATAGAAATACAGAAATATAGAATAACAAAAATAAAATTACCCCTTTTAAATGTTTATTAATTTTCCTCATTATTGATCTCCTTGCCCTTTTTTTTACGAGAATCTGATTGGTTACACGTCACCATCGATAGCAAGCATTGATGAATTGCTTTAGAAAAAATTTCCATCGATATCAAGTTCTGATGTTATATGGAAGAATGAATTTGATTACCAAGTTTGCAAACTAATGCTTGTTATAACACATTGTTACTATGAACTTTCTGGGTCAAGAAAGAAATATTATAATAATGAATAATTTTATATCGCAAGTTGTCAATTCCTATTATATATAGACACATACTGGATGCATTTAAAATATAATTACATTTTGCATTAAAAAAAAAAAGATGATGCAAAGAAAACTCTGTTATATGAAACATCGATTTCTCTTCTTAAAAAAAAAAAAAAAAAAGTTAAAGATGTTATAAAATACGTGAATGTATTTTTGATGTAAAGTTATTATAATTCAAATTTTCAAGCAAAAAGAAAAGTGAGAAAACCATGTTCTATTTTACATAATATAACAAAATTTAAAAAATTACGTATTTTTATTCTTTTCATTTCTATTATCAATTTGACTAAATTTTACGAGTTACCTTGAAATATAAAAGTTAAAATTGGATTTACGAGATGACGTTATAAGGCTCGTATTTCAGAAGTTTAAATGTTAACGCCCAAATTTTTATTTCATATGAAATTCGATGGTCAAAACTTCCTATGTTAATATTTTTAAGACTTTTGAACAGAGAGAGAGAGAGAGAGAGCAGAAAATATTGAATTTAACTTGAATCCTTTTACAAGTAAAACTAACAACAAAAAACTAACAATAAAAAGAACAGACTTATTTTAAATTTTGCAAGACAGGCTCCAAATTTCTTACATATGTGGGCTAGAGTACTCTAATGTGGGCTTTCATATTCAAAATTTTTACTTTACTTTTTTTTTTTCGAGACTTTTAGTTTCAAATTTAGCCTCCAAATTTCTTACATATTATGTGGGCTTTCATATTCAAAAATTTTACTTTACTTTTTTTTTTTTTTTTTTTTTTTTTTTTTTTTTCGAGACTTTTAGTTTCAAATTTTTAGCGCTTTATGGAGCTTTCTAAATCATAAGTAAGTAATGAATGCTGTTCGTAAACCCTGTTCCCTTGCTCCAAAAAATTGCGCATTTCAATTTAAAAAGCATGATGTGATCGTCATTTTATTGTGTTTGGGGCACGAAAAACAGAGTTTACGAGCATCATCATTCTTCTTCTGCAGAGCTAAATAATGACTTACTATATGATTGTTTGATATTCTGAATGTAAAAGTTCTCAAATTCAATCTAAGTGAAGGAAAAAACAATTTTCTAGAAATATAAAAACGTAATATTATATCTTTAGTATATAAGAAAAAAAACAGTTTACTCAAATTTCAAAACAAATCGATGAAAGTGAAAATCTGAAACTAATGTTAATACAGCAAAACATTATGATAGGTATAAACTTCCTGCGTGCGTATCGCTCTCTCTCTCTCTCTCTCTCTCTCTCTCTCTCTCTCTCTCTCTCTCTCTCTCTCTCTCTCTCTCTCTCTCTCTCTCTCTCTCTCTCTCTCTCTCTCAATCTTAGATTTGAATTTCTAAGCCGCTTAGCACGCATCGGAAATTTTTAAACATACATAAAGAATCAAACTGTAAGAAGATTTTATTTACAAAATATAAATATCATAGAAAAAAGTTGTGTGTTTGCGTTATATTGCGTGATATCATTTTTTTCTAACGTCTATTTTATTTGTATATATATTTTAAAGCCTAAGATGATTATGTTATCTTTACTTAATGTTATATACATAAAAATATCAATGCATTTTACTAAAATTCTAAACATGACTGAAAATATATGTATTCAGTTTTACGTAAGCTCGTTCGATAAACTACACACAAATATTGAGCCAGCTTTGAAAATGTTCCTTTGTTAAAAACAGCTGATTATGACGTCGTTACCTGTTTACTACGTTTATACATACTATGGTCGATCATTGTTATTTCTTCTTTTAGAACTTTGAACTTGATAAGAATGAAAGAAAATTCCCAATAAAAGTTCCAGTCTCAATATGCGACTCACTTTTATCGGCTCTAAAACAAGATCAACCAATTTTTTTATTTTGTTTATCAACTTATTTTGTTGGTCAGCCAATCACTGTTATTGATATTCACTTTACTTTACAGAACGAGCTATTGTACTAAAATTTATTTTGCAGTATGTACGTACAATAAATACACACATAATGATATTCATAATACACAATGTAACACAGTATACTCCATAGCAATATTATTGTATTTTAATAAGAAGAAGACAAAAAATAACGAAGCAATAAAAAGTAAAATAAAGGTTTAAAATATATAAAATGTCCCGAAAAAAAAGTATTTTACATCATAATATTATCATATACTTATAATACTTATTAAAGATTTTATCGTGTTTCGTGTCTAATTTCAATTCATACATATATACACATAACACACATAAAAAAAAAAAACAATAATATAAAATTAGAAAATGACATTTCGTTCGTTGAAAAATGTACACTGTGTATCAAAGCACGTGAAACAATAGCCAATAGTAAATAACATTACTGTATTAGCTGCTAGATAGTCTTTTTCTTAGTAATAATTAAAAATGTAAGTAAAAATGTACTCAGCTTTAAAAACAATTTATGTTAGCATTGTAGTATGTTTTATCCAATAACAGGTGGTACAGAGGGAATCCTAATTTTTTAATTTTATAAAATAATACAAAGTGTGCATAATTATTGTTACTGATTATCTTTTAAGCTTATATTTCGAGGCTTATTCGTACGTATAAAAATAAAGTGGATATTATATAAACTTTTTTTTTTTTACCCCAATTAAAACAATTTGAAAGTCCTTTAATGCAGGTCCCTGTTTATGGAATTAAATTATTTAATAAATAATAATAAAAATAAAAACCGATGTATCAAAACCTGAAAACACACACACATACACACACATACACACACATACACATACACACACACACACACACACACACACACACACACACACACACACACACACACACACACACACACACACACACACACACACACACACACACACACACACACACACACACACACACACACACACACACACACACACACATATATATATATATATATATAGCTAAATAAATCAACTTTTAAAACAAAATCAGCCTATTTTAAAAGAACAAAATAAATATTTTAGTAAACAAAAAAATGCAACATATTTAATCTAACCAAACAATATTAAACCAATAAATTTCAGTTCTGAACGTCGTAAATTATTGTTAGTATATAAAATATTTCTACTGGTACTTAGTAGTTGGGTGTAGTGTTTCATTTGTTGTACCATAATTTACAGCGAGAGAGTTTCTTCTCAATAATTCAAAACAATTCCCTACAGAGCGCAAATTGAACGAGAGAATGTTTTATTTTACTTTTCTTTTTTTGCTCTTTTTTTTTTTCTTCAAACGTATACAATTTCAAATGCATCAAAGGGATTGAAAATGCACAATTGTGAGTTCTATTTATTTTTCTTACTGGTATTGTAGAAAATTAGCATATAATATAGTTTCAAATTAATTTATATAAATATTTTTTTTTTTGGAATTACTCAATTTTTTTTTAAAAAAAGACGCCCTACGATATAAGAGGGTATTCAAAGTCACACTGGGCTTTGACTGTGTGTGTGTGTGTATATATATATATATATATATATATATATATATATATATATATATATATATATATATATATATATATATATATATATATATATAGAGAGAGAGAGAGAGAGAGAGAGAGAGAACTTAATAACGTATAGCTTGATCATATAAAACTACATGATATTTACATAAAGCAATAGAGATTTTTTTATCATAGTGTGTTAAAGTATGTCTAATGGAAATAACATGTAGTTAAATGGAGCATGGCGCTATAATTAAAGTCTTAATTTAAATATGCATATTGTATGATCATAAGGCAGTGGAATAAAGTGTTATGTTACAGCATGTGTGAGCAAATATTTTTCTATCCTAGGAAAATACTATAGCCTCAAAAAAAAAAAAATTTAAAAGTCTCAATGATAAATTATGCGATATTATATCACATTTCACTTAAACTTTCGGTCCCCAGTTTTCAGTACAGTTTCAAAGTGGTTTATTTTCTCACAAGCTGAGGAGAAAACTTGTAAAGTAGGCAGCCCGCGCTGCAATTTCTATTGTAGATCTGAAATTCATCGTTATATGAATGATGGTCCCATCTTATGAATTTTATGTCTTTGGTTTAATTTTTTTGAGTCCGGTGTCCCTTTAAGGCTGGTGATAAGTTACTGCTGGAGGTTTGTCGAAACGTTAAAAAGGGGCCATCAGATTTCCAATACAACAGTGATATTTTAAAAATAAGAAACTTCAAATATACGTCAAATACTGTGACATGCATTTTTTTCTTCTCAATTTTACTCCATTTCCTCATATTAGCATCAATATTTTTTCCCCTTAGCTGTGTGTCTTGAAATTTTTTAAAATAAATAAATAAATAATAGTCTTTATTGTTCAAACAACAAACTAGCAGCAGATGAAATATACATAATTTACAGAAATATATACATATTTATATATATATATATATATATATATATATATATATATATATATATATATATATATATATATATATATATATATATATATATATATATATATATATATATATAATATAAATATATATATATATATATATATATATATATATATATATATATATATATATATATATATATATATATATATGTTTGAAAATTTGAATATCGAGCGAGGTGACATGATGATAAAAATTTCATTTTTGTCTTACCTTCTGTAAAACAACTGGGCTTTCACTCGCTGCTTAATTTGATGATAAAAATAACACACAACACCAAAACTTGTCACTATATAAATTAATAAAATACTCAATTCACAGTTTTTAAAAATCTATATACATAGCTATGTTATATTCACACACAATTGTAACGTTTTCGAGGGCGTATATAAAACTATATACTTGTCTGCCTCTCTTCATCAGCTTACTCAAGCTTAGTAAGCTTAGTAAGCTTAGTAAGCTGATGAAGAGAGGCAGACAAGTATATAGTTTTATATACGCCCTCGAAAACGTTACAATTGTGTGTGAATATAACATAGCTATGTATATAGATTTTTAAAAACTGTGAATTGAGTATTTTATTAATTTATATAGTGACAAGTTTTGGTGTTGTGTGTTATTTTTATCATCAAATTAAGCAGCGAGTGAAAGCCCAGTTGTTTTACAGAAGGTAAGACAAAAATGAAATTTTTATCATATATATATATATATATATATATATATATATATATATATATATACATATATATATACATATATATATATATAAATATATATAATATACAGAAATTTACCATGAATAGTTTTTATTACCATTGGTATTGTATTTCAAATTATATAAAAAGTAAGGAGTCAAATTTGAATTTTAGAGATACGACTCTTGCACTACCCTTAAAGGCGTAGAACACCTTGAACAAAAAAGTTGCGTAATATCCTAACTAACCTGAAAATCAACGTTGATTTGGCCGGAGTCATTGATTTCTAATTTATTTTCCATTCCCAAAATGCCGCTGCCGGTCACTGACGTCACAGCTCGCCTGGTCCACGCGCGCGTAAACCGGCATTTTGTGAATGAAAAATAAATTAGAAATCAATGACTCCGGCCAAATCAACGTTGATTTTCAGATTAGTTAGGATATTACGCAACTTTTTTGTTCAAGGTGTTCTACGCCTTTAAAATACATTAAAAAATTATTATTATTTTAGTTAAATCACATTTTAATTTTGAACTAAATTTTTTTATAGTTATTTTGTTCTTAAAAGTAAAATTAAGAAATACAAATGCAGTACAATTTCGTGTTTCTTAAAAAAAAAAAAAAAAAAAAAAAAAAAAATCAAATGTCTAATGTAACTCTAAAAAACAGACTTAGAAAATAATAAATTACCATGAAACATTTACAGAATACTAAAACCACAAATAATTGAATTGTTAAAAACTTTTTACATTTTTTTGTGGTAGATATTTAACTTTCCCACTACCACTTCTAAAACATCGCATGATATTTATAAGAATTGAAAATAAAAATCACATATATAAAATAAAAAAAAACTTCAAAAACTTAATGCACTATACCACTCTTTCTGCTGTGCGTGCTATAGAAAAAAACTGAAAACTGAAATTCCTTTTGTAAAGATTTAGTTCGATATATCTTCTAAAATCTTTAAGTACTTTACTTTCTTCTTCTTTCAAGATGTATAGAGTAGAAAACGATAGTGCTACAAAAAAAATACGCGTTTTGTGTTGAGTTCTAGAATATATTGATCTGTCGTGTGTTACCCAGTAAAGGAGAGAAGATATATATATATATATATATATATATATATATATATATATATATATATATATATATATATATATATATATATATATATATATATATATATATATAAATATATATATATATATATATATAAATATATATATATATATATATATATATATATATATATATATATATATATATATATATATATATATATATATATATATATATAAATATATATATATATATAGAGAGAGAGAGAGAGAGAGAGAGAGAGAGAGAGAGAGAGAGAGAGAGAGAGAGAGAATACATTCCTACTTTGCTACCTACATTATATGACACCTTTATGATGCATTTTTACATCATAGTCATCTCTCTCTCTCTCTCTCTCTACTCTATTTACATCATAATAATTGTGTTCTAGTTATATACAACTTTTGTAATTATAAACAGCATTGTTGCTAATTTAGCTAACTATAATGTATAAGTTTTCGAATAACTTAAATAAATAGACCAGAAGAAAACATTAGTATTTAAATCACAAAAAATTTGAAAGACGTACATAAATAACATTACTTGGTTTCATTTTTTTTTTCATTTCAAATGGTTTTATTTTTTCTTAAAAACAAATACAAAGATCATACATGTTTAGAGTCAAATGCATATAAGCAGGGCCGGCTTGGGGTACGTTGGCCCGGTCTGGCAATCTGGGAAATGGCCCGCATATGCTGGGGGGTCTGGGGGGCGCTAGCCCCCCAGCTTGCGCCGCAGGCGAAAATTTTTTTAAAAGGGGGCGTGGCACTGGTTTTTACGCTAATTTTGAATTAAATTTTAATTTTTTCACAATTTTTAAAATAATGTGTAACACTATTATATTGAAAAATAAGTATGTAATTGAACCATGACATTATTTTGATATACTACGATCTACATGACATGACCTTCGGCACCCTTAAAAAATATATTAGACAAAAATTGATGTATGATAGAAAAAAAACTATATTGAAGGAATGATTGTTATAATGTAATGATTTAATTGAAGTATGGGGAAAAAAGAAACAAGGGGGGGGGGGGGGCAGAACAGGGATTTGTAAATTTATAATTATAGGAATTTATAGGTGTAGAGAACTTGAAACATTTTTGAATTGTTTGACTTGAAAGAGCTTGATTTCAAGCTTAAATTTGAAAAAAAAACAAGCCATAACTTGGGGAAATCAATATTTACAAGTCCAAAATTCAAAAAGAAAAAAAAAAGCTCTTGAACCTGTGTGTCAAAAAAAAAAAAAAAAAAAAAAAAAAAAAGCTCATTTCTCATTATATACAAAAATTTATTTTTATTTTGAAGACAAAAGTTGTAAATTATTAATTATTATTATTTTTAAGTATTAACAATTGATTTTACATGCTATAGAGAATTATAAACATTGTACTGTACTAAAAAAAAAAAGTTTTTAGCCCTTTTTTTTATCTTGTATTCTTTGCAAATGCTTTTTTTTAACGGGTCATTTACGGGCTCATCTCGAATGTTTAGAAATATATATTTAATAATAAATATATTTTTTATAAATAATATAAATAAAATATAATTATATGAATTTAATAACTTTCCAAAATATAATATTTTATTTACATACTAGTGCAAGAAGATTTGAAAAAACGCAAATACGACAGCTTAAAAAGAAGGGTTTATTTGAAACAGATAATTAAAGAAAATGATATCACTTCTTTTCAAATAATAAAAAAGTGAGCTATTTTCAAAGTACCTTTGAACTTTTTTTAATTGATTTTTTTTTTCATCAGAACCAAAGACCCGCAAAAGCAAAGTCCCGATCCAGGAGCCCGCGGACTAACTTGTACGGCCTTATGCCTAGCTGGCCCAAGTGCATAAAAAATTTAGTTGGCTTGCAATGATCTCAATGCATTATTATTATTATTATTTTTTTAGTTACAATAAAAATGCTCATTTCAAGTAATTTGTGTGCATGCATTATAGATTGAGTCATATCATACAAAATTAAATTTAAAAAAATATGCGGGCAAAGGTTTTAAAGTTAGGTTGTTTTTTCTTTTTCTTTCTTTCTTGCTTTCTTTCTTTTCTTTCTTTTTTTTTCTGGCCCGCTTGGCCCGCAATGACGTTGGCCCGGTCTGCGATCGCAGACCTCGTCTTATGGCCAAGCCGGCCCTGCATATAAGCATCTTTTCACTCATCTCAACACAAATTTTTTCATTTTAATTAGAAACTAGGTTACTTAAAATTAAAATGTACTAATAAAATATAAAATAAAAGTTATCATATGAAAAATAAAATTTCAGGTATAAAATTAATTGTTTTTCATTTCCTCTATCAGTGATCAGAAAATTTTGACATATGCAACCCGCACAACATTTTCATACATCAGAAATAACGTACTTTACAGTATTTTCACGCTCTCTTACGATGAGGCCACATTTGCATTCTAATAAAAACTATCATCAGTTTTATGGAGATCCCATTTTGTGTCGGTCATTGAAAAGTACATGTTATTTCATGTGGTCTATGACTTAAAGCATTGGGATTGCTAAGTTTACAATTATCAAAGAAAATTGCTACTTTAATTTGACGAAGCAGTTTTTTTTTCTGATTCATACAGTTAGAGATCTGTTTTGGTCACAGTAGACAATTGCATCTTTTTTTTCAGCATTTTTTGGGTTATTTTACAATTTCAACGTATATAATTATATATTTTTTTAATCCAATAAAGACCTATTATTATTAATTGACGAATAAAGGAACAACTGTTTTGAAGCTGACTGTAAGCAATTTAAGTCACATTCGCTTCCGTTTCTACTAACTACGCATGCGCAATACAGTGAAACGGAAGCGGATGTGAGCGAAGCCGCTTAAAGTCGACCTCAAAACAGTTGTTCCTTTATTAGTCAATGTTGTCATGTACTCTACTCTGCTTGATTGTTAAAAAAAATGTAAATGTAATAAAGCTAAGTACTGTCGAAAGCTATACAGTAAATTTAAAAATTCTACAACAGCAAAAGTAGCAAGATCGTGAAATCTTAGTGAAAATTATAAGAAGCAAATAAAATTATGTAGCATACTGTTTTAAAGTAGTATACTATTTATAAATAAACACTTTTACAGTAACTATACATAATAATAAATAAATATATATATAAAATAAATAAACTCATAACACATAATAAAGCTAGAAAAATAAGTTTAGAAAAAATATGTAATACTCTTACTTGAAACGTGTTTATAAACATCGAGGATAAAAGAAACAGATATGTATATGTTGTAAACCAGTGGTTCTCTTCTATTACATAATACTGTGTTGTTAGTTGTCTTTTTTATAACTTTACAACGGAGACTTTACAGAGAAGCTTTTATATTTATCTAGTTATTTAGTTGTATACATACAACACGTAGTAAACTCTTTATATAGTCACTACTTATTACGAAATGATTTGTATAGTATATGTACGGGGAAAATAAATCACGTGATTTAAGCTGCATTGAACAGTTTCTTTATTGTAGAGCCCAGATGTTGCTATTTTGTAATAACATAAGTAATTATTATATGTTGCACTTCTGAACTTATACTATGACTGCTATGTTTACTCAAAAAACGGAAAAGGAAGTGCCGGAAAAGGAAACCACGTGATGGTAAAAGTGGGAGGTGGCTCAGGCCTAGCTTGCTGCTGGCACCAACTTTTCTTCCACTTTTACCGTCACGTGGTTTCCTCTTCCGGCACTTCCTTTTCCATATTTTGAGTAAACATAAGCAATCTATATGGTATAATCGTTTTATAATATTGACTATAATAAAGGAACAACTGTTTTGAGGCTGACTTTAAGCGATTTCAGTCACATCCGCTTCCATTTCTACTTACTACACATGCGCACTACGTCGAAACGGAAGCGGATGTGAGCGAAATTGCTTAAAGTTGGCCTCAAAACAGTTGTTCCTTTAATAGTCTATAGCATAAATCATGATATTATGCATAATGCTGTTGTATGGAGCTAGAATAATTACTTGTGCTGATTTTTTTTTTTTTTAATCTAAGGCTAAGAAGAAAAAATTCGTCACCTTTGAGGTTAATCGATAAGTCTTTTTCACACGGAGTCAATATTGTTAGCAATAAATTTGATTGACTGTAACGTTAATTTAAAGCCATTAAAATTTAAATTTTAAGCTATTAAATTTATTGTATCATTAAAATATTGTTCTGTATGAAGAGACCTTTAAGGTAGAGACAGTGTTAAAAATATCGCGATTTTTTTGTGACAGCGATAGTAAACTAGCTCTATGATTGGCTAGTGGCAACTCTCCAGCCAATCAGAGAGCTAGATTACTATCTCTGTCACAATAAAAACGCGATATTTTTACCAATGTTTCTACCTTAAAAATAATGTTTTTGTCATGGTTATGTGTTTTGAAAGCAGATTTTTGTATTTCAATGGTATTTTGTGTAGCAAAGTGGCACGGAAAGCCAAATATCTGGGTTCAAGGAGAAATCCCTTTTAACATTATTTACTGCTATCTAAAAACATGGTAAAACATGAAAAATCTACTTTTCAATACTTTCCTGTGTAAAACTGGCATTAAATTATACAAACTCACATTATTCGTATATTTTTTAATGTGGAAATTAACTTTTGTAAAGTAAATGAAAAAGTCAACATAATATAAAAAAAAAAATGTTATTTTAAATAAAACGTTAATTATAATTATATAATAAATTACTATGTATTCATATAAATTAAAATGAATTAAAACAAAACACAATGACAAATGTAAGAAAATTAACGTAAACAAAAGAAATAAGAGCTTTTAAAACTCATAAATTATTGTTTTATATAAAATTAAAAAGCATTTCTGGAATTGTTTTCATTCTCTCTCTCTCTCTCTCTCTCTCTCTCTCTCTCTCTCTCTCTACAATTCTTAACAAAAAGTATAATTCATGCTGTTTTATAAGATTGACATATGAATAGAAAGCAAAAGTTAATTCAAGTGTTTTTTCGCGGAAAATTTTCATTCATATTATATTCTTCTTCTTTTTTTTTTTTTTTTTTAAATATCATACCTACTCATTTTTTTTCTTACTCTTCTTCTTTTTTACATTCATTCTTAAAAAAAAAACGCTTGAGGCATACTACTCAACGTATTATTTACATTTTTCAACATATAAGAAATGAAATTTTTGCAAGTCAGAATGTGACATTGAAATAAATCTAACAGTGTGGAAGGAAAGGAAAAAAAAACTGGAAATAATATATTTTTATTGTATAGAAATATAAAATATGACAAGGGTTTGTTACGATAGAAATATGTTTCAGATTAATAAAACGTTACTTTGAATTGTATAGCAAAAGAATGTACATACAGTACTGCAAAAATGTATTCATATTTTACAAAGAAAAGTGTATTATATATTGAAAAATTGTATAATGTAGCTTTGTGTAAACATATTACATTTTCGTGAAAAGAAATCTTTTTATATTTTTTTTTATGGTGTATTATATTATATGTATATATATATCAGTCAGTATTTGCGTTGAATTTGTAAGTTCTTTTACTATTTTATTTTACTTGTAGATAACTGTATACTTTCTAGACGTGTGTGTGAATAATAAGAAATATATATAGGAAAGTTAAAAGCAAAAAAATAATAATAAAAAAAAAAGTTAAAAAAAATAACGAGGAAGACTATAGGTGTTAATTTTATTTCTTATTGTAAAAGAGGACATTGTCCTGAATCGATTAATACGTGAATTTCTAATTTTTGGGTTAATTAAATATTTTTAATTAATTTACCATCAAAACATGTATACACAGTTGGAAATTAATAGATAATATTACTAACTGTGACGTCATTTTTCAATTTTTTTTTTCGAATTTTAGAGAAAATATAGTATATACGCTGAAAATTGTCACTATTTTTTGTCAATTTAAATTGCCTTTATGTTGTCAAACTTTTTTTATTTTTTATTTTTGTAAAGCGTGTGACAGCTTTTATTAATTCCTATTACGCATGTAACCTACTTTCAGTACTACAAATTATTAACAGTGCTTATCATGATAATTACTTAGTTATTATATACGTTGTTTTCCTTTATTCACTGTACTGTATAGTTTAGCTAAAGTAACAACAATAGAAGTAGGTTTGGTAAGAGAATATTATACAAACTCGGTGCTCAACAATACTAACAGAGTGTTAGTAGACGACTTTGTGTTCCTATCACAATAGAACATGCAATCTTATGTAGGAACGATACAACTATATTATAACTGGGCAGAATTATTTTGCACGTTACTGAATTTTTTATTGTCACTTACCCCCGTAAGCTGCGACGCTAACTAACTAGTTAAACCGTAGTTAAGTTGTTATTTTGATTGTTGCAACAATTAAAAAAAGATAACTAAGGTTTAACTAGAGGTTGCAGCTTACAGCCATTACTTGGCCTTACAGCTTTTGTTATCCTGAATTTCAAGTCAATTATATGAAAATAAACCATTTTTACCTAAGTTGCTTAAATTCAGAAAAGAAAAAAAAAAAAAAAAAAAAAAGCTTTGAGGTTAAATTAGCTAAAGTAAAAATTTCAGTATTGCCGGGGTAAAAATTGTAACTCGATATATTTTTTTTTTTAACGAATGAGGCCCGATTCAGTAATGGACATCCATTACAGAAATAGGTACTTCATTCCCCGAAAGCATAAGAAAGCTTCTTAGAAAGCCTCTTAGAAAACATGATAAATTGAGACATGAACATAAAAGTCGTCTGCTCTAGCACTTTGTTAGTATTGTTGGATATTGGATTCTGGCGTGAGTGTGTTTATTTTCTCACTAACCCTTTTTTTATTTTTTTTTCTTCAATTCTTCTTTTAAAAGAAATAAAATACTATTTAAATGTGAAGTTGTTATAACATTCCAAAATTAAAAATTATGAATAAGACACTAGTTTAAGGGGGTAGGTGACCGACTGATATCTCGCAAACTAGGACGGTTGCGAATAATAATAATAACACAAAGTAAAGAAGAAATGTTACTTAAAAATTTAGTTATGTCAAACATGTGAAAACACTATCAATTATTTAAGTTATTACACTTTAAAGATAACATGTAAATGTGGAAATTTAAATTTGAGCGGGAAATTTTAGTCAAATTAGAAACTTTTTTACAATTAAAAATATCAATAAAAATTTTTTGGGTATAAAAAAATATATTTTAAATTTACTTGATTTTATTTGAAAATTATAGTGTTTGTTGTATTGGAATTAAATCATGTACAAAAAATTATTGGGAATATATAGTTCTTCTTTTAGCGATTTCCGGTCCAAGTCGGTCCCCCACCGCCTTAAGTATTTGGTGATGCGCGGGAAAAGCATGAAATTACTATAAATCTTATTCTTTATATAGCATTGCGGGGTTCAGTTTTCAACTTTTCCTTTTTTCTCTTAGAAAACAATTACATCATTACCGGAAAAGTTAACTTTTTAATTTTTAAAATCGTTTTTACGTGTTTTAAGTATGAATAAAAAAATTCTAGAATTTTGTTATAAAAATGGTAACGCACATTAAAACACACTAAAAAATAAGCGTTGAAAAGCTTGTACACAGTTTTGCAAAGCTTTTAGTATTGTGGAATCAACGGTTGTGACGTCACTAAATGTTGATATTTCAACAATAGAAACGTTAATGATGTCACAAGCGTTAGGATTGAATAGAAAAATTATAGATTTGTAACGGCCAAGTTTAACGTTTAATCCATTGTGATTCTAACACTTGTGACGTCACTAACGTTTTTATCGTTAGATTGTCAACGTTTATAGTGACGTCATAACCGTTGATTTTACCATACTTAAAGTATTACAAAATTGTGTACAAGCTTTTCAGTGCTTATTTGTGAGAGTGAAACAAGTTCTTTTAAAAATGCCATTTGTATATTAGATATATAATTAATGTATATATTTATTTTGTGAGATCATATTGCAACATTTAACATTCATATTTTAGTAACGTTTATAATAAAAAAGAATGGGTATAATTTAAGAATTGAAGTTTTACTTTGTTACACTCTCTAACAGTGTAAAATACAACTTCTTTGACTGTGTTTTCCAAACAGTTGGTATTAATTTGAGTCTCCTTTTATTTAAACTTTGCACAAAATAACAAAATTTCCCACTACGAGTTTTCCTCTCTCCAAATTAAGTTAGAAAAGTTTGCTATATATACTGTATGTACCTTTGTAAGAAAAAAAATGTAATCATTAAAGTTGGTTGAAAAAACTTGAGGGCACATTATTCATCAAGAAAATTGTAAAATTGGATTATTTTCCACGAAGCGTATTTTGTGAGAAAATTTAGATAATATTTTAATGTGAATTTAAATAAGCTTCATTAATCTTTTATAGAATGTTAAGTTTTTAAAACAAATGGTTGTAAATCTATATTGTTACTTAATTAATGGTGAGTGTTAAACTAAGTTTTGGACCAAAATTTTATACATCTGTGAGTTAAATGTGAATAAAATCCCAGTGGAATTAAGATAAACTTTTTGATTTTGTTTTAAGGAGGTTTGTTTAAAAATATAGGATAACTATATGAAATCTAAAAACTTGACGTAAAGTTGAAAATTTTCTTCTAGCTTTTGTTATGGCAAACATGAGTAAAGACGAGGAAATAATTAATGAAGAGGGTGAACGACTTGGTATGAAAATAGTCAAAAGAGAAACTTTATTTCACAATAATGCTTTCTACGTTATTTATAGGAATACGAATTTTTAAATAAAATTTAATGGATATTTTTTTTTTTATTATTATTTTTTTTTTGGTTCCGAAAACAGTTTTGATGATATTTTTAAATTTAAAAAAAGTTTCTAATTTGACTAAAAAGTTGGCGATAAAATTTGATTTTTTTTTTATTAACATGCTACCTTTAAAGTGGAATAACTTAAATATTTGATCGTGTTAGCAGGTGTTTGACATAACACATTAGATTTGTATTTTTTTTTTCGAAGTTTCAGGATCAGTAACAGCAAAATCAAAGGCGTAGAACAAGTTGAAACAAAAACTTGTCTAGTATTCTAAAATATCTGAATATGAACGTTGTTTTGCCCGGAGTCATTGATTTCTAATTCATTTTCCATGAACAAAAAGACTTATGAGCTGTGACGTCATAGTCCGCATTCGCCTTTTAGTGAATGGAAAATAAATTAGAAAGCAATGATTCCGGCTAAAATAACATTGATATTCAGGTATGTAAGGATATTAGACAATTTTTTTGTTCAAAGTGTTCTACGCCTTTAAAAATATAAATAACAAAATAGTTGGTATATTGCAAATGGTTGTACGAAGATTGGAAATATAGAAATTTTGAATTTTTAACTTCATGGGTAGTTTAGACAGTACTCCATATCATATAGAGAGCACAAAGCTTAAAATATTCATGAAATCTCTCTCTCTCTCTCTCTCTCTCTCCCTCTCTACCATATCAATTCTATGTTATAATATTCAAGCAAAGTTATTGCATAATTCAAACTTATATAAGCTTCAGGTAAAATGACTAAAATATCATAAATATTTAATAGAATAAATTTTATTGTTATAAACTATAGTATATTCAATATAAATTTACACATAATAAGGTATAAAATACAATGATCTTAAAGCTTACAATTTACATTGAATGTATTATATAATGTAAAATAGAACAGATGTTTCTATGACTTTTAGTTAACCAAGTTTGTAAATTAGTTTTCAAAGTTATTCTCTCTTACTCACACTATAGAGGAAATTGTGTATATGTATATATATATATATATATAGAGAGAGAGAGATAACATTTCCTTTAATATTTAATGAAATATCTAATTAGGCAAAAGTTATTAAATTTAAGTCATCAAATTAATGATAATATTAATATATCGTAACGTGTGTGTGTGAGAGAGAGAGAGAGAGAGAGAGAGAGAGAGAGAGAGAGAGAGAGAGACAGAGACAGAGACAGAGAGAGAGACAGAGACAGAGACAGAGACAGAGACAGAGACAGAGACAGAGACAGAGACAGACAAAAAAAGGGGGGGGCAAAATAAATGTAATGTATAGACAGATACTACACGGAGAGAATTACCCGAGTTGAAATAACAGAAGTGCAAACCAACTCAAAGTTTTTTTAATTATCATAACAGAAAGTTGAGTTGGTGTCACTATATTTTCAGTTATGACGGTTAAAAAACTTGAGTTGGTTCGCACTTCAGTTATTTTAACTCGGGTAATTCTCTCCGTGTAGATATACGTTTTCTCGGTGTATATATTTTCAAAATATTTTATTATATAAACTATTATAGTGAAACAATAAAAAAATAACATTTAACTATGAGTTACAATTAAATATAGTTTTATTGTTTATTTCATTTTTTTTAACAGCAAAATGAATAATAAAAATACAAACAAATGTTTTAATAGTGGAATTTTAATTGATAAATTTGTATGGAAAAAATAATGATTGATTTTTTTCAATAAAATATATTGGAAATTGTGAGTAAAAACTTACTTTTAGAGAGAGAGAGAGAGAGAGAGAGAGAGAGAGAGAGAGAGAGAGAGAGAGAGAGAGAGAGAGAGAGAGAGAGAGAACTTTATTTTAGCATTTTGTATAAACATGGTATTATTTGTCCATTTACAAAACTTTAATCAAAATTTTGTCAAAAAAAAAAATAGGGCAAATATTAGAATAGTAAACCAAACAAAAAACCATGTAACCATTGATCAAGTTAAGAAAAACTTTGGATAAAAAAAAAATCATGTTTTTATTCTATAAGGTTTGCTGATTTTTTCCCCCTTGTTTTTAAGCTTTAGGGTAGAATTGTATGTTTACTTTCTACAATGAGCTTTGCAAATTGTCTATTTGGATTGTTTTATTGACTTGTAGTATCTGCTATACCCTTTATTTTTAGTAACAAAAAACTGAAAATTTTGAACTCAAATACCGTTAAAAATTGTAAAAAAAAAAAAAAAAAAAAAAAAAAAAAAAAAAAAAAAAAAGCTTATTTTCTACTGCAATAAACACTAAAACTTGCAATAGATTTATCTGAAGTACAATAAATATTTTGTTTTTTCTTTTAAGTATGAGTACCCACGTGTGCCAAATTTGGTGGCAGAGATAAAACATTACATTATTGTTTTATAGTTTTGATTTACAATTAATGTGGTTCTAAAATTTTTTGATTTTATACTAAAACCACTTGACAAAAACAACTGAAGAACTAAAATAATTTTAGTAATGTTTAATTTTAGTATGTTAATTAATTTTAGTATGTTAATTTAGTAATTTTAATATGTTGCATGCTGTTTCCTTTCTTATTTTTTTTAATATTATATAGTTTCAAAATAATTATACTGTGTGTTATGTGCACAAGCGTTGTTTTTAATAGCAAAAAAAAATATATATATTGTTGTCCTATTAAACCTCTTTTTTTACTTAATTTTTATATTTTGTGCACTTTTAAAATACATTTTTTAAATTTTTGTACATAAAATTCTAATTTAATTTTTAAATTCGCAGTAATGTGGGTGGTATAGTCAAAAATTTTAGTCGTATTTCGTTTATAAAGCCTACAGCCAAAACTGTGAATATCTGGCTGTAATTTGCTCATAATCTCTCTCTTTCTCTCTCTCTCTCTCTCTCTCTCTCTCTCATGCTCACCCTCACCCTCACCACACAAAAGATTTTGATTACACACAAATATTGACTACACCAGCATCTCTTTCTTTGTAACCCTTCTCGTTTTTTCCCTCAAAATATGCAAAACAAATGCTTTAGCAAAAGGCTCTAAACATTTTTTATTTACTCTGCTTTGAAGCCAAATAGAAATGAAAATACAAACAAAAAATTTTCTTTTTATGTGTGTGAATATTTCAACTTCTTATTTACATTTTAATAAAAATACATCTTCAAATATTAATGAAAAATTTCATAGAGCAAAAAAATGTTAATCAAACTTTAAAGGCTCAATTACGTTAACTTCAATTGAAATGAAGTTGTCACAAAAAGTGCCGTCTAATAAAAAAAAATTGTTTGCTCATTAATTTTTCATTTTTCGCTATTGGAAAAATAGTGAGTAGATCTGAAAAAAGGAATAATAATTTAGATATGAATTGAACGATCATGATGTTGACTTTGAACGAAATATTTTATGATAAAACGACACAGTGAGCGTTGAGTTTTTTTGTTTGCTTTTTAACATTTTCATATAACTTTTTTTTTAATATAAAAGTGTCGCATAACTGAATTTAATGTTGTTTACTTTTAGCTTCACTTTTGTTATTGCGAGAGTAATTTTATTGCAATTAATCTGTATTAAAGTATACTTAAAGGAATAGACCAGAGAAAAACATAAGCATTTATATCACAAAACACTTGAAGGGATTTACATAAATAACATTAGTTTGTCTCAAAAACCAACTGTAGCGCCGTAGCAGTGATCAGAAATTTCAATTTATGCAACCCGCACAACATTATCATACTAATTTTTGCATGTTTCTGACGTCATAAACATGAAATTTCACGCAAATTGCTTACTTCACAGTTTTTTCACGCTCTCTCGTGGGGCTGCATTAACATTCTGGTAAAAATTGCCATAAGTTTTGAAGATCCCATTTCTTGTTTATTCAATAAAAAGCACATGTTGTTTTATGTGGTCTATGGCTTTAACAAAATTCTTTAATACGTCTTACTTGCACCCTATTACAGAAACAGAATATGTCTAAAATGTGTAGACTATAACAAATTAAAGATTGTATTTTTATAATATTTTGCAAGTCAATAGTCGATTACTAATTTTTAGCATTACTTGAAAGCTTATGATAATATCTACGAGCAATAGTTATCTTTAGAACAAGTCACCATAAGAAAAAAATAAAATGTTAAATGATTTAGGGCTCAAATAAGTCAAATGTATTAAAATTTTAAAGATTCACAGTCAAAGATAAAATATTGATATTTTAAAACTTTCAGATTTTTTACTATGTGTAAATATAAAGTTTTTATTATTATAATTTTTTTTTTTCTTCTTTTTCTTTTTCTTGATTTTATTATTTTAGTAACTGACGCTCAGCGAATGAATCAGTAAAATACTTTGCTAGCATTTTTTTTATCAGACGACGCGACAAAAATACCAATTACACAAACTATAAGAGAATACAAAAAGTCAAAGTTGTGAATATCAAAATGTACGTACAGTACAGTTGAAAGTTAGTAACACTTGACTTCACTTCTAAACTAAACAAAACTTTATATAGAAATATATAATTTATAAAACTTTTTACACTCATTTACTATTAAGTCAAAAAAGACGTTTATATGTATTTGCCATTGCTACTTTTAGAAGTCAATTAAAAGTCTTTTTAAAAGCTTCTTTAGATACTAAATTTAGACGTATCTGATTTCAAAAACATCTATCTTTAAAAAGAGAGCTTGTTATCTCTATTACCGTTTTTACTTTAAATGTATGTATGTATGTATATATATATATATATATATATATATATATATATATATATATATATATATATATATATATATATATATATATATATATATATATATATATATATATATATATAATACTTTTCTTATTATCATTAATTTTGATTTTCAGATATACATATATTATTTTTTACGCGAAAAAATTAATTTACTTTAATAATGTGGTTTTTATTTTATTTATCGTCAACAAAAAACAGGCTTGCGCTCGCGCCCAATAGGGCCTATGCATTCATGTTAAAGTCGACGCCATGTTGAATAAGTCAATAACATGGGTGGCATAGGAAAAGAATCCTTTTGCAAGTTTAAAACCACTATGCAATATTTTTGAGAGCATTGATGCTGTAAATATGTTGAATTAGTATCTCAAGCATGTGAGAAAAATAACAATAACAAAAAAATTCACCGATTTGATTTCCCAAAGAAAATTGGCTTAAAGGAAGTTTGTCCTATGCTGAGCAATGTTATGCACTACTCCAGTATGGCCTCCAAGCGCAATAAATATGACGTCATCCGCATACACCCTATACATTGGCAATACACAGGGTACAGTCATTTTTCTTAAAAATGAATTTCTATTGGCTTATGGCCATTCAATGCAATCAGATGGAGATTTCAGTTGACGCAAAACTCTATCTAAATACATGGTATTCCCATATACCAATAGGAATTAATTTTTTAATAAAATGACCGTACAATATAATAATATTATAATCAATTTTTTTTTTTTTTTTTTAACGAATGAGGCCCCACGCACGCCGCATTCAGTAACGGACATCCATTACAATGGTTCAACAATATTTGCTAAATTTACTGTATACATGAAACTATATGCATGACGACATGCATCTACATATATATTAACATCGCCCTGGTCCGTCTCCTTTTTTTTTTTTTTTTTTTTTTTTTTTTTTTTTTTTTTTTTACATGTGTATATATATAATTTTTTATATTTATAATAATATGCATATACATGTTTATAACTTTTGGATAGTCAGCCCGATTGCAGGTCTTGCCTGGCTACACAAAACTGACTTCCTCAGAAATACATATTTATAATTTTGTAAGGTTTTTACCTTTTTTTTTAAACTAAATTTTATTTAAAACAGAAAACAAAATGAGTTGTACCAAAGTCTTGCTTATGTCAATTAATAACAAATAACTTATAAATAACGCATAATGCACTTATATTAAAATTGAATTACATATTATGCATATTTAGTATTTAGTAATAACATACTCAGTGGGGTTAATTATAATGCAATATTTTTATTGTATCATAGGAATCATTGAAAATATCAAACTTTATGTCATTACATAACGTGGTAGCTCTCGTTATGAAGTTTTTAGTCACATCGTTAGTACAAGTAGGAATACTAAAAGATGTGAATTGAAAAACTTTTTTTTTTAAACATTTACTATTTTAATGAAAATGACTGGCTTTCGTGGTACACCGTGTTATATAAGCAGTAAACTGACATTGAAAAGGAATTCGTCTCGACTGGGACTCGAACCCGGATCTTTGGTTTCCCAGACCACTGCGTTAACCATTACGCTACCGATACTCCTTCCCCTCCAACATCATTTACTGCTCATATAATATAGTCAGCTTTCGGCGTGTAAAATAGGCGTTAAATTAAAAACTCTCATTTACTATTTTTTTTTTTAGAGACATGAAAATTAATTTGGGATACAGCAAAACTGTATTATCAAATTTACGATTTTCTTGTATAAAAATACATTTATAATTTTCATATTAAAAAAATTGAAATAAAAAAATAATTTTCTATAATATTAAATTTTAATGTTACAGAGGCCGCAGTGAACGAGACCTGCTATTTCAACGAGCAGTGTGAGAGTTTGCTCTACACCACCGAATGTCGTGACTCTCGATGTGTTTGTCGTTTCGAGATGACAGCAGTCTTCAATTCAGATGGGACCGTGAAGTGCGTCAGTAAGTACATATTTCATATCTTTATCTTCTACTCCTTCAGTTGAGTACGTTATGTATCACAATATAGAGAAGTATAATACCAGTGAGAATATGACAATAAATATAGCAGGTTTGTTTTTATAGCTGTCATGATGATGCTAACAAAGAGCACTAGGTACTTAAAGGAATAGACCAGAAGAAAACATAAGCATTTATATCACGAAACACGTGATGGGACTTACATAAATAACTTTAGTTTGTCTCAAAATCTAACTCTTAGCAGTGATCAGAAAATTTTGATTTATGCAACCCGCACAACATTTTATTACTAATTTTTGCATGTTTCTGACGTCATAAACATGAGTTTTCACGTAAATCGCATACTTTACAGTATTTTCACGCTCTCTGGTGGGGCTACATTAACATTATGGTAAAAATTGTCATCAGTGTTGAAGATTCCATTTCATGTTTCTTCAATAAAAAGCAAGTGTTGTTTTATGTGGTCTATGGCTTTAACAAATTACTGTCATACTCATAATATAAATAATAATATTTAAATGCAGACAAAATAATTGAAAAATAATATTCTTGTTCTTCAACCTGTAAATTCAATAGAGTAACTGAAAAGTATAATTTTATTTAGTAGTATAGGATGTATGCATTCATGTTAAAGTCCACGCCATGTTGGATTACTCAATAACATGGTTTGCATAGAAAAATAACTCATTTTGCCAGTTTAAAAATAATAAGAACAAAAAATTAACCGATTTTTAAAAGAAAATAGCTAAAAATGAAGTTTTTCTAATGCTGAGCATTACTCCAGTATGGCTTCCAAGCGCATTAAATATGACGTCATATGTATACACCCTTGTATTAAAGAAAATATATAATTGCAATTGCACGTTTTAGTAATAAATCAAAATAAAATGATAATTGGAAGGGTTTGGCTTTCGTGTTACACCATGTTATATAAACATTAAACTGACATTGAAAAGGAATTCAGTTCGACTGGGACTCGAACCCGGATCTTTGGTTTCCCAGACAACTGCGTTAACCATTACGCTACCGAGAATCCTTCGTAATGGTTAACGCAGTGGTCTGGGAAACCAAAGATCCGGGTTTGAGTCCCGGTTGATCCGAATTCCTTTTCAATGTCAGTTTACTGCTTATATAACACGGTGTAACACGAAAGCCAAACCTTTCATTAAAACTTCCCGTGTAAAATAGGCGTTAAATTACAAACTCCCAAAATGATAATTATTATAGACTTATACTATATTATTAACAACAACAACAAATTAAGGCGAAATAAATTTTCTAATTTAATAATTTTTATGTTTATAGCCAATTTTATAGAAATTTACCTACTTTTGACGTTTTATAATATATTTTATTTATTTTTCAAAATTGTCAGAATAACGTTTATGGTTGGTATTTTTAAAGGAATGCAGAACTTTAAGGAAGAATTTACATTTTATTTAACAAAATATTAATATATTTTATGATAAATGAAAATGTGATTTGGGTTATACGAAGAGAGAAAGAGGGGAAAAAAACACGCTAGTCTAATGTATTTTAAATAGGATTCTGAGAGAAGAACGTGTTTAAAGTCTACGAGTATCAGTAACGTAAAAGTTAACTCAAATTGGCGCAGTGATTTTTATACGTTACTCGTCTATACTCAAGGTTCATAATATAAGAGGTTAGTGTGACAGCATTATTATATTGTTATGTAACACAAATTGCATAAGTATGATGTTATGTAATTATGTAATAAATAATGCACACATTGCAGAATAAGAACTGCAGTGCTGTGCAAGTTATGGATATAAAAAGGACCTACACTGGATGTGTAGGTAAGTCGGTCAGCGCGGAGATTATGCAACGCGCTGACACATATATCTCGTGTATTAATTTGTTAGTCAATAAATGACATACAACGTCATACAGTGTGTTATTTAATATATCAACCTATCATATATCATAGCCTAAATATACATCCTAAATTAGTGCCGTCAAGTGGTGATCCTGCTAGTTGACGTGACAGATGGTGTCGGAAGTGGCGGACTTCTAACACGGACTTACTTTACCTGCTATGATTATCTGACAAACATTGTGATGTATTTTTGAGTGCATGATTTATGATTCAAGAATCAATTATATCTTGTATTTTTTGTGATATCACGAGAATATTTCTCAATTAAACATTTGACAAATACACCTATTATACACACATTTTGATCATATATAAAAAACATTTTATATATATAAATAAAGACTATACCCAGTTTATATATACTTTAACAGTATAAAAATCCGCTGAAGCACAGAAGAGGACTGATTCTTCGCAGAAGTCAGCCCACAACAGATGTCCAGGATTTGATTTTGGTTGATAATATTGGATTGATCTCTTTATACCAAAACAAAGAGATATGCGGTATGTGATCTGTTTGATTTTATTTTATGAGTATGTACAATTGTAGAACGATTTATTTTTGTCACATTGTTAATAAGAGGTCCGGTGCTAATTAGTTTTATTATTTTTCCGATTGTTTAATAATTAAATATGGCTGATAGTGAAGTTGTTGTGGGGGGCGTATCTATGCCAATTACGGATGCTGTAACTAGGTTAGCAGCGAGTATTGTCACTAATCAGACACAAATTGGTAACTTACAGACTTCGTTATCAGAAAAGGATACTAAAATTGATAATCAAAGAAAGAAGATAAATGATCAAGAAACTACTATTGCTGCGTTACGAGCGGAAGTACAACAATTGTCGTTACGACAAGGGGCAGTAAATCTCCCTAGTAATTTTGCAGTTACGAATACATTAGTGCGCTTTTCAGGGAAGCAAAAAGAGAATGCGAGTTTTTATTTACAGAGAATTGAAAATGCTGCTCAACTTGCATTATGGAATCCACAGCAAACTCTGGTTATTGCTAAGCAATATTTGGATGGAGAGGCCATTGTATGGGCTAACAGTGATGAGAGAGTGTTAGCAGTGACCGAGTATGGTACATTTAAAACGTTATTTTTAGAGAGATTCAAGTCTAAAAATACACCGCGTTACTACAGAGATGTATTAAAATATATCAAGCTGAAACCTGAGGAGGACATTGAGCATTATGCGGATAGAATTCGTGCAGTAAACATTAATACTTATGTATTGACAGGAGAGGAGAGTGTAAATAAAGTACTAGTTAGTGAGGCTGATAGTAGAGCGTTAGATGCGTTTTTGAATGGTATTGAAGGACCATTAGGTGAGAAGGTGAATGCTGCTTTCCCTGATACATTTCAAAAAGCAGTTGCTGTTGCAGTTGCTTTACGTGAAGCAGAGCGTAGGGCTAATTTGCAACCAGATAGACAACAAAGGAATGTGTTTGCTGCAGATCAACTAATTGAGAGACCAAGACCCAGGGTAAATAATAGGAATTATGGAAGAACCTATTATTATTCACGTGGTCAATTACATAATTCACGAGCTAGAGGCTTTGGTGGTGCAAGAAATTTTCGTAATCGAGGTATGCAAGGTAGAGGAGAAGTGCATGGGCAGCAGTTTCGTAACCAGCGTGTTGAGCAAGAGTCGCGTAACAGGGAGAATGAGGAAATGAGACAAAATGCGCCACGTCAGCAAGATGTGGATAATGAGCGTGGTGAGGCCTTGCAAGCTGTGAGAAATTTTCGCGAGCGTACGCGAAATCAGCAACCTCAAGGAAGTCAATGACCCCTAAATTGCAGAATGCATTTGTTCCTATAAGTAAAGCAAATGATGTGCATAATGTAAATAAATGTAATATAAAAGATCAATTAATTGTAGATTGTAATATAAGGGGCGAGAAATTAAAATTTTTGATCGACACGGCTGCTGAAGTGACTGTGTTATGGCACCCAATAATTAAAAATTTACAACCTAAAAAATATAGAATTATGGGATTAGGAAATAATGCAGTAAAAACATATGGGTGTGCCAATTTAAAATTTAAAATAGGAGAGAAGAGGTGTAAAATAGAGACGCACATAGTTCAACATGAGAATTACGATTATCATGGACTCTTAGGCATGGATTTTTTAAAGAAATATAGATGTGTGATTGATATTGGCAAGGGGGTGCTCATCTTACAAGGAGAAAGTATACAGATGAACCAACCATTGCTACAAAAGAAGGAAGTGAATTTAGTACGGCCGGAAGTAGAAAATTCGGTTGGAAAAAGTACGCTTCAGTTCTCTACGTTAAAATTTCGATCACCAGTTATATTATCTAAAGATGCAAGCAAGATAGTTCATTTAACTATTTCTCAAGATTTAGCAAGGAAAAATAAAGAAAAATGTTTTTTAATAGAGCCATTAGGAAACAATCGAGCGCTAGATGAGAAAAATATATGTATAGCCAGAAGTGTATGTTATGTTGAAAGAACATTCTGCACAAAATATTGCAAACAAGATAATTGCATGTATTGCTCTTTTTCTGTTCCTGTAAATGTTCATAATTTTAATAGAACTACAGAAAATATAATTAAGGGTACGTTAGCAGCGACTGCTTCCCCTATAGAGCACGAAGATATATTTTCATTTGACTCAGTTGATGATAATTTTATTAACAGTTATCAAAAAGCCGACTGTGATACAGAAAATGGAAATGAAAATAAGAATATTAATTTAAATAATACTTTTAAGTATAATGAATACTGGCAACAAATTGATGAAGAATTATTAAATAAAAAACTAGCGCATATATCAGATCCATATAGAGAACAATTTAGAGATTTGGTATATGAATATGCCGACGTTTTTGTAGAGAAGAAAAAACGTGAAGGTACTCAACTTGCTAAACATGTGATAAGAATGAAGGACGACAGAATTATTTATAATAAACCTTATAAAATACCATTAGCTTTACAGGAGGGAGCTGACGAGCTTTTTTCTAAGTATATTAATGATGGTACAGTAAGGCCGAGTACGAGTCCATACAACAGTGGTATTGTTTTAGTGAGGAAGAAAGCGCAAGATGGAACAACCCTTAAATTGAGGGTGACTTTAGATTTCAGAGGAATCAATATGGCGTCGTTTAAAACACCACACCCTCTTCCACATATAACTGATTCATTGACAAATTTGGCAAACTGTAAATATTTTACTTTATTTGATTTAACTGATTCTTTTTTCAATATTCCTATGGAAGAAGAGTCGAAACAATATACAGCATTTACTATTCCTTCAGGAGCATATAGTGGGCACTATGAATGGAATTTCATGGCTCAGGGTCTTCAGGGTAGTTCGAGCACAATGCAACGTTTTATGAACACATTATTGAGTGGACTCAGTCCATTACATTGTTTAGTATTTATAGATGATTTAAGTATCTATGCTATATCACAAGAAATGAATTTATATTATACTCGTCTCGTGTTACAGAGATTGAGACGTGGCAACGTTGTAATTAATTTAAAGAAGTGTGAAATTTGTGTAGAGGATCTTAGGTTTTTGGGATATCGAGTTCGACATAATAAAGTTTCACCAGATGAGAAGTTGGTGGAAAAAATAAAGAATTACCCTGTGCCTGAAGATATTAGAGACATTATGAGTTTTACATCCTTGGCAGGTTATTATAGAATGTTGATAAAAGATTATGCTCGTATATGTTTACCACTTACTAACTTATTAAAGAATCATCAAAATGACTTAAAGAAGAAAGTTGTAATGACAGAGGAGTGCATTGCAGCGTTTAATAAAATTAAGGAGATTTTAACGAGTGAACCTGTAGTAATGATATTTGATCCTAGGAGAAAAATAAAGGTATCGGTGGATACATGTGGGTATGCAACTGGTGGAGTAATGGAAATCTTGGGTGATGATAATATTTATCATCCCTGCGCTTATGCATCAAGGAAGTTAACTGCGAGAGAACAAGCTGAGGGGGCTTGTGTGCGTGAAATGATTGGGTTATGTTTTATTTTAAAACATTTTAAATATTATTTGTATGGGTTAGATCATTTTGAGGTTAATGTGGATAATAAAGCATTGATTTATTTGATGAATTTAAAAGAACCAAGTAGTAAATTACTGCGTATGGCATTAGAAATTTCTTCATACAATTTTACGATTACACATGTCAGCGGAAAGAAGTTTCAACATGCTGATGCATGTTCTAGGCTGGTCAATGTACTGGATATTGTCGACTTGACAAAATTGCAACAACATCAAGATAGAGACACGGAAGTGTTGAAATACAGAAACAATGATAAGTTTTTTCTAAATAATGGTATATTGTATTATCAAACTAAAGTGGGTCCAAGAGCTTATATACCTAAAACATTACGAAATTTGATACTTAAACAACATCATGACTCAGTTCTAGCTGGACATTGTGGGAAACGTACAACAATAAAGAAAATATTACAACAATATTTTTGGCCGGGATGCAGAAATGATATTAATTATTATATTGATACTTGTGAAGAGTGTCAAAAGAGGAAAGTTCATAACAAAACGAATATGAAACTTATTGAAATTGAAGATTTAACACATCCTTTCCAAATGGTGGGGATAGATATAACATATATGCCCGCACAAGAAGATTATAAGTATATTCTGACAATTATTGATTTTTTCTCTAGATATTTGGTGATGGTTCCATTAAAAAATCAAGAATCAGCTACTATAGCGAATGCATTGGTTCAGAATTTTATATTGATATTTGGGATGCCAGACCGTATTCATTCTGATGGCGCGCACAATTTGCAGCATATTTTAGCTGACACATGCAAATTGCTAGGTATAAAAAGAAGTAGGAGTTCACCGTATTATCCACAAGGTGATGGGAGAACGGAGATTGTACATCAGGACATTAAGAGGATATTATCTCATCTAGTGAACAAGAGGCAAAATAATTGGCTGAAATATTTAAATTACGCGGTAAGCATACATAATAGTAAACCACATCATAGCGTGATTTATACGCCATATGAAATTTTATTTGGGCGTCAGATGAAATCGCCATTTAATATTATTGGGGAACAATTGCCACAACTTGAAAATGAGGAAGTATATCAGCTTGCGGAGAGATTACAAGAGATTTGGACTGAGGTGCAGGAGTACAGTCATCGTGCGTTTAAAACTTATGCGAAGGCTCATGACAAAAGAGCAAATGAAATTAATTTTAAAATAGGGGATAAAATTTTCCTAAGAGATACTGTTTTAAAGAAGGGGGAGAATAAAAAATTAAAGGCAGCTTATACTGGGCCTTTTAATGTTTTGAAGGTCATACCTCCTGTTTTGCTTGAAATTCAGTTACCTAATCGTTCTGCAATTGTGCATGCTAATAGGGTAAAACTGTTTAAGCAAAGATCACATACTGTTCTCTCTGATTCACAGCAGTCAACGCAGTTAACGCAGTTAACACAGTCAACGCAGTCAACGCAGTCGGCGCAGTCATCGCAGTCGTCACAGTCTGGGGTGGCACAAGGGTCGCAAGATATACAGCCTGAAGCGATATCTCAACAATCACAACAACCTGCTGTACAATTGGATTCTGCGAGTGGACAGGAACAGGAGCTTGCGCAAGAGTCTGGAAGTAGTGATAGTGGAAGTGAGGACGCTATAGAAGGGGTGACTATAAGACCAGGTGCACGTAGAGTTAGAGGCAGAGTACCTGGTTATTATAAAAACATTGTTCATAAATACGATTAGTTATATTATAATAATGATAATAATTTTGAATTTTATTTTATTTTACATAATAAGGGGTATAAAATTATTTTAATGATGAAGTATTGAGTAATTTACAGAGTTAAGTTGGGAATCATACATTCATTTATTATATTGTTAACAGTACATTAGGGAGTATCTTAGCAATAGCTTTTTGTGTTTTTATATTAGCATATTGTCTTAAGAGGTGCTGCTTTGTTGTTCCAGCAGTAGCCCAAGTAATTATACCTAATGATATGAAATAATTATTATTATTGTAATTAACAAAGTATATATCATAATATATGTTTTTCTCTTAACTAAATGTTTAATTTTATAATTTAATGTATTTTTTTATTATAACAAGGGTTAGAATTTTTTTTTTTTGAATAAATAAATGAATAAATAAAAACATGTATAATTAATAAAATATGTAGTAACAATAAAGATGTTTAGAAATCCTTTAAAAAAAAAAAAAAAAAAAAAAAAAAAATGGTAGGAAATAAAGATATTAATAATATAATTTTTTTTTAGAGATAACATGAGGGCATGTAATTTTACAAGAAGGGGGAAATATGTGACAGCATTATTATATTGTTATGTAACACAAATTGCATAAGTATGATGTTATGTAATTATGTAATAAATAATGCACACATTGCAGAATAAGAACTGCAGTGCTGTGCAAGTTATGGATATAAAAAGGACCTACACTGGATGTGTAGGTAAGTCGGTCAGCGCGGAGATTATGCAACGCGCTGACACATATATCTCGTGTATTAATTTGTTAGTCAATAAATGACATACAACGTCATACAGTGTGTTATTTAATATATCAACCTATCATATATCATAGCCTAAATATACATCCTAAATTAGTGCCGTCAAGTGGTGATCCTGCTAGTTGACGTGACATTAGATACTCCGGGAAAAGTTTTGGCCAAGATCACGCAGCTTAAGGGAATTCACCAAAGACGTCATATCACCGGGTGTATTTTTATTCACCTTATCAGTGACGTAACTGGTGAACGGCACCCTATTGGCTTAGAATCAAGTACATCCATCACAAAATAAAATCAACTGCGCGAGTTTTGTGCTGCGCTCAACCTCTTTATTATATGGACCTTGGTCTATACTGTATTGGTAAAATATATTATGTATATATTTATACATATTATTTTTTATAGTTTGTAAGTAATTTTTACAATTTGCTTACATTGTAATCTCTTACTCTATAGAATTTCCTTGACATTGTAGACTGTTTAAAGGAATAGACCAGAGAAAAACATAAGCATTTATATCACAAAACACTTGTTAGGATTGACATAAATAACATTAGTTTGTCTCAAAACCCAACTGTAGCTCCGTAGTAGTGATCAGAAAATTCGATTTATGCAACCCGTACAACATTTTTGTACTAATTTTTGCATGTTTCTGATGTCATAAACATGAATAGTCACGCAAATTGCATTCTTTACAATTTTTTCACGCTCTCTCGTGGGGCTACATAAACATTCTGGTAAAATTGTCATCAGTTTGGAAGATCCCATTTCGTGCTTATTCATTAAAAAGCACATGTTGTTTTATGTGGTCTATGGCTTTAAGTAAATCCAAAAAAAAAAAAAAAATTATAACGTATATAGGAAAAGTATAAGACAGTTTGATTGAAACAAAAGAAAGATACGAACTTATTCTTTAAAACTGAATGTAGTAAATAAAAAATCGATATGCTAAATAAGAGACAAAGTTTGAAATGTTTTACAAATCCATCACAGTCAATCCATAAAGTCAATTCTATAAAACCATTCGAAGTTCTTTGAAGTGTTTTTAAAATTTCAACAAAGTTTCAATAGGCTTGTTTTAAAACACTCAAAATTGTATCGTTGATAATCTGTCATACTATAAGTTGTTACATATAGGATAAAGTCCCTAGAAAATACCAAGTACTCTCACTACATGAAAAGTTCTCTTTTTTATCGTTGAGAGGTCACGATTACCATTTAGCTGCATGTTATTTGCGATTTAGGTTTTTAACAGTTTTGATGTATTTGATTTTTTCTGTATAGAATTTAACATATAGCTCTTCCCACTAAAACTGCTTTGTTTATCCTTTCTATAATATGCATTTACGCATATTTTTGTGTGAAAAGAAGTCTATAATAGATCTTTACCAACTCTTAATAATCTTATGGAAAAAAATATAATTTTTTACTTTAAAGGCGTAGAACACCTTGAACAAAAAAGTTGTGTAATGTCCTAACAAACCTGAAAATCAACATTGATTTGGCCGGTGTCATTGTTTTCTAATTTATGTTCCATTCACAAAATGACACTGGCGGTCACTGACGTTACAGCTCGCACGGTTTACGCGCGTGAAAAACAAGCAAGCCGTGATGTCCGTGACCGCCAGTGGCATTTTGTGAATGGAAAATAAATTAGATTCATTGATTCCGGCAAAATCAACGTTGATTTTCAGGTTTGTTAGGATATTACACAACTTTTTTTGTTCAATATATGTGTTCTACGCCTTTAAGTTTCTAAGTTTAATGTCTGTGCAAAATTTAGTGTGATGTGATAAACATCAAAATACAATCTTAATTTTTATGGCCCATCAAAAATATCCATAATTTTTTATTATTCTATGAGAACTTTAAAAAAATATCCATAGACGGCTATATATTCATTGTAAAATGTTCCTGTTTCAAAATTTTATTAAAAATATTTTCTACAAAATACGTGCATTACGTTGTTCATTAAGTTTATAACATTAGAAATTTATCAATTAAAGTCATCACTTTTGACCATTAAAAAAAATTTAAAGGAATTTTTAGCGATTTTAAAAAGAAAATAGATTATGATGACACTTAATATTTGAAATACAAACTCAAAATGTGTAATTTCAATACATCAATTCAATAAAACTATAAAGTTTATAAAATCACAGTTATTTATATCACTGAAATGTGAGTTTAAGACTTTCCCCGTACTATATAAACGATATAATTTTTTAAGATTATTAGATTATTTGTTTTGTTTTTTAACTTTATGTATATACGTATAGTCACCTGGAGTTTCCCATAGCGTGCGCTGACAATAATAAAACATAATAAGTGCGCTTTATAGCTTATAGTCTACGTATGTATACTGCATAACATGGTTTTCATATTATGCCTATACATCATATCAGCATAATAATCTATTTTAATATTACATACCGAGCACATTAAAACTTTAAGTGATAAATTTGGTTAAACACTTTTTTTATTTTTTTTTTTTTTTTTTTTTTAAGTTTCTTCAAATATTGAAAAAATATATTATACATTTTTTTTCCTGTCTAATTCCAGTCATTAATAAAACTCAAGCCTTTTTTTTTTTTTTTTTTTTTTTGACATTGCCACAATGGACGACTTGCATTAAAATTTTGTTTACTGTTGCAAACTTTGTGATCAAATTAGTTTTTCCCGTCAGAAAGCTTTAAGTATAAACAAATTTATTAATATGTTTGTTATATTTAAAAAATGCATTTGGTTAATCTAATTAATTTTAAATACGATACACGTCTATTGCTTCATGCTCCTAAAAAAAAAGTAGCATTAAATTTAACTACTGTATACTCCAAATTGTATTTTTTTTCCACGTGGAAAAAACGGGTTTTACATTTCTTAAAAATAGTAATTACTTCAATAAGCTAATACATTATAGTATATAGTATTAGTATATAGTATTATAGTAATCTGCAGTATCTTATATAATGCCTTTTTTTAAAAATTAAATAACTACTCGTTTGATTGCAAATTTAATTGAGCTAAATTTCACTATACGCAATTATCTCTTAGCAACAACAATAATAAAAACAATATTAATACTATATTTTTATGTTATATACTTAATATAACAATAAAAATGAACAATTAAATCTATACCATCTTAAGTTAAAACGTTTTCTTAAGCTTTTGATTCTATCTAATACATAAAAAAAGAGAATATTAAAAATTTAAAGAAATAAAACTAGACAAAAAAAGTTTTTTTTTTTTTTTTTTTTTTTTTTTTATAAACCAAAAAACCATAACATGGAAAGTACAATTGATTTCAATACTATACAATAAACACACGAAAAAATCTTTGTTGTATTAAAACTGTGATTATATTTTAAGTTACATTGAACCTTATGGTATACATTACATAAGTAAGAAAAACAGCTCAATATTAATTTGTTCAATATCATACATACATTGCATGTTCACAATGTGTATATTATATATACCGTATATATATATATATATATATATAAATATATAAATATATATATATATATATATATATATATATATATATATATATATATACTTACACACCCACACTACACATTTTAAAAGTGCTGAAGTGACTACATTTTTTCCCTACACTATTTTTTCCTAAAAAAAAACACAGCAATATTTACTACTCGTATTTTACGGTTGTTTTTAGATTGTGTACAGTACTCGGACCTCACACACAACATGTGATGTAACTCACTTAATTGAAAGTACAGTACATGTGGAAAGTGCCAATCTGATATGTTTTTCTTCTACTTTTTTTAAGTGCTATATTTATCATTATTGTATGAGACAGGTACTGCTATATTAGACTTAAAATCGAACTAAAAGTGCATAAAACTTAAGATTTTAATTTTATCATCTGTACTTTTGAAAATATGATAATTGTTCCTTATGCAATTATTTTTTGTTCTCAATATAGATGTGTGTTTTACTGGTTGGTTACTAACTATACCCATAAGTTAACAAAAAAATACCATTAATTATGTTCATAAACCCTGTTCCCTTGCTCAAATAAATAAATAAATAAATAAATAAATAAATAAATAAATAAATAAATAAATAAATAAATAAATAAATAAATAAATAAATAAATAAATAAAAAATAAAAAAAAAGGTGAGATTTCATTCCAATTAAGTGACTGTTTTGTTTTCGTCATTAAAAAAAAGCAAATTACAAGATTACGACATGATTGACCACTTTAGGCCTCTAAGAAAATTTAAACCCCTTGAACAAAAAACTCGTCTAATATCCAAACATATCTAAAATCAACGTTGATTTGGCTTAAGTCATTGATTTCTAATTTATTTTCCATTCTTAAAATGACAGCTGCAGATTTATGACGTCACAGCTCACTAGTCCACACGTGTGGAAACAGGTGAGCTGTGACGTCATAAACCTGCAGATGCCATTTTGTGAATGTAAAATAAATTAGAAATCAATAACTCTAGCCAAATCAACGTTGATATTTAGATATATTAGGATATTAGACATGTTTTTTGTTCAAGGTGTTCTATGCCTTTAAGGCTTCTTTGTGTTGATTGGTTAGTTGTAGTCACATGGTATCCAACTCGGGCGTTGATTGGCTCAATGTTAGTCCCAGCTTTAATATTGTAGCGATACCATCATAATATTGTAAAGATACAGTAATATTGAGCTATAAAATAAAATTTAACTACATAATTTGATTTTTTACATTTTTTTTCTCAAGTGTACCTATACTACTGATATAACTATTTTTGTGATTTTTTATTATTATTTTTATACTGTATGTATAAATAACTCGATGTTTACATTTGAGAAGTTAAGTTTATTTATAGGAACTTACATGCAATATGATGTTTTTTATCGAGAACAAAAAAATGTGAAAACTGCTGCGGCTTTGTATTATCTATCTTATTGTTTAATACAAACTTTATAGAGCTATTTGAATTATTGAACACGCAAAACTGCGCCACAAAATCTTTATAAAATTTGATTTACAAGCTTCTTCTCTCTCTCTCTCTATTGAATTGATTGCAGTAAAAAAACTTATGGTATATTATTTATCATTTTATTTTATTATTATTATTATTTTTTGTTCTTAGTATTTCAAATGGTAATCAATAATATTCAATTTAATTTTGAGTATTATATATATACCATCTTCAACTTTTTTTTAAAGATGACTATAAAAATAAAAAGTTTCTATAGACATTTTGTTTTGTGCTTTGAAAGGCAGATTTTTTTTTAAACTTTTTCTTATTTTAATTAAGTTTATTCTATGGGATTCAATTTGAATTACAAAGCTGGTATGGATGAGTGGTTAAGGCAGCTGACTCGTAACTCTGTACTCCTCACAGAGTATATTATAGGTTCGAATCACAACTGGGTGCGTATCGTACGTGAAGTGTGAGAGCACAACACGTTGCACGATGCATGTTTACATGCATTCCATGAAGATGTACAGTATTCGGGAGGTGCATGATCGATGTGATTGCACCGACCAGACTGCCTAGACGTTTCCACGGTTTCTCTAGGCTGTCATGGCGAATGCCGGGCTGTGTACTTAGGCCGTGGCCGGTGCGTGTGTGCTGTTTCCATTGATTGGAAAAGGCCTTAGTTGTCGATAAGACAATGTGTTGACTGGGACTACATAATAGCATAATAGTTAAGATGTTCTACATAATTACTTATATTATTAGAAAATAGCAACATTTGTGCTCTACAATATAGTAATTGTTCAATGTAGCATCAATTATGTAATTTATTTTTTACGTGCATGCATATTTGAATAGAAAATTTAGTAATTTATTACAATATAAAAACTAATTTCCCCACTAATTCAAAATAAGCAACAACAAAAAAAAAAAAAAAAAAAAAAAGAGCATAATAAAAAAAAAAAAACTTTTTTATGTACAACGTTTTAAAAATATACAATAATAAATAGATCCATTAATATGAATTCTATTTTAAAATAATAAAAAAATGTATAATTAGTAATTAATTACATATTCAACTGGTCGCTAATAAAATTGAATTATCACGCGTTCACACGCTCCACTTTCAAAAATTACTGTCAAAAATGTCATTTTATTTGTTATTTTTATTCTCTTACTATTTTTTCTCTTTATATGTATAAGCAAAACGTATAAATAATTTAATACTCAGTGCAGGAATATAAATATTTGATTTGCAAAAATAACATTTTATATTCCACTATAAAGAGAATAAAAATATTATTCAAACGTTTTTACAATTCTAAATATGTAGCTTCTGTTTCAAAGTCTTTTTAAAGTGGTTTGTAAAAAACCTAAGAGAGGGAGAGGGAGAGGGAGAGGGAGAGGGAGAGGGAGAGGGAGAGAGAGAGAGAGAGAGAGAGAGAGAGAGAGAGAGAGAGAGAGAGAGAGAGAGAGAGAGAGAGAGAGAGAGCAAATAGCAATAATATGCAAGGGTTATAAAAGATTGTTTTATGTATGATTTAATGTATTAATTTAATTTATATACATAAAATTATATAATCTTTTTTATTCAGAGTCCATAAAATCACTTATAGGTTCTTATCTTTTAGGTATTCAGTATCAAAATATTCATTAAAAAAAAAAAAAAAAAAAAAAAAAAAGTGACTCATATTTGCAAGGGATTTTTAATATTTGAATACTAGGATTTGTATATAACTACTATAATCGATAAAAAAAAATGCAATTAATTCATTTTGTTACAAAGCACCAAATTTTGATTCAATAATTTGAAATGAAATCTGATCTACATAAACAAAAAATTATAGCATTCACTTTATATTAAATAATAATAGAAAAAAATATATATGTAAAACAACATAAACGCTCGCAAATTCAACTTTTAAATTTACTTATTTCGATTATAGTGATAAAATATTATAGAATTGAAAGTTTACATCCATAAAAAACAATAAAAAAAAATGCAAACCCACAAACACTATTTTATGCAAAATAATCTCTGCTATACTTCAGTACACAAAAGTTTGTATTTGCAGATAAAAGCAGTTTTTTTACTATTGAAATATAAATATTGCTATTTGCTTCTCTTCGTAGCATTGTAAACTCCACCCATACGTTTTCTACACACAGATCGATGTAAAATGAGTTAAGCGATAGTTTTTCACCATAGAAAAAGTAACAAACAAGTGACCTCCCTTCACGTTCGTTCAATAACAACAACAACAACAGTAACATGTTAACAGTATAAACATCTCAACCGTGTTAGTTTTTATTAACACTGCCAGAGAATAAACTGATTTATAATAATTTACAAAAATATGGTACGTTTTACTTCGTGTAGAAAATTAGAGGTGTACTGGATTTATGAGGTAAAAAATAAATAAATAAAAGTAGAAAATCATGTTTTACCTTATGGTAATGCAATGAATTTATATGGGTAGATAAAATTTTATATTAATTTACACGAACATAAATGTTACGTAATAATTATGCAAACTTAAGGGGTTATCCTGTAGGAGTATATATTAGCGCAGTCCGTGGAACAGCATTCAATTTTTTAGAATTTTTTTATAGAGTATCAGCGTGTTACATGTATACCAAATTTTAAAACTATTATGGGAAAAATAAAAAAATAAAAAATAAAATAAAAAAAAAAATACTTTTTTTTTTTTTGAAATAACTTATTATTATTAGTATTACTCTTATTAATTTTTTTTCACGGGTGTAATAAACTACACAATTTATGTTGCATTTTTGTCACGTACCATGTAGTTGCAGAATAAAGATTAAAAACTTTTCTGCGCAGCGGTCATAAGGGCTCTTAACTCTATTTTAAGAATCTTAGCAAATAACATATATACAGAAATAAAAAGTTGCATAATTTATACTGCATTTATTATGTCATTGCGACATACATTGAAACAACATACATAGTTTTGCAAGACAGTATAATAACTATGCTATATACTGTAACCTGTTATAATAACAAAATTTATTTTTCATATATTGTGAAACAACCACTTATCAGCCTATTAAAAAGTTTCTATGGTTTCTATAGGTCTTACATGTCAAATACCGGGCTGTGATTTAGGCCATGGCCGACCCATAAAATAAATAAATAAATAAAATAAATAATCGTCTTTATTAAAAAAAAAATGCATAGAGAAAAAAAATATACAACATTTTGAAAGGGCGAGGTTTACGCCTAACAATATGACTGGCCCACTATTAAACCTAACCCCATGTGTGTAGTTTCTATTTTACCTGTCGCTAAAACTTCTATCTTGGCGGGACTATGGAGGTTTAGCACAATAAAATTGAGAGAGAGAGAGAGAGAGAGAGAGAGAGAGAGAGAGAGAGAGAGAGAGAGAGAGAGAGAGAGAGAGAGAGAGAGAGAGAGAGAGAGAAAATTCACAAAATAAAAATTGCTGAAAACGGCAGCAAAATTGTAACTTATTGATTTTTGTTCACGAGCCTGTAATATATTACTGATGAACTGATGACATATTTATTATTCTTGAAAAGAGCACTTACCTAAAAAATTAAATTATTTTTTTTAAAGAAATTATATTTTCTGTAAAAAAAAAAAAAATAATAAATAACGATAAAAACTATTAATATTACTTTATCGTGGCATTTAGCTTGAAAAACTTTATCAATATTTTATTATAAAAGAAGTTATCAATTTATAACAAGTTTTTCTTTTTAAATTGAATTTCCTACTGATCCATAAACTAATTTACATTTAAATCACTTTCAAATTTTTTTTTTCATTCTATTTTCAAGATATAATTAAGTATGACTTGGAATTTTTAATGTAATTTCTTTTCTGAACTATAATTTCTTATAAAGATAACCTGAATTGAATATTAATTATAATAGAGAAATAATTTATTCTTTTAGTTATTTGTTGGTAACCTCAATTGTGGGATTCCGACGAAACAAAAATGCTGAAATTTGTTATTTTATTAAAACACATAAAAGTTTCCAGTATTTTTTATTAGAAAAGAAGATACTTTTAGTAAACTGTGTTGTCTCAAATATCCTGTATGGTAATTATACTAGTTATCGGCATGATTGCCGCATTTATCGGGCACTTGTCTTTGCTGCTTTTTTATAATACGTTCTACTTATTTGAGAGTTTTGAAATTTTTACACATAAATGATTGCTTAAGAATCTCTTTTGTGCTAAAATTTCAAAGCTCTAAAGTTAGTGAAAGGTATTAAAAAAATATATAACTGCCGATAACTGCGGCCTGCCGATAGCTTGTACTGTAGACCGGTTGCATTCATATTTAAGAGCCGTCATTTTGTTGGTCAGGAATACATAGGCCAGCATAGGAAAAACGTCATTTTTATTATTTTTATAGCAAAAGAAGCTTCAAAGCTCAACCAAAGCCCCCAATAAGCTACAAGAATATGAGAAAAATTCGATCAGTTGAAATAAACTCTTATTTTAAGTGAAAAATTAGTAGAAATTATGTTTCTCCTATGCTGTCAATGCATTAGGCACCACAAACATGGCGACAAAGCGCAAGGATGTGCAAGGGGTCTATTACCATACTTTCCATTCCCATGCTTTTCCACGCTAAAAAAAAAATGCAAAATTACTTTACATTACAACATAGTAAAACAGTCATTATTCATCTAGCAACAAAACAGTGAGCTATTTAATCGGATAACTTCGTTGTAAAGCATTATTTGTGAATTTTTATTTATTTTGTGTAAATAATTTTTTCCTACCTTGGTATAATTAAAAGAAGAAAAAAAATTGCAATGGTTTTGCAATGTTAATTAAGTATATTATGAAATTAGGCATCTCAGTGCTATTCTCTTGCAGCCTGTAATTAGCAAGCATGTACTGTACCACCGATTAAGCTCATTGAATTATATTGAAATGTTACCGTAAAAAAAATGTTCAATTGTTGATAATTGTATAGATAAAATCTGTAATCTCTATAATTGTACATGAAGTGAATGGAAAGTAAGCGAGAGAGAGAGATGCGTGCTAACTTTTCTCTCCCAAACTATATAGAAGTGATAATTATCATCATGTATTGTATGTCAGAAATGTTAACTCCCCCCTCATAGTTTTAATTACCAACCCACAAGAGAGAAATGAATATTTTGATCTCTTTTCTCTTCTTCCCTTTTCACGTCAACTAATTAATATTTAACTTTTCATTTGTGACTAATTATATAATATGGTTTCATATAAGAACATCACTCTTTTATGTTATAATTGTTACATATAACAATTAAAACTTTGTTTTATTTAAATATAATTTAAAATTTTATGAGAAAGTACAGTAAATTTATAATTAAGAAAATTATTTTCATTTTATATTTATATTTTGTACAGCTTTTTTTTAGTAGAGAGATATTGAAGTTTTAAAATTCTCTCTCTCTCTCTCTCTCAAATATAAAAGCTTCAAGATTAGCTTAAGTTTTTAACTTATCGTTTCAACAAAAAGTTTGTATCCTGTCGATCAGCTCACTTAAAAGAGAGAGAGAGAGAGAGAGAGATTAAAAAAACTTATATTTTAAGTAATATCTTAGCTCGTTCTATAAACTACACACAAAAATTGAGCCGGCTTCGAAAATGTTCCTTTGTTATAACAGCTGATTATGACGTCGTTACCTGTTTACTACGTTTATACACAATGGTCGATCATTGTTATGTCTTCGTTTAGAACTTTGAACTTGATAAGAATGAAAGAAACTCCACAAAAAAAAGTTCCATGCTCTTCATGCGACTCAATTTTGTTGGCTCAAAAAACAAGATTAACCAATGAATGTGTCGTATTTTGTTGGTCAGCCAATCACTGTTGTTGAGATTCACTTTACTTTACAGAACAAGCTCTTTTAAATGTTTTTAACATATTTTCTTTCTTAATTGTTTTGTGAATTTTGAATGGAGTATATTTGAAATTCTAAGCTTATTTCAAACTCAATGGTAATTCTAATAAAAATATATAAATGCGGTCTATTTGCAGTTGTGACATACCTTAAAATTTCAATTTCTCAATAAGTATAATATTAATGTTTTTTAAATTGAAGCCATAGTTACGTTCACTGTTGAAAGTTAGTGAACTCTCACGCTATATATTCACTCTAGTTATTCATTTATTTTGCTCTAATGAATTTTTTCCACTATAATACTTTTTCACATAAGCTCTGAAAAAATATATAAAAATATATAATATAAAAAATAATAATAAATAAAAAATAAAAAACGAAAAAGTTATAATTATATTTATATAAAAAAATCAGTGAAACGTTTCGTTATATATATATATATATATATATATATATATATATATATATATATATATATATATATATATATATATATATATATATATATATATATATATATATATATATATATATATATATATATAAGGCTATAATACAATATATTAATATGTTGTTGCAGTATTTTGAATGTAAATACTAGGTGATTTTTAGGACTATAAAATCATTATAAATATGCAAATTGCGTTACCATAGCAACTGCCAATAGTCAAATAATGTCATTAATTTATACAACTAGAGTATAGAACAGAATACAATATGACTGCATAATCTTGTGTATAAAAATTGCATATCAAATTATTTGTTACGGTAAATTACGTATGTACGAATTGCAATCGAGCGATGATAAAAGACATTTCAGAGAAGAAATATATTGTAGCAATAATTTTCCTTAACGTTGAAGTATTTATCACAGTACAAGTATTCGTGACGATAAAATTATTGCTTTTTTTTTTATTTTTTATTTGTACGGACGATTTATCTCTCTCTGCAGTTTCATTTCAAGCTTCAATTCAGAATTTAAAAAAATGCCAATAATTTATTTTATTGTCAATAGCTGTTTTACTGACTCGTTTCTATTACGTTATATTAAAATACATAAACAAATAAATGAATGATAAAACAAATAATGAGTAATTATTTATATGCTTGTATACTTTATTTATAAATTATTACCAATGTCAATATGTAATTTGTTAGCGATTTAATTAGCGTTAAAAATCACTAATTATTATTTAATTATAAATTTAATTCAATTCAATAATTAAATATATAAATAATATCTAATTTCTTTGTATTTTAATGGAATGTATACATTATTTAAATTAATATGAACATAATTTAGTGTATAGAGATATTTCTTTATTGAATTATGCTAACGTAAATTAATTTTTTGCACTGTTGCACATTTTGTGATCCTAACGTAATTAGGCTATTTTGTAAACCTGTTACCGTTCTCTCTCTCTCTCTCATCTCTCTCTCTCTCTCTCTCTCACTCTCTCTCTCTCTCTCTCTCTCTCTCTCTCTCTCTCTCTCTCTCTCTCTCTCTCTCTGTCTATCTCTTTCTCTCTCTTTCTCCACATAAGTATTAAATATATAAATATTCATTATAAATAATTATAAAATTTAAAATGAAAATACATCTAACTTAAATCAAAGTTTGATTAAATAAATGAACTCATTTTAATTAAAATTTATTAAAGCCCTTTTCAACTTACTTTTTTATCATTTAGAATACTAGATTGATAATTACCATACTTTATTATCCATGAATTAGACACCAACACGTTGATTTTGTATTTATTGCTATTTATTTTCTTTTTGACTGTTATATCACGTATCTGACGTCACAATGTACCGATGAGGTCGTGATAAAGGTAGAACTTGAGGGAGGGGCTTAAATTTATCACGAGACCAGAGCGGTGACTGTGATTGGCGGCGGTACATATTGTGACGTCAGATACGTGATATAACCGCAAAAAGGAAAATAAACGAAAACAAATACAAAATCAACGTGATGGTGTCTAATACATGAATAATAAGGTATGGTATTTATCAATCTAGTATTCTAAATGATAAAAAAGTAAGTAAATGACAAGGGCTTTAAGGGGGAATGGGTCACGTAGCAGTTCAGGCAGGTGGCGCTGCGATCGAATTTATGTTAAATAATTTTTTAAACCATTTTCTGAGGTGTTTAAGAAGTTTTAAACCAGTGGGTGGGTGCCCTAGATAAACATCTTAGCTTTAAGTCAAACCAATAAAAACCCAGATATTTTATTTGATCAAAGTTTGATTAGATAAATGAACTCATTTTAATTAAAATGTATTAACACAATTATTGAAAATAATTTGTAACGTGACAAGTCTAACACTATCAATATAACTTGTAACTGATTGCAATGTAAATTGAGAAAATGTACGCCTGATTTCACTCAATAAAATCTGTTAATTATTAAATCATTATTATTACCGTGCACAAAAAAAATGCGCAATGCATTAGTCGACTGTCATATTTTCGTGCTTTAGAACATGATAACCAAGGTTTACTAACACCATCGTTGTGTTGTTGTTTTATAAGATAGCCGTCATGATAATTACTATTTTCAACAATGGAAAAAAGTTCTTTCATATTTATGGTGAAATATATTCACTATGATATGATTTCATGTACTCTACATTAAAAAAAACACATTGAATAATCAAAACAGGTCATAAATATCTAAAAAATAAAAATTAAAGTTTTTCTGGTTTTCTTGATTTACATAAAAAAAAAAAAAATAAAAAAAAAATGATAAAATAGAAAATTAAGTATTCTTGTCCTTTTACCGCATCATCAAAACACACAAATTTGACACACTCCTGACTTCAGGGTCAGCATACAACAATAAAAAGTTGTGCGGGTTGCATAAGTTGAATTTTTCTTCATACGTGGGTTAGTGGACATGGTAGTTTTGACATTCCCACTTTGTTTTTATTCAATTAAAAAGGGTATGTTGTTTGGTGTAGATGGTCACTTTGAGAACTGCGCAAATAAATGAAAAAAATGACAATTTCAATTTTCTAGATCACAAAATTTTCATCCGTTTACCGCATCGTCTGTTATTGGCTAGAGCACTGCCCCAATAACTAACACACAAAATAAAACTATTGCATTGTATGAATGCACAAGTTGCGTATAAACCAAGTTTAATCTCTTTTACACATAAGGTATGATATAATTACGCAAACAGTATCACTAAAAAGACAGTTAATTTTATAGTTGTATACTCTCATACAAGTTCTTAAATCACTAAAAATTGCAAAAAAGTAGCTTAAAAATAATTGTTATAAATTTTCATTTTAAAATATTAAAATTACACGCAAAATAAAGCATATTAAAATAAATTTAAATATTTTATCGTCGTGTTATAAAAATAATCAACATTATATATTTAAACTAAAGCTATTTTATTATGTAATTACTTTACCATAAAATTTCAATAGCTATTTCAATTAATTTTTAAAGCTCTTATTTTTATAACATTGGCTATTATATTATTAAAATAATTTTCAATAAATATTTTAATACCGTGCACTAATTATATACCGATATATTTTTTATAATAATCAAAACCAATTATTTTTTTACGTAATCTCTTTATGTTTTTATTGCATTAATTAATATTTATATAAATTGATGATGAGAGATTTAATTTTAATTGTCAGATTAATTTAAAATGTCATATTTTTACATGAGGATTACACATGGCATATATCTCAAAATTTAAAAAGGAAACTCATAAACTTTATGTCATGATGCCATTTGAAAGTTAATAGTAACAGCTACCTATGATAAAATTTACAGAAACTGAGAAATTGTGACCGTCAGATAAGAAAGAAAATATTATTGATATTATCATGAGATATTATGGGTTTCATACTTCAAAAATTCATGATTTAATATCTAGTATGGTGACCCACATTTTTTTTTCTTACATTTTGAAGATACTTTATCCTGTGCAAAATTTCAGATATTTCTTTATTTACAACTTTTTACTAAAATCTCACAGTAGCTGATTTTGCGTCTTAATAATATACCTGTATTTACTTATTAGTTACTTTTTTATTGTTGAAAAGTTTTTTTTTTTTTTTTTTTTATTTGGAGTATGGGAGACTTCCAACAATACTTTAAGAGGAGGGTTCAAAATCTTAAGATTTTGTTTTATTTTATTGTTATCCAAGAAACAGACAATTTTACTTGCCCAATTTTGATACTTTATTTTGTCTATTGCGGTCAAAATTCTTTATTTCTGTAAAGTTTATTGTGTCAGTTACACTTGATAAAAATTTCAGTATTTATTGAAGTATGGAGGGGAAAGTAGGCTTGAACATTGAACTAAATTTTAAAACTTGATGATTCAGAATTTGTCACATTGCCAGTCCATGATTTTTACATATTTGAGTTTCTTTTGGTTTGAAGCACCACTATGAAGAAAAACGAGTAGAGAATTACTATTGCTGACTTTCCTTAAAAATAATAATAATAAAAAATTATGAGATAAAATTATAATTTTAAATGATAGCAGATGGTAATAGCAGATAATATCATGAACATATTGCAAAAAACATTTTACATTATTGTTTCCATTAAAAATATCCATGACGTAATATTGAATATTAAAGAGGTCTATTGAATCCACTTTTGCAATGTAAATTTTTTTACCATAATTACTAACCACTTTAATTACTAACCATATTTAGGTTTCTACAAAAAAAAAAAATCAAATTAGGCATTCTTTAGTAGTTTATTTTCCCTTAAATATTTTATATTTAATAAAAGATCCATTATTTTTGAAATGGTTGACATACGTGACGTAACGCCCATAAACCGCAAATGATGAGGCTTGAACCTCATAAAAGTGTAGATATTATGACATAAATTAAATATTATATCACGCATTAAACGGTTGAAGAAACTTCTTTAAAATAGCGTATGCTAGGAATAGGTTTTATTATTATTATTATTTTTTTTATAAAAATGTGATTCATGACTCGTTACTAGTGGTGACGCAATCAATCATATTCACGAGGGAAAAAACCATAAGCTGTCTCTGCAAAATAATTTCCTATCCTTTATAGCATTGCAGTACAATTTTTTTATGCGATTGTCGAGAAAACTACTGCGGTTACAATAAGATGGATTCCAGTCACGCTTTCATAATTAATACCAAACCAATATGAGGTTATTGCAACCGAAAGTACCCCCTTTTCTCGGATTCTAATCAAGTTATAGGGTGGTTTCATTCATGTTAAAGTTAAGCCCACAGCTATGTTTTTATTGATTTTAATAATAATATAAATATAAATGTAAAAGTAGCACCAAATGTGCATATAGTATGTAAGTGTTTTGACTTTTTCTGTCTGTTAATTAACCTTGACGAATACGATGTATATTGTATACGATTGCAGGAAAGAGAGAAATAAAGAAATTTTGAATTTTGAATTTTTTGAACGCCATAAGTGAGCGCTAAATAACATGGGCAAGTATGGGAAAATGACCCATTTTGCCAGTTTAAAAATACTTCGCAATTTTTTTGAGAGCATTGATGCTGTTAATAGGTTGAATTAGTTTTTCAAGTATGGAAGAAAAATAATCATAACTAAAAAATAGCTATTTTTCCAAAGAAAATGGACGAAAACTAGGTTTGTCCTATACTGAGTGATGTTATTCATTGCTCAAGAAGAGCATCGAAAAGCATTCAGAATGACGTCATGCGCACACACCCTATAGGTATAAAATGTACCACTTTAATATTACATTGATCACCTGTTAAAAAAATGTGTTTATCTTGGAAAAATTCTTTGTGAAAAAGAGGTGCATCCGGTTGTATAACTGTCTGGTCTTATTTTGGCCAGGGAGTATGTTTTAAGCTATTAAAAAAAATGGACTAAAATAATTCCCTGAAACAGAAAAAAAAACTTTTTTTTACTTTTTTTTTTTTTTTTTACTTTATATTTTAAGAAAAAACCACAATGTGTGATCCACTATAAAAGAAATCACAAAAATCATATTTTCAATAAGTTTTTACAAAAATAACGGACACATATCCATCTTTAATATATAAAACAGTATAGTAATCATAATCCAGTTTAAAAGTTCATAATGAAATATCGTTTTGCTAACTTGGCTTTTTTAAAAAACAATTTTTATTTTCATCTAATTTTCCACTTATTATAATGTTAGCAAAAACAAAGATTAAAACTACTATCAAGACAGCAATCTACGTTTTACTTTTTAATTCTAATAATTTTTTATTTATAATAAATGACATTAAAACATATATTTCTTAATATACTGTACAGTAAAGAAGAATGTAATATAGAAAATATTAAAAACGTGATAAAATTCTTAGAAAATAAAGCATTAATTTCCTTTCTTGGCCTTGAAACAAAACTTTATCTTACCAATCATCAACACGTCAAATTTTAAGTCCTTTTCTTTTAGTCTTCCCTTACATTGGAGCTTACATATAAAATATTATTTTGATCATTCTAAACACAATAGCAAACCGGAGGAAATTCCTGTTTTCGACATTGTATTCTGCAGCTTTGAAATTTTTGTCACTTCGTACAATTTTAAAATTATATAGGGTCTATGCATTCCTGTTAAAGTCGACGCCATGTTGGATAACTCAATAACATGGGTGGCATAGGAAAAAAAATCATTTTGCCAGTATAAAAACACTATGCAATATTTTTGAGAGCATTGATGCTGTAAATATGTTGAATTAGTATCTCAAGTATGTGAGAAAAATAACAATAACCAAAAATTAACCGATTTCTCAAAGAAAATTGGCTTAAATGAAGTTTGTCCTATGCTGAGCAATGTTATGCACTACTCCAGTATGGCCTCCAAGTGCAATAAATATGATGTCATCCGCATACACCATATAACTATAACCAATCGATATTTTCGTATAGCTAATTTAATGTTCAAAATAAGTTTTTCCAATAGAGTCGGATATTTCATATGCACATATATAAAAAAAATTGTTTTCTGTATAAATTTCATTTTTTTTTCTTTTTTTATGGAATGCATATTAACATAGAAAATACGAAAATAAATTAAACGGCACAAATGTTTAATATCACAGTATTTTTGTTCAATTTTGAGTTAAAAGAGTTTTGTATTATTTTTTAGGCAAGAACAAAATAATACCAGCAAAGAAATTTGGATGAAACACATTCTATAACAAAGGCTAGCTGTTGTTGTTTTGCTGTTAATCAATTTCTGATTTTGTAGTGTATTTCAACAAAATATTTTGTTAGTCTTAATTTTTGGTTATTTTTGATTGACTGTAGTCACATTGCAGGCATATGAAGAGATGGGTCAAAGAAAATTTCAGTTTCATCCAATTTCAAAACATTTATCAACATTGCTTTGGGCTTGTGTTCCCCATATTATAGTCATAGTCTCTCATAGTCATATATATTATATATAAGTCATTTATAAGGGTGACAGCATTCATATAAAAGTGGACGCCATACGTGAGTTCTAAATAACACGGGCTAGTGGAAAAATGACTTATTTTCTTAGTTTAAAAAATACTTACAATTAGTAATAATTTTGACAGCATTGATTCTGTTAAATGAATTAAAATTTCTAGTATGTGATAAAAATAGTAATAACAACAACAAAATACCCAATTTCTCAAAGAAAGTAGCGAAAAATATCGTTTTTCCTATGCTTAGCAGTGTTATTCATTGCTCCAGTATGGCTTCGAAGCGCATTCCTGCATGTGCTTTTTCATGCACACACTCTATAGGGTCTATGCATTTAGTCGACGCCAATTTGGATTACTCAATAACATGGGCTGCATAGGAAAATAACTAATTTTGCCAGTTTAAAAATACTATTTAAAAACAATATTTTTGAGAGCATTGATGCGTTGAATAAGTATCTCAAGTATATGGTAAAAAACACTAAAAAAAATTAGCGAATTTTCCAAAGAAAATAGACAAAAACGAATGCTGATCAAAGCTATTCATTACTCCAGTAAGGTATCCAAGTGCATTAAATATGACGTCATGCGCATGTACAACCTAGCTATACCAGTGAAAAACAACATTAAAATTCGCAAGTAAAATTGGTAGCAAGGATGCGTACCAACATAACATTATTACATGGGCGTTATGTTTTTTGGGCAGTTTTGAGTCAATATAGTCGCAGTGCGGGATAAGCTAAAGTAAGCAAGCAAGCACAGTGAACTCCCTATACTCAGCTTGCGTGATGTGAAACGTTTACCTCGACTATGGAGTTTGTGTAAAACACGCCACCTTATTATAAAGAGACCCGCCCTCTTTTTTATTTCTCTGTACTGTTTTTTTATAACATATACATACATACATATTATATATTATATATATATATATATATATATATATATATATATATATAACTGAAAAATAATGTAGACGATGTTTTTTCTTCACTTATATTTTAAAGTTGATATTATGTTAAGATTTTTTTAATAAAAAGATAAAATGCTGTAAAAGTAAAAGTGAAAACGAATATCTGACCAAAATAACTGAAGTAATTATTTGTACTAAACTAACTAGTATATTCCTCACAAATTTTGATTGAAACAAAATATTTAAATTTTATTATTATAATATTTTATTTGCATCTTTAATAATTTTGAAATGAAATGAAAAATGAAACAAAAAATGAAATATAATGATGAATTTGTAAAGGTTTTTGTAACGATTTCTATTGTTATTTATTTGACAAACAAACTAACAATATTAATTGTATTGTTTTAAAACGCATACACGCATAAATAAATAAATAAAGAGATTTTAACAAAGAGATTAAATAATATTGATTTCATTTTGTTAGATTTTTTTTAAGATTAAAAGCTTTAAGTCTGAAACTATAAATAATGTTTTATAAAAAATATATCACGTGAATGAAAGTATTACGTAACTCACTCAGTGACATGCAAATTGACAGATCAATATGTTAGATTACAAAAGTCGTGACTTACGCAAAAAAAAAAAAAAAAAAAAAAAAAAAAAATGTAAATCAAGTACTTAATTATGATTGCATAACCAGTTGTATTATTTACGGCAGGTTTAGACAATTCTCAAAAACCATTGTTGATGAAAATTAACATTCAACTCTAAAAAGATAAAAATCACCACCTCCTAATATTTCATGAGAAAAAGTCTCATACTAGTCATAAGTTTTCTAACCTTCATATTATATCATAATTCGTGGTTTCAATGTAATATACTGAAAATCTTCTTCTTTTTCTTCCTTTAAAGCCCTTGTCAACTTATTTTTTTATCATTTAGAATACTAGATTGATAATTACCATACCTTATCATCCATGAATTAGACACCAACACGTTGATTTGGTATTTATTTTCTGTTTGACTGTTATATCACGTATCTGACGTCACAATGTACCGCCGCCAATCACAGTCACCTCTCTGGTCACGTGATAAATATAAGCCCCTCCCTCAAGTTCTTTACCCCTATCACGACCTCATAGGTACATTGTGACGTCAGATACGTGATATAACAGTCAAAATGAAAATAAATGACAGTAAATACAAAATCAACGTGATGGTGTCTAATTCATGGATAATAAGGTATGGTAATTATCAATCTAGTATTCTAAATGATAAAAAAGTAAGTTGACAAGGGCTTTAATATATTTTTACATGAATTTTATATTAGCGGCATGAAATTTGATAAGGGATTTTACAAACACTCCATTACTTTCTTTTTAATCATAGTATACATTTCTAAAGTTTTGTGAGATTTCAAAATATTATCTCATTAAAGGCATAGAAAACATTGAAACAACATGTTCTAAACACGAAATGGGATCTACAAAACTGATGATATTTTTTACCAGAATGTAAATGTGGCCCCACAAGAGAGCTTGAAAAAGCTGTAAAGTATGCAAATTGCGTGAATATTTCTGTTTATGACGTCATAAACAGGCAAAAACTATTATAAAAATGTTGTGCGGTTTGCATAAATTGAAATTTTCTGATCACTGCTACGGCGCTACAGTTGGGTTTTGATACCAATTAATGTTATTTATGTAAGTCCCATCAAGTGTTTTGTTATGTAAATGCAAATGTTTTCATGTTGTCTATGCCTTTAAAGGATTAATTGTTTAATTATTTTTATGAATACATGAATAAAATTTTTTAATAAAAAATTTGTTGTTGAAAGTGCTTAAGTTAAAGTGTGATAGTCAAGACTTTTTATTTATTTATTTTATTTATTTTTTATACATGTAAAAAAAACAAAAAAACATACGTTATGAGTTTTTTTTTTAAATAATAATACCAGAGTTGACGAATTTGATATTTTTAATATGTATTAATGTGTAATGTATATATTTTTAATGTGTTTATATTTAGAGAAAATTTACAAAACTTAAAAGTTAGATTCATGTTAAAGCTTATTATGGTTTATTATAATTTAATATTATATTGTTCACATTATTACACGTATGATAATTACTCCTTAATAGCTCATTAATTTATGCTGCATTTGAGTCTGTATGGCAAAAATGTTGCTAAATTGGAATAAAATTAATAATTATGCTATTAAGGCGTAAATCAGCTACTGTGAGATTTGACTAAAAAGTTGTAAAGAAAGAAAAATCAGAAAATTTGCAAAGTGATATATTCAGGATAAGAAGAAAAAAAATAGGGGGTCACTATGCTAGATTTTAAAATATGATATTTTGAAGTTTTAGTCCCATAAGATCCCATGTTAATTTTAATAATTATTTTCTCTCTTACGTGTTCAAAATTCTGAAAATTTATCTTAACTTTCAAATGACATTGTAAAGTTTGAATGTTTTTTTTTTTTTTTTTTTTTTTAGATTTTTAGATACAAGCCATCTAAATAAAATCCTTAAAGGTGTAGAACACCTTGAACAAAAAAGTTGTGTAATATCCTAACAAACCTGAATATCAACGTTGATTTGGCCGACGTCATTGATTTCTAATTTATTTTCCATTCACAAAATGTTACTGGCGGTCACTGACGTCACAGCTCGCTTGTTTTACGCGCGCGCTTAAACCGGGCGAGCTGTGACGTTAGTGACTGCCAGTGGCATTTTGTGAATGGAAAATAAATTAGAAATCAATGACGTCGGCCAAATCAACGTTGATTTTCAGATTTGTAAGGATATTACACAACTTTTTTGTTCAAGGTGTTCTACGCCTTTAAGAATTGTTACTTAATAATGTTTTATACAGCAGATAACGTAAATATGTTGTGATTAATGAATTGCTGAAAATGATCTTGTGTAATTATTACGTATTTATTTATATATATATATATGATAAAAATTCATTGTAGTCTTACCTTCTATAAGACCCTGGGCTTTCACTCGCTGCTTGTTTTGACGATAAAAAATAACACACAACACCATAAAAAATTGTCACTTATATATAAGTTAATAAAAAGACTCAATTCACAGTTTTTTAAAAATTATATATACATAGCTATGTTATATTTACACCAAATTGTAACGTTTTCGAGTGCGTATGTAGAAACATACAGTGTCTGCACTCTTCTTCAGCTTACTGACTCTTGCTCACGAGGCGCGCCGACCTCCGCAACGGGGGGAGTGGCTCGTCCTCGTCAGGTGTTATTTTATTGTTTATATTTTCACCTGTACGATCACGTGGTACAGTCTTTTTACATGAATCTATAAGTGGAATCCAAATAGGCGGCAAATCAAAACTAGGTTGACTGATTGTTTCATTATTTCTTCTTGACATTTCTATTGCTTCTAATATTTTTCTTTTTTTATAATGACTTTCTCTTCCTATCACCTTTGTTTTCTCCCATTGAATTTGATGGCTGTTCTCCAGTGCATGATCTACAAGTTTTGAATATCCTGTATCTCTTTTTTCTATTTTTTGCCTGTGTTCATTCACCCTGATGTCCAATGGACGACCCGTTTCTCCGATGTATTCTTTCTCACATACACAGGGTATAGAATATACTACATCTTTATTCATATTTTTCTTCATGTCTGGTTTTGTACGTGCTAAACTTGATTTTAATGTGTCTCTGGAAGAACAAACAATACGAAGATTGACTCCCTTACCAATACGTTGTATTTTTTCACTCAACCCTTGCATATAGGGGATGCAAATGGTTGCGTCTGGTTTCTTTTCTTCAGTATTGTTTCTTTCTTTGCTGTTTTTATTTTTTATTTTATGAATAACGTGTAATGGATAATCATTTTCTTTTAAAATGTGTTCTATTTTACTAATTTCTTCATTTATTAATTTTTTATCATTACAGTGTGTTCTTGCCCTATGTAATAACGTAGCTGCTATACCTGTTTTTGTAGAGTGTGGATGATTTGAATTGAAATTTACCACGAATTGAATTTGAATTTGATCAAATGTACCACGTGATCGTACAGGTGAAAATATAAACAATAAAATAACACCTGACGAGGACGAGCCACTCCCCCCGTTGCGGAGGTCGGCGCGCCTCGTGAGCAAGAGTCAGTAAGCTGAAGAAGAGTGCAGACACTGTATGTTTCTACATACGCACTCGAAAACGTTACAATTTGGTGTAAATATAACATAGCTATGTATATATAATTTTTAAAAAACTGTGAATTGAGTCTTTTTATTAACTTATATATAAGTGACAATTTTTTATGGTGTTGTGTGTTATTTTTTATCGTCAAAACAAGCAGCGAGTGAAAGCCCAGGGTCTTATAGAAGGTAAGACTACAATGAATTTTTATCATCATGTCACCTCGCTTGATATTCAAATTTTCAAACATATATATATATATATATATATATATATATATATATATATATCGATGCTTACCCGTCGAAGTGAACGTACTACACTTTACAAATTTGGGGAAAAATGAACGATCTGCGTTTGGCGCTTCTACGCGTTTTAACATGAGAACTAGATGGGGGAACTTGGAATTTGTAAAGTGTAGAACGTTCATTTTTCCCCAAATTTGTAAAGTGAAGTTCGTTCACTTCGACGGGTAAGCATCGATATATATATATATATATATATATATATATATATATATATATATATATATATATATATATATATATATATATATATATATGGAGCTTTCTAACGAAATGACGGTTGGTTCAAAATTTGGCCTTGAGCGAATTACGGCAACAGTGTCGTGGGGACCAGATTCAAATAAAAGCAATGGATTGCATAGGAGAGCGTATTGAATTTGATTTAATTAAAATAGAAAGAGGTAAAAAGTCGCGGTTTTCGGTCGAAGTCTGATTAGATGAACATCTTAGCTTTCGATTGATATGATTTTGGCTCCAAAAAATTAATTATTATTAATTAACACAGGTAATTAAAAAATACCTTATGGATAGTGCTGATATAAAAATTGTTGTCAATCGAATTTAAAATGAACTAGAATCATGAAAATTGGTACAAAGGTAGATCAATACCTTAGTCATTACTTATCAAAAGGTTAATTACCTAACCCACCCCTAAAGGGTGTAAAAGGGGTAGTTAACCCCCGAAAATTAAACTAATCCGATTTCAAAAGTTTTAACGATGTTGGTGGGGTAAAGTGACCCGCCTAAGAAGACTGTGATATTAATTTTTGTTAATTTCCACCCCTAACCGACCTAAGGGGTAGTTTACCCTTTAAATTGCATCATTTCAAATTTGTAGGTTTTCAACAAAACAAACGTTGTTTCCGGGGTTTCTGAAATTGCTGAAGACAATGGTGCACTCAAAAATTTTCTAGCTTCAACCCCTAAAGAGCAAGGGGTAGTTTTAACCCTAATTTCCAATTAAACCAAAATCAAAAATAAAAGTGTCTCATTTCCGGTGAAAAGCAAAGTGCAAAAAATATAAGTGGTAGTTTCCAATTTTTATCTTCCACCCCTAACGTGCTAGGGGGTAGTTTTTACCCTTAAATTAAAATAAAATAAAATCAGGCCATCAAAGTGTCATTTCTGTGGTAAAAAAATATGCTGAAGACGATGGTGAGGTTTTAAAAAGTCTATCTTCAACCCCTAGCGCGCTAGGGGTAGTTTCACCCTTTTTTTTGGAATAATTAATATAGACTATAAAGGTGCCGATTTAGGGGTTAAAAATTCTTCTGAAGACGATGGTGACACTTATAATTTTTTATCTTCAACCCCTAACCTGCTTTTAATTTTTAATTTAATTACCAAAAAAGCTAAAAAGTACTCCTAGCAGGTTAGGGGTTGAAGATAAAAAATTATAAGTGTCACCATCGTCTTAGAAGATTTTTTAACCCCTAAATCGGCACCTTTATAGTCTATATTATTTATTCCAAAAAAAAGGGTGAAACTACCCCTAGCGCGCTAGGGGTTGAAGATAGACTTTTTAAAACCTCACCATCGTCTTCAGCATATTTTTTTACCACAGAAATGACACTTTGATGGCCTGATTTTATTTAATTTTAATTTAAGGGTGAAAACTACCCCCTAGCACGTTAGGGGTGGAAGATAAAAATTGGAAACTACCACTTATATTTTTTGCACTTTGCTTTTCACCGGAAATGACACACTTTTATTTTTGATTTTGGTTTAATTGGAAATTAGGGTTAAAACTACCCCTTGCTCTTTAGGGGTTGAAGCTAGAAAATTTTTGAGTACACCATTGTCTTCAGCAATTTCAGAAACCCCGGAAACAACGTTTGTTTTGTTGAAAACCTACAAATTTGAAATGATGCAATTTAAAGGGTAAACTACCCCTTAGGTCGGTTAGGGGTGGAAATTAACAAAAATTAATATCACAGTCTTCTTAGGCGGGTCACTTTACCCCACCAACATCGTTAAAACTTTTGAAATCGGATTAGTTTAATTTTCGGGGGTTAACTACCCCTTTTACACCCTTTAGGGGTGGGTTAGGTAATTAACCTTTTGATAAGTAATGACTAAGGTATTGATCTACCTTTGTACCAATTTTCATGATTCTAGTTCATTTTAAATTCGATTGACAACAATTTTTATATCAGCACTATCCATAAGGTATTTTTTAATTACCTGTGTTAATTAATAATAATTAATTTTTTGGAGCCAAAATCATATCAATCGAAAGCTAAGATGTTCATCTAATCAGACTTTGACCGAAAACCGCGACTTTTTACCTCTTTCTATTTTAATTAAATCAAATTCAATACGCTCTCCTATGCAATCCATTGCTTTTATTTGAATCTGGTCCCCACGACACTGTTGCCGTAATTCGCTCAAGGCCAAATTTTGAACCAACCGTCATTTCGTTAGAAAGCTCCATATAATACATTATATAGATAATAAGATGTGACAAGACCAATCGTTATTATCTGCAACACATGTTACTAACAACTGCCAACAGTAAATAAAATTGTCTTACTTCTTATTAATTATTTCTGTATATGAATTACGGTTATTGCTGTACTGTAATGTTAGCTTACGATCGTTATTATCACTAAAATGTCATTACTTTGGTCGTAATATTTATTTTAAGCATCATCTAGGTCAATTATTATTTGTTACTATGACTATATTTTAAATTATAATTTCATCAGTTTTAAAGAGAAAGTTTAGGGGTTACAACATGGCTTCTTCAATGTTAGATAATGAGAAGAACTGTTCATAAACTCATATATGATGACCCAAAGCCTTTTCGTAGCCCCATGGTAGCCCCTAAAACTTGCACTCATCCTGCAAGATATGCAACCTGCTACCACTTTATCTATAGTACGTAACTATGACGTAAAAGATACGGGACATATCTCGCAAGATGATCACGAGTTTGCGGGGCTACGGAAGGGCTTTGGGTCATCATATGTGAGTTTATGAACAGTTCTTTTCATTATCTAACATTGAAGAAGGCATGCTGTAACCCCTGAACTTCCTCTTTAAGCATAGAAGTAATTTGTTTGAACGTTTGACGAATTTTATGAAGTAATCAAGACTTACAAAAGTGGGTTTAGTGAGAAAATAAACAAATTCGGAGCTCAATAGTACTAAGAAAGTAAGAGCAGATGACTCTGTGTTACTGTCTTGATTTAACATGCTTTTTTATGGGGGAATGCAGCAGGTATCATTTGAGTTAGAACTATTTCTCAATCTTGAAATTTTTGCTGCAGCTTAAAGCTGAATTTACACCAATTTTGTTATTTATATTTTTATCAAATTGACTTCAAATTTAGGAAAATGATAACTTAATTTTCTACAGTAAAAATTTTAATATTGAGAAATATTTCTAACTCAAGTTATAGTTGCCTTATTCCCCCATAAGAAAGCATGTTAAATCAAGACATGGGCACAAAATCATTTGCTGGCACTGTGTTAGTGTTAAGCTCTTATTTCTTAACTAAAATCACTTTTGCAAGTTTTTTGATTGAAGATATATGCTATCCTTAAAGGAATAGACCAGAGAAAAACATAAGCATTTATATCATAAAACACGTGATGGGATTTACATAAATAACATTAGTTAGTCTCAAAAGCTAATAGTAGCCCCGTAGCAGTGATCAGAAAATTCGATTTATGCAACCCACACAACATTTTCATACTAATTTTTGCATGTTTTTGACGTCATAAACATGAATTTTCACGCAAATTGCATAGTTTACAGTTTTTTCACGCTCTCTAGTAAGGCTACATTAACATTCTGGTAAAAATTGTCATCAGTTTTGAAGATCCCGTTTTGTGTTTATTTATTAAAAATTACATGTTGTTTTATGAGGTCTATGGCTTTAATAATATCCCTATAACTCCAGTCAAAATCTATAGTTATAGTGTTAGGATACGTTTGATATTATATTTCCCTTATGATAAAACGGGGGGAAATATTTTGACATAATCAATGACAGGCGATCGATTGTCAATGCAATCGTATATCAATAAAAATGCATTGAAATAGCAGGAAGAGGTTCATTTATTTTTATGTAAGTATATGATAACACTATAAAGATTACATAATAAAGTCGTTGCAACGTCTTAAAAGATTCATTACTATCAGCATATAAAACTGACAATATACTTAGAGGCCTAGACAACAAACTAAATAACTTGTCTAAGGGAAGATTATATCTTAAAGGCATAGAAAACATGAAACAACATGTTCTTTAATACAAAATAGGATCTACAAAACAGATGATAATTTTTACCAGAATGTAAATGTGGCCCAACAAGAGAGCGCAAAAAACTGTTAAGTATGAAATTTGCGTAAATATTTCTGTTTCTGTCAGAAACAGGCAAAAACTAGTATAAAAATGTTGTGCGGGTTGCATAAATTAAAATTTTCTAAACACTGCTACGGAGCTACAGTTGGGTTTTGAGACCAATTAATGTTATCCCATCAAGTGTTTTGTGATATAAATGTTAATATTTTCATCTTGTCTATGCCTTTAACATATTTGAAAATTAACATTGATTTGGCCAGACTTTTTGATTTATGATTTATTTTTAATTACTTGTATGTGACCGTTATGAAGACACCTGTATATGACGTCACAGCCCCCTGGGATTTTGATTAGCTATCACAAATTGCCGTGAAAAACTTTTGAAAAACTTATAAATACCAAGAATCAAATAATATTAGGCCTTATTCTATATTTTACGTCTATAAAATACATCTAGATGATGCACTTACACTGGTAAAGTCGTATTTACATGGTGCAATATATTTTATTGTATCGTGTAAATATTGCTTAGTGTGAACAGATAATTGATTTTATATAGATATTTTTGTATTTTAAATTTAAAAATATTGTACAGTAAAAAAATAGACACAACCGTTGACTCAACTATGCTGAACTGTAAAAACTAAAAATATATTTCAATTCTACTACAATAAAAGATTTTTTTTTGTTGCTTTTGTAGTACTGCAGTAGACGCCCAATTTATGCTTCAAACACATTTATCTATGTTGTACAGCATAATTTGACACGTGCAGGAAAAGTGCAATTTTTCCCCCCTATGTACTGGAAAATGACAAAAAGCACTTTTCATGTTCCTTGCAAAGAGCATAACTTACATTTAAAATGAAGGAAAAGTACTTGTCTCAAAGTAGCATAATATAAGCACAGATCTTAAAGACAAGTAAATTGACTAAATTTTCATAAAGTTGAGTGAGCTGGGATTATACTGTTATAGTGAGTGTAGGAAAAAAATGGAACAAAAAATTCTGTTTTTTGAACTTATATTTTTTATTATGATTCAGCAAGACTAAATTTTTATACATATATTTTTTTACAATCTATAGTTAACGCATAATTACTATTACACATAATTACGTAAGTGAACATGTAAAAAGATTCAGTCAGCTTAAGAAATGTAACTTACTTATAAATATAACTTACTTATAATAAATCTTAAGTCGAAAAAGTAACACATTTTAAACGCTACACGGAAAGAAGAAAAGAAGAGACCAAGCACTGTGGTCTAGTGGATGCGTGTCTGACTCGTCTACAAGGGGTCACGGGTTTAATTCCCGGCAGAGGCAAAGTACATCAGTAAGCGTTGTATATTGTATACAGTGCATTCAATGCACTGTGTACACTGCTTACTGATAGCCCCTGCATTCGGGAGGTGGAAGATATATCTCAGGGAATTCCTCTACCAACTTCCTGGCCTAGGTTTCTATGGTTCCTTCGGTGTGAAAAGGTGAATGCCGGGAAGAATTTACTAGGCCATGAACGCTCACCATGGAAGAACCTAAATCAAATGACTGGGTTTTGGAAGTCTCGGTAAAAATGTTGAGTCAATAGTACCTCTTGTAGGTTCAGTTCAAAGCAAAAAAAAAAAAAAAATACGGAGACCAAAAAGTTGCTCAACTATGATGCACATAAAAGTTAAATTTCATCACTATATAAAGAAATAAATATTAAATACAAATTCAATCTATCTTCGTGAATTTTTTGTGTTGCACCGTGTAACCAAATATCTTTAGAATAATGACTGTCAACCGGTTGATTGATCTAAATGTTCTTAAAAGTCTAAAAATAGAAATTTTAAATCGGACTGTTTACTATACAATTCCCCCCCCCCCCCAGTTTGTAAGGCTTTAAAAGGACATAACATCAGTCCAAGACCAAACTCAAACTTTTTATTTTTATTTATATTTTTAAGACATGGGTACTTTATAGTAACATCACATCATTATAATGTTACTGCTCTCGTCAAAGATTTTCTTGTAGACAGGGTCAGACTGGCAATCAAGCGGCCTCGTCCGCAAAAGGGGTGTAACACCCTCTTTAGGGGCCACAAAGGGGGCGTACCACCCTAGTTACGCCCCTTTTTGCGCCTAAGGGGCTTCCAAACAGGGGGGGGGGGGGGGCACGTCCGCAATTGTGGACTTGCTCTTATGGCCAGTCCGAGCCTGCTTGTAGAAATGCATTACTTTAATATACAGCACAATTTGGGAACGTTCCTTGTTTCAGTGTAATTAAACAACCCACACACAAAATACTGTACTTAATATTGCATGTAAAACTGTAGAGTCTTCAAAAGCGTAGGTGTTATAATAATCTCGTATGTAATAATAAATAATAACGTTTTAAAATGTGATTATTTACTGTAGTATAATGTTTAATATTTTGTTGTCATGGAGACTGAGAATAATTTTTAAATGTTTAATATAGTTCTTCTGTGTTCGAAACGTGGTATTAATTTAAAGATTAATATTTCATAATTATAATAAATCGTTTGAACTCTTTGAAGTTTTTTTTCTTATTTCTTTATTTCTTGCTTTTTTTTTATTATTATTTTTTTTTACTTCGTTTATTACATTTATTTTTTGGTTTTATCTGTGACTATTTTTTTATAATATCTTAACTAGTATGTCATAATTCCTTTAATTTTATTACTAAAGTTTCAAAAATTAGAGTTATAATAATAATAATGTAGTATTAAAATTACCCTAAACCATTTAAGTGTATATTTTTATAATATAATAAAGACCTCTTCACACGGAGTTATAAATCTACTAATGCACTTTTTTTGTAACATTGGTCTCAAAACGTCTACACGAAATGAATAAATTTCATAATTTATGCTGTATTTATGTCATTATAGCATAAATAATGCTAAATTAGAACAATTAGAACTGCAAAACAGTTTGTTTGTGCTATGCAACGTAGTAATTATAAAGTATAGCATAAATTATGCTGTATTAAATTAATTGTGCTGAAAATGAGCTAGCATAATTATTATGTACATACTAAAAAATAAGCGTTGAAAAGCTTGTGTACACAGTTTTGCAATGCTTTAAGTATTGTGGAATCAACGGTTATGACGTCACGAAACGTTGATATTTCAACAATAAAAACGTTAGTGACGTCACAAGCGTTGGGATTAAATAGAATCATCGTAGATTTGTAACGGCCAAGTTTAACGTTTATTCCATTGTGATTCTATCGCTTGTGACGTCATTTACGCTTTATCGTTAGATTGTCAACGTTTAGTGACGTCATAACCGTTGATTCTACAATACTTAAAGCATTGCAAAACTGTGTACAAGCTTTTCAACGCTTCTTAATATATAAATTATCGTAAAATATTGTAAAAAATATTGTTCTGTCATAGTTACGCTATTGGGGGGAAAAAAAAAAGAAAAAAATAAAAAAAAAAATAAAAATTTATTAAACATAAAAAATACTTATATTGGTATAAAAACAAGTAAACAAAGGTACACATTTCTTACAATAAAATTGCAATGTTTTTTTTTATATGAAACTTTCATAGAGCGCACGAAAGCAAAAAGAATGTCATTTTGTTTGAAAGTTATTCACATGCTGCAGTACTGCAATCTCTGATGCAATATTAACTTTGTTTGCATTTGAAAACAACACAACCCAGTTTTATGTGAGTTTATTTTCTTGTAGGCTAAAGTTACGGTACCTACTTTTACCTTCATTTCACAATAAACATATAAGATAAATATAAAGTTGAGGTAAAGTTAGGAAGAAGTTACATGAAGGATGTTATTAAATTTAATAAAGTTATAAAAGTGAAATTAAAATAAAAAAATTAGTTTAAAAAGTATTCTAATCAAAGTTCTGCTATACTTGAGGAAATCATGTTTTACTTTGCTATGTGAAGTCAAATTTATAGTATACTGTTTATTAAGTTATATATTTATTTTTTTAAATAGAAGGTAGAGATTGTATAATAAAAAAAAATTAACAGAAAATACGTTTTCTCATTTCAATGTATTTAAATATTTATTAGGTTGTGATTCAATCTAAAAAATATACGATTTTCAGTACAAAAAATCTATGTATCATCTGTCAGCTCAAAATAAATTGAAAATATTTGCATTGTGTAATTTTCACACGTAAGATAAATATTAAAGCACAGGACAGCGGTCAATTTCTTATCACTTTTATCCTATCCTACTAAAAGCTATAAGAAATTGACCGCTGTCTTGCGATTAAAGGCATAGAACACCTTGAACAAAAAATTGCGTAATATCCTCACAAAACTAAAAATCAACGTTGATATGGCCAGAGTCATTGATTTCTAATTTATTTTCCATTCACAAAATGCCGCTGCCGGTCACTGACGTCACAGCTCGCCCGGTTTACTTGCTCGTAGACCAGGCGAGCTGTGACGTCAGTGATCGGCAGCGGCATTTTGTGAATGGAAAATAAATTAGAAATCAATGACTCCGGCCAAATCAACATTGATTATCAGGTTTGTTAGGATATTACGCAACTTTTTTGTTCAAAGTGTTCTAAGACTTTAACAAAAGATAAGTTTCTCACTTCAATATATTTAAATATTTATAAGGTTGTGATTCAATCTCAAAAATATACGTTTTGCAGTACAAAAAATTTATGTATCATCTGCCATCTCAAAATAAATTGAAATTTTTTGCATTGTGTAATTTTTACACGTAAGATAAATATTAAAGCGCAGGACAGCGGTCAATTTCTTATCACTTTTAGTCAGATAGGATAAAAAATACAGCTTCTTATTGGCTGATAATACAAATCAACCAATAGGAAGATATATTTCTTACCCTATTCTACTAACAATAAGAGCGATAAGAAATTGGCCGCTGTCCTGCGCTTAGGTGAGAAATATTAAAAAAAAAAAATCTTTGCCTTTTTATATCAAATCAGTACCTAGAGTACCCCTTCTAGAGTACTCTATCAGTACCTTACAGTTTTGATATAAATACTCGACTCTAGTTATAATAATAATGATCTGATGAATATTTTTATTATATTCACACTGACTACTTTTTCTCGGCTTTTATTGATCGGATATTCTTATAGATTTACAGAATGAATGTACAAATTGTATGATTAACAGTTAACAGTTGATTATTCTTGATTAACAGATAGAAAAACAAAAATTGTACCAGAAAAATGTTTTAAAACAGACTAAAAATTTACTATCAAAGGTATCCACTAACTAGAAAATAATAACAAAAAATAATAAACATAAAGTAGAAAAAAAAATCTACAACAGAAAACTGGAATAATCTTAATTGAAATCATTAAATAAAAAAATCTTAACATCATTTATAAGTTGTTTCATTATAAGTTTAAATTATATAGACATGTATAATATGTTGCTACATTTACATATTTATGGTTTTTTAAAAAGACTGTAAAGTGCATGTACTATAACGAGACGTTATGAATTTTAAACATGTTTTCTCTAGGTTCCAATTAAAATTCCATTTATTATTATTTTTTCTATATATTGCAGTTTATTGCATTCATGCTTAAGTCCCGATGTGCGCAATACACTGATTTTTTTATTATATTTTATCTTGATGTCTTTTTTGCATGTTGACTTTTACATATAGGTTAAAAATGTTATAGTAAAAATAAGATTGAATACTGTAATGTTACTTAATATTGTCAGTCATATAAAAAAAACTTTGAAATAAAACTGATTTTCAAGTGAATAAGTAATGTAATTCAAAGTTTATATATGCATTGAGATCTATTTTTATAAACTAGATTGTGTATTTGAAAATAATTTTAAAGCCATAGACCATATAAAGCAACATGTGCTTTTTAATGAATAAACACGAAATGGGATCTTCAAAACTGATGACAATTTTTACCAGAATATTAATGTAACCCCACGAGAGAGCGTGAAAATACTGTAAAGTATGCAATTTGCGTGACTATTCATGTTTATGACGTCAGAAACATGAAAAATTAGTATGAAATTGTTGTGCGGGTTGCATAAATTGAAATTTCTGATCACTGCTATGGAGCTACAGTTGGGTTTTGAGACAAACTAAAGTTATTTATGTAAGTCCCATAAAGGGTTTTGTGATATAAATGCTTATGTTTATCTCTGGTCCATTCCTTTAAGTTATAAGTATAATTATATATAAATGCGATAAGCTGTGAGGTAATAAATTATACTTTGTGCATATGAAGTAATTAACCTCAAAATACTGTTGTATCTTAAAGTTTTGCATCATGATAAAAACTTTCTAATATTATTATAAATAATAATTTGGTAACCATTTTTAAGGACTATATTAATAAAAGTTACTGTCAATTTCTTTTTTCTTTGGCGGCTTAAAAACTAGGAAAACTGTATGCAGTTTTCCTGATTATGATTTTTCTGGACACAATAAAGTAGAGTTTTTTAAAAAATATATGAGATTGGTTCTAATGTTAAAGGATAAAACATTAGTGTGAGTGAACCCTTTTCCAGGTTGATTAGCGCAACTCGTGTATGAATTTGAGTACTAATACGATACGTATGTATACCATTCACGTATAAAATATCTTCAAAAATAGTGTTTAAATAATAGCACAACCCATATTCCGGTAACCTGTTAAACTTAGGTTTGAGAGATTTAATGATGAATAATAATTTTCAACATTATCTATTTCATTCATTTTTGTTCTTTTACAATCAATATACAATACAATACATCTGCTTAGGTTAACATCTACAACTCATTGACACTTATGAAAATAAAATTTTAAAATGCCACATTTTAGAAACAATAAACAAAAACAAAAATATTATAGTTATAAAATACAAAATAAAATAGTTATAAATAATAATAATAATCAAACATTTTATTAATAAATTTGAATAAATGGACTTTATATAATCACAACGAAAATATAATAATTTTATATTTAGGGCTATCTTGGTATTTGTTTACAAATTATATTATATTTATTGCCTTGAATAAAATGTTTCAATTTTGTTGATTTTTTTTAAAATGAAACAAAGATACAATCACATTTCTATGTCATTCACATTATCACTTACGTCAAAATCATGTCATTTTTTATAAATAATCACAATTAAAAAAAAAAAATGTTTGAAAGTAAAAAATAGAAACAAACAATAAATTTAGAAACAAAACAAAACATGATTTTAAAATTTGCGTCATTTAAAAACATTTCTGACGTGCAACGATTTAAAAAAGTCATTTCTAATTTTAGATATCTACATTTCTATATCTATGGCATTTCACAATTTTTTTCTGTCTTTCAATAAAACGTTCTGAAAATGTGATGTCAATTAATTGCTTTTTTTTATTGACGTCATTCAGAAAAAAAAAACATGTCAACATACTTGATATTTTAATCCTTATATTGATTTTTTATATGGTGTCATATGTTGATTCTATGGTAATGGTATAGAGTAAAAAAAAAAAAAAAAAAAAAAAAAAAAAAAAAAAAAAAAAAAACTTAAACCATGCTTTAGTATATTTTAATGTAGTAAAGGGAAAACTTGATGCATATTCATTTTATGAATAAATTTTTATCTTTTTTCCTCTTAGGATAAAAATTTGTAAAGAAAAAATATCAAACAATAATTTGTGTATATTTTTATGCAAGTTTTTATTTTAATGTATATATTTTCAATTTTCTTTTAATACAGTATAATTTTCAGTGTTTCAATTGAAGACAAAAAAATAAAATTTCAATTTATTCTTCTAATTGTTAAAATACAAATAGCTTTAGTTTGTCTCGTAGCAGTTATAAGAAAATTTCAATTTATGCAACCCGCACAACATTTTCATACTAGTTTTTACCTATTTCTAATGTCATAAACAGAAATATTCACACAAATTGCATACTTTACATTTTTTTCACGCTCTCTTGTGGGGCTACATTAACATTCTGGTAAAAATTATTAACAGTTTTGTAGAACCCATGTTGAGTTTAACGATTAGAAATAACATGATGTTTCATGTTTTCTATGAAGGCACGTTAAATGGTAAGATAGTTGATATTACTTTCATTATAATCTATCAGTTCATATAAACAATAATGTGATAAAATATTTTTAAGTTACAAAAATTAAAACTTTTAAAACAATGTCATACTCTTGCAATAAAAAATGTATAATAATAATTTTCATGTCACTACAGTTTTTATGCTATAAAATGAACGAGCCTCAAGCTTGCGCAACATTTTACTAATCGCATTTTTCTAAAAGACGAATTACCTCTACTTTTTTAAAATTTAAATTACACCTTGCGTGTTTCAATTATTACTCAAAATATCTACATTTTAGTATAAAACATTTATTTCATGTTATAAAAATTTCGACACAATATAAATTAGTATTTATTTTAAAAAAATCCCTCGTAAATAAGATATATATTGTTATGACATTAACGAAGATAGAAAATGACATTTCGTGTACATTCTGAATACGCCTCTTTCCGCGCGCGTGGACTAGTGAGCTGTGACGTCACAAACTCGCAGCTGTCATTTTGTAAATGGAAAATAAATTAGAAATCAATGACTCTGGCCAAATTAACGTTGATATTTAGGTATGTTAGGATATTTGACAAGTTTTTTGTTCAAGGTGTTCTACGCCTTTAAGCATTCCAAGTAATGCTGTGCATTGTTTTGCTGAGAAATCTTAAAAATTTTGCCATACAAAAACTTGATTGATATTTGTTTATTTATTGTGCATCAGGCATGTTAATAATTGCATTAGTGTTGTTCGTAAACCCTGTTAATTTGCTTCAAAAAATGTGCAATTCCATTTAAAGCAGGAAATCAGGTACTGCGGGATTTGACTAAAAAGTTGTAAAGAATGAAAAATCTGAAATTATGCACAGTGATACATTAGAATAACGTATCTTCATATATTAAAAAAATGTAGGGGGTTACCATGCTAGATTTTAAATTAGTTTTTTTTTTTTTTTTTTTTTTTGAAGTTTTAGTCCCATAAGAGCCCATGTTAATTTCAATAATTATTTTTTTCTTTTATCTGATGGTCACGGGCTCGAAAAATTTTGTCATAGGTATAGCTGTTACTATCTCCTTTCAAATGGTTTTTTAATTGAAGTGTTCTTTTTAGATTTTGAGATACAAGCCATCTGAATACAACCATTAAAAAGCATTTGGTGAATGGTGATCTTTTTTTTTTCTTTTTTTTTTTTTTCGTGAGTTAGGGGTACAAAAATAAAAACAGGGGTTTGGACACTAATTATTATTATTATTAATTATTTATTATTAATTAATTACTATCAATTAATATCTTTATTAAGACGTTGCGAGGACTGAACAGCGCTGTTGATCAAAATATTGGTTGCAAAATTAACATGAGAAAAATATATAAATAAAATATTTGGAAGGTAATGTATCATACATGACAGGGCTATTTAACAAAATAAAATTACAATTAACCTGTTGACGTATAAAATAAGACACAGCATAATCCTACCCATGTACATTGAACGACTGCTACATTTTAATTTTAAGTACAGCATGATGGGAATTTTTTTTCAATATAATAGAAATACATTTAAACTTAAGAGAGAGAGAAAGAGAGAGAGAGAGAGAGAGAGAGAGAGAGAGAGAGAGAGAGAGAGAGAGAGAGAGAGAGAGAGAGAGAGAGAACAGAAATAAACATTGTAAAAATACGTACATTATTTTGGCATATTATTAAATATTTTCTTTATGCTATGTTATAAAGATTCAAAGAAAATTAAAAAATATATTCATAATTATTTTTTCCCTGAAACTGTTTTTCTGAAGTTTTTCTCGTAAGAAGAACATTAAAAATACAATGAAAAAGTACGATGACAAAGAATTTTATGAAGTATAAGAAATCATTTGAATTTGATTTTCCATATTTTTAACATTGTTAAAGCTATGCACTTTTTATTTAGTTAGTTATAATATATATATATATATATATATATATATATATATATATATATATATATATATATATATATATATATATATATATATATATATATATATATATATATATTGTACACACACACACACACTCATACACACACACACACACACACACACACACACACACACACACACACACACACACACACACACACACACACACACACACACACACACACACACACACACACACACACACACACACACACACACACAAGCACAATTATCTCTTTAACAACGTTATAAAAAGGATAATTTATATCTTATATAAATCTCTCTATATCTTACAATTGTAAAGAAATTTGTTCACATAGTTCAATGACTTCACTCGCTAATTGAGTTGCTTCAATGATTTTGAATACAGATTTATTACTGATTAACTCAAAATCCCAAGTAATACAAAAAAAAAATTGAGTAATCAAATTCAAAAGGCGCATCTAATCATTATTTTAATAACTTGTTTGAATGTGAGTTGTTTTGAATTATTTTTCTAAATATTATCATTACTTTTATTTGAGATTTATGTTAAAAGAATTAAAATTTTAGAACCTCTATACTGTGTACTTTTTTTGTAGTTTAATTTGGACATGGTTTTATAAAACTAAAAGTTTGTAATGCAACTCATTTTGATTTTGATTACACAAATAATTTATGGATTTAATTAATTCATTAGTAAGAAAAAAAAAGACACAGTCATTTTATTAAAAAATTAATTTCTATTAGCATATGGGAATAACATGACATAGATAGAGTTTTGTGTCAACTGAAATCTCCATCTGATTGCATTGTATGGCCATAAGCCAATGGAAATCAATTTCACACACACTTGCCACCCAAAATGCGCAACCTATTTAAAAAGGCAAATATTTTGTGTTGTCTTGAACTAAAACAATTGAAAAAGAGTTTTAAAATTTGTTGCTGAAAGGAATAATCATAGCTAAAGCGTGAAAAATAACTTATATATTTTATATAAGTTATAGGGTGTATGCGTATGACGTCATACTGAATGCGCTTCGACGTCATACTGTAGCAATGAAAAACATTGCTCAACATAAGGCAATGTACTTTCTGACTTCTTTTTTTTTTGGGGGGGGGGGGGGGGGGGATATCGGTAAAGTTTTTGTTGATATTGATTTTTTCACACACTTGAAAACATTATTCATCCTATTAGTATTTTTAAACTGGCAAGATGAGCCATTTTCCCATATTGGTCCATGATATTTAGTGTGCACGTAAGGCCTAAACTTTTATATGAATGCAGACACCCTATTGCATTGACCTTTTTCGTTTTGTTATTGGTGACCAAAACCAAAAGTAATTTTGAAAAGAACAAAACAAAACAAAAAATATATAAAAAAATAGAAGGAAAAAAAAAAAAAAAAAAAAAAAAAAAAAAAAAAAACGCCGCAACGTCAAAATATATATTGGATTTTAGATATTTTTGCACAAATAGAACTGCTAAATATTCGCGATTCTCTAACTAATTTTCAAAATGCATTTTTTTTTATAAAATAAAATTAATAATGATTACCACATAAAAAGAAACCAAACAAAGGTAAAAAGAAACAGAACGTAAATCAAAATTTTATTGTTTTTTACAACTTCAAATTACGAAAATAAAAAAATAACATTACAAAAGGAATTGTATTGTAACTGAAGCATAGATAAACTTCTAGAGTTTATTTTAAGATATAAATATTTGGAGTCTTGTATTTTATTTTATATGTACCTCATTGCAATAGACACAGTACGGTAAAGGTTTTTCTTACCTGGGGGAATAGAGCCAAAGTTTGAACATATTATGTTCAAGTAGGTATGGGGTCTGATTCTCTCTCTCTCTCTCTCTCTCTCGTGTGTGCAAGTTTCCGACGTTTTCTCATTTTTTTTTTGTATAGCAAAATTGATCGTTCAAAATTCTCTTACACACTTCCTTTATTTTTTTCCTTCTTATTTTTACAAAAGAAAATAAATGGGCGATATTTTTACATATATCGATAAAAAAAATGTAATTAACAAAAATGGTGTTGTAAAATTTAAATTAATTGAGCTTAACTTTTCTGTTAGTATAAAAATGTTTTAATAAAAGCACAACTAAAAAAAATAAAAAACAATAAAAAAAATAAAAGGATAAAGAAAACTAAAACATGTGCAATTTTTCACATACAAAGCTATATATAATAATATCATTACAGTTTTTAATGTGAAAAATAGCATATATTATGTACAATTTAAATTAACCATTTATTGAATGAAATTCAAAATAATAATTCTTGTTCAATGCTACTATTTCCTGGTAAATTAAAAACCAATTTTCTTTTATTTACACATTATAAAAAACTAATAATAATAATAGGAACAACATTAAAATAATTACAAGCATATTTTATGTATTACAAGTTCACTTAATAAAAACACTGGCAAAAAATAAATATGTTATAATTTGCTAAAAGCTCAAATTCATCACCATTCATAACATCATAATTGATAATATACAGTGTTATGATTGTGAAAAATAAAACTTTGTTATATTGTACGTCATTTTGTGTATTATAGTTTATTGATATTTATGCTAGTAATTATTCACTACAGAATATATTATGCAAATATTTTTTCAAGAATAGAATGTAAAAAAGTTAAGAAAAATCTTTAATAAACCTATTTAAATTTTAATTAAAAGATCATTGTATACATAACGTACAGATTTTATAGGTAAGTGACCACAGAAAAGAATTCAAATTCAAAATTCAAAATATATTTATTCATTTCTTTCATCCTACAATCACAATATACAACAAAGCATATCGGCTTAGGTTATTGTATCAGTTGATACAATTAGAAATGATAGTCAATAGTACACAATTATAACACAAACATCAATATATCACAAAACATATTCATACATATATGTAGAAAAAAAACTTTTTAAATGAAAACTATAAATGCATTGTTTGTTCTGATTTATTATCTTTCATAAACTCATCAATATAATAATATTGCTTGTTTAACAGTAGTGTTTTCAATTATTTTTTAAACAAAATAGGGTCTTCAATTTCTCTTATTTATTTATTATAAATTTGCAAACAACCACAAAAAGGACCTCTATTATTTAGAATTATTTTAATATATTTTATACCATTGAAAATTGAAGTGCAATTTTAATTTATTTTATAAGAATAGACAAAAAAGCGATTAAAGACATTGACAATAAAATGTGTTACATAGTATTTATTTATTACCTTGGATTTTAAATCGAATAGTAACAAAGAAATCGAATACAAAAACGTAGACACAATATCTTTCACTGATTGATGATGAAAGGAAGATTATAAAAAAAGCAAGTATATAAACTATAACAATAAATATCATAATGATCAAATTATCGATCAACTGTCAAAATCGATTGTTATCTTATAATCGAAAGTAGAATTACTTTCAATTTCCGTTTTCTTTTGTTGAGGTTATTTCACGTGATTTTTTTTTTTTTTTTTTTTTTTTTTTTTGTAGTATTACTGTGGAATACTTTCTCATTCTCAAAACTTTTGGTTCAAACGTTGTGCCTTTTAGATAAAACATTTTCTTCTGACTTTTTGGTAGAATTTTTAATATTATCTTATCTAGCAAAAACATTTAAGTTTGTTAACATTTAATTGCAAAAATAAGAAGTACAGTAGACTCAAGTAAGATTATTATTATTATTTTTTAAGATTGTTAAAATTTATACAAGTATTCAAAACAATCAATTTAAATCATAAAAATTATACAACAAAAATTAATATCCTATCCTATTTAAAAAATAATAAAAACTTAATTTTTCTGTTTCAGTTTCATAAAATTTACAAAAAATATTTAATTTTCGCCCCCCCCCCCCCTCTTCCTTTTTGAATAGTATGAACAACAACAACAAAAAATCAACTATTTTTGGACACAGTACAATAAAAAACATTAACCCTCTCATTCTAAGGTTTATAAGTATGTAATACCATACCTCATAAACATGAACGGTATGTACTGAAATCAATAGAAGACTTGCAAAAGTAAGTTTAGTGAGAAAACAAACTCACAGCCCAACAATACTAACAAAGTGCTAGCAGATGACTTTGTGTTCCTGTCTACATTTAACATGCTTTCTTATGGGGTAATGAAGCAGCTATAACTTGAGTTAGAATTATTTTTTAGAGCTGAAATTTTTACTGCAGTTTACTGAGTCTTAAAGCTTTTGTTTTTCTAAATTTCAAACGATTTAGTAAACAATTATTTATTTTACCCAAATGACTTAAAACCCCGGAAAATAAAAGTTTTAAAGCTCAGTAAGCTACAGTAGAAATTTCAACTCTGAAAAATAATACTAACTTCATTGTCCCATAATGCTTCATTGTCCCATAATGCTTCATTGTCCCATAATGCTTCATTGTCCCATAATGCTTCATTGTCCCATAAGAAAGCATTTTAAATTGAGACAGGAACACAAAGTCATCTGCTAGCTCTTTTTTTTTTTTTAGTATTTTTAGGTTGTGAGTTTGTTTATTTTCTTACTAAACCTATTTTTGTAAGTTTTCTATTCAAAAGAGACTTTATTGTATAAAAACATTAAAAACACATTACATTAAATACAAGTATACATAAGTATAGGTTTTAGGTTTAATTCATACAATTGTATAACTAATTTAACCAAAGGGAATATGGAAAAGTATTTATACATTTATTTTTTATTAATATTCCTAACATACAGAAAATCTATAATATACGAGCATTACTCGTCATAATAACATTGTAGCGGCTTTGAGCCCCTGGCTAGGTAGGCAACAATGTTGTCCGATATGTATCACAGACTTGCCTACTCAACAGGATACTATATTTCCAAGTTCCGCCTTGGGTTTAATATTAATTAATTCTACATATTATCAGTATTATCTCATTAATATAATTAAACCTACATAATTATATAAGGAGCAACAATACGAGTGGAAATTATGATGCAACATAAATTACTAGTGATAGACGTTAGTATGGAAATGTAGTTTCAATTTGAAATGATTAGTGAAGCTAAATATAATAACATTGGTCTCAAAGTTAAAATTACAAAGAATTTCGCAAAATTATTTTGATCTGATATTTCAAAATCGTAAACAGATTATCGTGTTTTGATTTTAGATAAATGGAAACATTATACGAAAAAAAAATCCAAATATAAGTTCTTCTATTTTTCATTGGTTATTTTTTTGATATCGTAAAACTTTTAAGTGGTATTATTTAAATGTTTTTTTTTTTCCTATCTTAGTAAATATGTGGGAAAAAATATGTAGTAAAAAAGTTGATAATCTAACTTTTACACTTTTAAAACATTTTCATTGCGATATAACAAATACTTTCAGGACTACATTTACATTCTAGTAAAAATTGCCATCAGTTTTTGGAGATCTCATTTTGTGTTTATTCACTAAAAAAGCACATATTGTTTCATGCAATTTATTGCTTTAAATTATAGAATTTGTGTATAGTTAATCCAAACATTTTTAGCAAATCTTATTGGTTTTATTTAAAGGCATAGAACACGTTGAACAAAAAACATGTCTAATATCCTAACATACCTAAATATCAACGTTGGTTTGATCAAAGTCATTGATTTCTAATTTATTTTCCATTCACAAAATGGCAGATGCGGGTTTATGACGTCACAGCTCGCCTGTTTCCGCACGCGTGGGCTAGTGAGTTGTGACGTCATAAAACCGCAGCTTTAATTTCGTAAATGAAAAATAAACTAAAAATCAATGACACCGGCCAAATCAACGTTGATGTTTAGGTATGTTCGGATATTAGACATATTTTGCATTCACGGTGTTCTATGCCTTTAATAGAATAGTATATTCATACAAAATAAGTCAAATGAATTGTATTATTTAGTAAGTAAATTTTAGTTTTCACACTCAATATTTCATTTTACCTTTATTGTAATTTTGCTTAGTAAATGACGCTCATGTTAAAACATATTTCCTTTTCTTAACAAAGTTATTTCTACATCATATGAAACATAATCAAGATACGATATCATGTTGTCACTATGTGACTGGCTGCAATATTTAATGAGAATGCAACAAAGGCATTGCATGCTCCCCTTTGCATTAGTACAAGAGAAACACTTCCGTTTTATGATCATGTGTGTTACGGATATTTCACGTCATAAATTATACCCGGTAGCTCCGTAAACGTAGCTAAATGTAGTTATGTAAGATTATGTTCAAGTAAAAAAATTTATACGAAACTTTATGTAACTTTGTCTTGTTAAAGTCAGTAAGATATTATCATGATATTTTCTAGTAAACATGATTTTTTTTAATACTCAGAACTGAAATAAACTTTAAATTACATCTAAGCTCGCTCTGTAAAGTAAAGTGAATCTCAATAACAGTGATTGGCTGACCAACAAAATAAGACACATTCATTGGTTGATCTTGTTTTTTATTGAGCCGATAAAAGTGAGTCACATATTGAAACTGGAACTTTTTTTGTGAGTTTCTTTCATTTTTATCAAGTTTAAAGTTCTAGAAGAAGAAATAACAATGATCGACCATATGTATAAACGTAGTAAACAGTTAATGACGTCATAACCAGCTGATTTTAACAAAGGACCATTTTCGAAGCTGGCTCAATATTTGTGTGTAGTTTATAAAACTAGCTATAGTATTTTAAAAATATAAGTTAATAGGTCATTTTAACGTAAATATTTACATATATGTGTAGGAATTTCTTGATTATTATAGATAAAAGTGCACAATTTTTAAATTATGTAACTTAAGATTTTTTGTCTTGGTAGTCTAATCAAATAATAATTCAGCTAATAGTTACATCTGATCTAGATTACATAAAAGTTTGAAAAATTGCCAATAAATATTTTTAAGTTAATGAAACTTAAGTTGTTGTTTTTCCAATGATAACTGCAATTATGATTATAAATGTTCATACGATGAAATATTTTTATTGTGAAATAAATTTGATTACAAGTATTTTTCATTAAAAACCTCCAAAATTTCATGCAACTAATTTTATTGCACTAAATGTAAATATGGCTCCGTGAGAAGGGGGAGAAGAGGTCATAAGAAAAAATTAATACCCTAAACATTTTTAATTTAAAGCTTTTGCAGATAAATTAATAAAAACACTATAAATGAATTAGTTAACAAAAAATAGCATACATGTAATACATTTTTAACGATTACACAAATATATTTTTTAACAAGTTATAAATGGTGTGCTAAAATGCTAATGCAGTATTATGAAATAATAATTAAAAAATTCAATTTTCTCTCTTTTACTATGAACATCATCACCTCTTCTTTGTAAAACTTTAATATCATATAAAGTGAACTCAATATACTTTGTGATGAAAAATAATATGAGCCATCTGATTCTTAATTAATGAACTTTCTATATAAAACTCATTTAGCTAATTGAAAATGCGGTCAAAATACTTTGTGAAATAGGTATCTAAAAATTGTAAGATCATAAATTGATCAAGAATACATTTTAGTTCTTTAAATTATTAAACACCTCCACCTTTTATTTTTACTATCTTTTGTAAAAGTAAAGCAAATAAAACTCAATTTTGCACTTAACCCTTTTGTTTATATAGAGTTCACGTAATTGGTGGAAAATGTAACAGAAGAAGCATTCTGATTGGACGTTTCAGTAAATGCAACGTAATTAAAAATTTAGTTATTAATTGCAGTATCTTTTTTTATCCCGTAATATTTTTTAAGTGTTCTCATATAAAATTTATATTTTATTTATACTTGTTCTAAATCGATAAAGGTGCATTTTTCTATCCTTTACTTTCTGCATTAATGTTTAATTTGTTATAGGAAATTTTGAGTTTAAGATTTTCGTACAAAAAAAGTAAATAATGTAAAATTGTCTATGAATTATAGAAAACATAATGCACTTAACTAAACAAACCAAAGAGGGGAAATAACTTGAAAATTAGAGCACTTTATTTATAAAAGAATGTAAGATTAAAATTTTAATAATATAACCCAACTGTAAAAAAAAAAACCTAATAAACACAGTTGCATATTTTAATATTAGCTTATAGAATTTTTGTCTAAAGTGCTAGAAACTGACTATAGGGTCTATGCATTCATGTTAAAGTCGACGCCATGTTGGATAACTCAATAACATGGGTGGCATAGGAAAAAAAAATCATTTTGCCAGTTTTAAAACACTATGCAATATTTTTGAGAACATTGATGCTGTAAATATGTTGAATTAGTATCTCAAGTATGTGAGAAAAATAACAATAACAAAAAATTAACTGATTTTCCAAAGAAAATTGGCTTAAATGAAATTTGTCCTATGCTGAGCAATGTAATGCACTACCCCAGTATGGCCTCCAAGTGCAATAAATATGACGTCATTCGCATACACCCTATATATTCAAACCTTTTTTTATATTCTTTCTTACATTCTTTTTTACACATCGGTATGAATTTTTTTTATTTTTTAGTTAATAAAGTATTTTTAATTCAATTTTTGAAAATCGAAAAATGATGTCAAGGTTGGTAACTTATGCATATGGGTATTGAAAAAAGTTACCGACCGTGACGTCATTTTATGACTTTCAAAAATTAATTAAAAACACTTAACGAACTAAAAATTAGAAATTCGCATATCTGTTGACTTAGGACGATGCCCTCTTTTAGAATAAAAGTATACCCTATTTTTTGAACTTTTCACGTAGCATAAAATGATGATCAATGTTTTATGTATAAAGTTTTTTGTAATTTTATCAACTCTTTAGCAGCTTCGTTTTAAAAATATTTATGCTATATTTTTTAAATGTACTTATACGTGTATCATTTTTTATGATCTCATAGACCATAAATCATAAAACAGGCAGTGCTTCAAATCGCTATATTTTTCTACATGATAAATTACAAAACTGTAAAAGAGTATTTTTCTAAGCAGACAATTTAAAAGGCAAATCACGTTTACTTGAATAAAAAATGTAATGCAGCAAAAATGAAAATATATTTTTGAAGTTTCAAATAAGAGAGAAAAAAAAATTTATATAACTAATTTTTTTAAACCAAGAAAATTTTAAAAATATTTATTTTAATATCAAATACACACGTTAGTATTTCAATTGTAATAAGAGGTCATTGAACTCATCCGTATACAAATCGCACGTCACGAATGATGACAAAAAGCAAAAACGAGTATATATATCATCCGTATTTTGTATGAGTTTAGTGAAGTACCAAGATCTGCTTTCAGTAAAATTTAAAAACTTCAAAACACTTGACATGCTAAAATATTTTTCCTACTTCAAAACTCACTGAAAAATGGTGAGAAAAATTTAACTTCAAAATGACGCATGAAAGTTGTTTTTGCTTGCTTACATTAATGAACTTTAGTTTCATTTATAAATGCAATAAACAATAAATAAATAAATAAATAAATAAATAAATAAATGAACAATAAAAAATTTCTAGCACTTAAGATATTTTCACGCATACGGATTTATTTTTGTATAATTTGCATAACAAAATACAGCTAATGTATTTAAATGGATTGAATTTTAATATTCAACAAAATGATGCGCAATAAAAAAAATGTGAAAACAATTTTATGCAAGGTTCACAGAGCCGTGATAAATTTTTATTGAACGTTGAAGTTGAAACATATCACTTTAAACTGAGAGTGTTGACAGCGAACGCGTATCGTATAGAACACTCAAATTAAAATGCATTGTTGTGACTCTGTGATCAAATATTTCCCAACAATCTATTCACGGCGCTGTGAGTCTAGCGTGAATCTCATCATTTTAAGTGTAATAATAAATAAATAATGGTCTTCAGTACTCAATAATAAAAATTGTATTTGACACAGTGGACAAAAGACGCAGTATGTACAATAACAATGGGTCGTATCAACTGCAACAATAGATAAGAGGACATATAATAAATCAAGGTACATCATAGATAAGAAAAAATAACAAAAGCATATCACATCCGCTCAATGTTGAAACATTTATAAACCAATATTTGTCAATACTAAAGAAAATAACTATATTATATAATAATGAAGCCCTATGGCATTGATTTTTATTGCATATTGTGAATGCCCTCACAACGCCTTAATAAAGTTACTTATTATTATTATTATTATTATTATTATTATTAATGTATTAAATTTTTTATTGAATTATTCGGTTATTATTATTTTAGTCCTGAATTCATGATCAACTATTTACTTAAAGTTACGAAAAGCTGCAAAACAATATTAAAAACAAAACAAAAGAGAAGAAGAGAGAGATTAAAAAAAGTGAGACAGACAGACAGACAGATAGACAGACAGACAGACAGACAGACAGACAGACAGACAGACAGACAGACAGACAGACAGACAGACAGACAGACAGACAGACAGACAGACAGACAGACAGACAGACAGACAGACAGACAGACAGACAGACAGACAGACAGACAGACAGTATAGGATATTTAATATATTTACTTTTAAAATTCCTTTTAAAATAGTTTTGATTTAAAAAAAAGCTGCAAAACCAATTTATTATAATAAAAAAGTAATACTGTTTTAGAATATGCAATAAAAATGTTTTATGTTAAAAACCTATTATTAAAATATAATGTATTTGTATGCTGTAATAGAAGATACAAAAACTGAATACGAAAGCGGAGTTTACATAATGTTTGTATGAAATATATTATTACAGCCATCTCTCTCTCTCTCTCTCTCTCTCTCTCTCTCTCTCTACTCCCCTACAGAGTTAGACTGCTAAATAATGCAAGGTAACGCAGTAGGGAACAGGTGTCTTTGGTATTTCACCCAAATATTAACACATACCAGTAAAGTTTCCAAAACAAAACACTATATTATACAGTATACGCATGCATGCATACTCCTGTGTATATTTTGTATTGTAGTGTATGTGTGTAAATATTGAGTTTGAAATACATGACAGTGAAAAGGGTTGACAAAATATTTCTTACTTTGTTAAGTAAAACAAAAACTATTTTCTCAACTGAAATATTATTATAATATAATTATTTTCAAAATAATCAAATATTACGTTCATATTACCACATTTGTATAATAAGCACGATATATCTTAGATCCACGTGCTGGTGTATGTGCAGTACGTTAAAATGTAAATTTACAAGAAAAGCTGTATAAAGTTGTTGTTTTTTCTTTTATTAAGATAAAAACATCGATTTCAAAACTTTTTACTTTAATAACAATAAAAATTAATCCTGAAATTGAAGTATGATCATATAAGTCATTTGCTCTAAAAAGTCCTTAAAGGCGTAGAACACTTTGAACAAAAAAGTTGTGTAATATACTAACAAACCTGAATATCAACGTTGATTTGGCCGCAGTCATTGATTTCTAATTTATTTTTCATTCACAAAATGCCACTGGTGGTCACTGACGTCACAGCTCGCCCAGTTTACGCTTGCGTAAAACAAGCGAGCTGTGACGTCAGTGACCGCCCGATTGCATTTTGTGAATGGAAAATAAATTAGAAATCAATGACTGCGGCCAAATCAACGTTGATATTCAGGTTTGTTAGGATATTACACAACTTTTTTTGTTCAAGGTGTTCTACGCTTTTAACTTTCCAAATTTTATACATTTTCATACGCGAATTACGAAACTATTACATTACAAGAAAAAGTATTTATTCATTGTTTTTATTACATTTTTATGTATGTATGTATTTATATAAACGCAGAGAGTTTTATTGCAGAAATAATTCAAGTTGAATTTATTTTTATTCGTGAAGTGAGGAACATTGTGCTTTGTTAAAAATATACGTGAATAAATTACGCTAATTTTTTTCAAAAAAAAATTCTGTACTAGGATAGAGAAGAAATGTATACCTTCATATTATAGGGTGTATGCATTCATGTTAAAGTCAACGCCATGTTCGATAACTCAATAACATGGGTGGCATAGGAAAAAATTCATTTTGCTAGTTTAAAAACACTATGCAATATTTTTTAGAGCATTGGTGCTGTAAATATGTTGAATTAGTATCTCAAGTATGTGAGAAAAATAACAATAACAAAAAATTAAACGATTTCCAAAAGAAAATTGGCTTAAATGAAGTTTGTCCTATGCTGAGCAATGTTATGTACTACTCCAGTATGGCCTCCAAGCGCAATAAATAGGATATCATCCGCATACACCCTATAGGATCTACCGCTGGAGCGCAGTAGCCAATCTTAGCTCAGCGCGGGAAAACATTAAGGATTTGTGATATATCCTATTCTTTAGCATTGTAGAGCCTTATTTTTAGCACTTTCTTAGAAAACTCTACAGCACAAAAGCTGGAATCTTTTATTTAGTAAATAATACTAGACACAGTATAGTACGTGCTTCATCCGATTTATAAAAAAATAACAATAAATAAAAAAAAACTTTTATTTATATTTATTTATTCTTTAAACGATATGAATTATATAAAAGCTTACACGAAGAGAATTACCCGAGTTGAAATAACTTGAGTGAAACCAACTCAACTTTCTGTTATGATAATTCAAAAACTTGAGTTGGTTCGTACTTCAGCTATTTCAACTCGGGTAATTCTCTCCGTGTAATTTTTCACGTTTCTTCAACACTGACTTGCAGTATGCTGTAACGCGGTATTATTTCTCGTGTTTCAGCTAAACCTGAGCCACCTCGAGACGAGCCCCACGTGGACCCCGCTATGATTGGAGTATTGGTGGGCCTCGCACTCATGTTCGTCATCATGTGTGTCGTGTTGCGTCTCTTCAGCAAGTAAGTACACCTTCCGTGTAACACCTAAATATATTTAAAGTTCATTTTTATTACGTATTATAAAAGATGGTATAGTTATGAATCAATAGATATGTGATTTCCTAATTTTTGAGCTAATTTAAAATTTTTATTTAAATTTTTGAATAACCTAACGATTGTTAACTTTCTCATCCATGCTCATGTAAAAGACCATGACGTCATATTATGATTTTTTAAATTAATTAAAAATACTTAATGAACTAAAGGAATTAAAAAAATTTGAAAATCAATTTAGGAAGAATTTCTCTTTTAGAATAAGCACACGGACAAAAATAAATAGGTATTAATTATGTTGGCTCAATGCAGCAACAATTATGTATAACATCATATAATTTATGCTATACTGCATAGTGATTATACTACATAACATAATAGGTAAAGGAATAGACCAAAGAAAAACCTAAGCATTTATATCACAAAACACTTAATGGGATTTACATAAATAACATTAGTTTGTCTCAAAACCCAACTGTAGCCCCGTAGCAGTGATCAGAAAATTTGATTTATGCAACCCGCACAACATTTTCATACTAATTTTTAATTTTTGCAATTTTCTGTCTTCATAAACATAAAATTTCACGCAAATTGCATACTTTACAGTTTTTTCACGCTCTCTCGTTGGGCTACAATAACATTCTGGTAAAAATTGTCATCAGTTTTGAAGATCCCATTTTGTGTTTATTCATTAAAAAGCACATGTTGTTTTATGTGGTCTATGGCTTTAAGACATTCAGCATAATTACATATTAAATTATGATATTCCAAAATAGCAACATTTGTGCTCTACAATATAGGCATTATTCAACGTATCATAAATTACGTTATTCATTTTTCCCACATTTTTTTTAAATGAAGACTTATTAGAGCAATCAACTTTATTTCAATAGGGTGTGTACGCATGACGTCATTCTGAATGCTTTTCGATGCTCTTCTTAAGCAATGAATAACATTGCTCAGCATAGGACAAATGTAGTTTTTGGCTATTTTCTTTGGAAAATTATATATATTAGCTAATTTTTGGTCATTATTATTTTTATTGCATACTTGAGGTACTTATTCAACCTGTTAACAGCAACAATGCTCTCAAAAAAATTGCGGAAGTATTTTTAAACTGGCAAAATGTGTCATTTTCCTATACCGGCCAATATTGTTTAGTACTCACTTATGACGTCGACTTTAACATGAATGAAACCACCATGAAATACATAAACACAAATACGACAACGTTTTAAATGACATCAAAGTATTTAAATGATGGAAATCTACGTTTTTTTTATTACGATATAACATTTTTATATAAACAACTTTAAACCATTCTCGTTTAAGTGTTATTTTTGCTCAAACTCACATTTTAATTTTTATTTGAAGATGGATCACGGTTGCTATACTATAGTAAATCCTCTTAATATTGCAAGGGGCTCTGATGTCACAAAATCTGGGTGAAAATCTTGCTTGAGCCGCTTACTGTAGTTACGTTACCAAAACATAGAAAATCCTATATAACCAAGCTATATATTGCGTAGGATATGATGCCATTCAAACCATTTTCTTAGCCTTAATATATACGTATAATATATATCGACACAAAATGTGAGAACCACAAAACCTTTAACTTTGCACAAATTACACTGTGAAAAATTATTTAGTAGTGAAAAATTTACTCTGAAAAAGAAAGTATTAAAAAATTTAGTTTTTGAAAACTTAAAATGCTACAAGATATAGCAATGTCAATCAGGGAGACCTAAAAAAAATAGGATGTAATTTTATTTCATATTCTAAAAAGGACATTGTCCAGAATCGATTGATATGCAAATTTGTAATTTTTGAGTTCATTAAGTATTTGCAATTAATTTTTGAAAGTCGCAAAATGATGTTACAGTAGGTAACTTTTTCCTATGCTCTCATGCATAAATCACCGACCGACCGTGACGTCATTTTTTTTATTTTCAAAAGTTAATTAAAAATACTTAATAAACTCAAAAATTAAAAATTTTCATATGAATCGAATTAGAATAATGTTCTCTTTTAGAATATGAAACAAATTTATCCCTTAAAAATATTTTTGGTTTGCCTCAATGCCAATAAAAAATTTGAAATTTGTGATTATTTTTACGATAAATTTCTACGATATAACCATTTGTCACATTTTTTAACCATTACAGATATTAATACAGTATGTTACCAATAATTGATATTTCTTTTTTAAGTGTCTAAAATATTTATAGAATAAAAGACTTGGCAAAAGGGAGTTAAGTAAGAAAAGAATCAAACTCAGATCCAAACAATACTAACAATCTACTAGCAGATGACTTTGTGTGCATGTCTCTAGAGTACTCTACTCTGTATTTATTTAACATGCTTTCTTTTTCTTATTATTATTTTTAAATTATTTTTCTTTTTTCTTGGCATTGAAATTTTTAATGTATAGCTTACACTGCTTACTACAGTAAACCTCAAAACCTTTGTTTCCCTAAATTTCAACTAATTTACTTACAAATTATTTATTCATCCAATTGACTTAAAATTCTAGAAAACAAAATGCTAATAAGCATTTATTATTTTTAATTATTAATTTTAAATATCAAGAAAAAGTTTCTAATTCGAGTAAAATAGATAATTCCATTCTGCCATAAGTAAGCAAGTTAAATTGAGACAGTAACACGAAGTCGTCTGCTAGCATTTTATTGGTATATTAGTTGGCTTGTGAGTTTGTTTATTTTCTCACTTGAAAAACAAAATGCAAGTCTTCTATTTATCTGTAAATAACATCTAGCTAATATAATTGCATGTAAACCCTGTTTGTTTGTTGTTGTTTGTCCCCCGAGGAACGCAAAAAAACAAAAAAACAAAAAACAAAACAAAAAATGACATCCATGACAAAAAAAACTAATGGTTTTTAAAGGAAATTAAACAAAATTTAATTAAACAATTCCATTAGTGGAGCAAAGTATTTTCCAGAACAGTGTATAAATAATGATGATAATATAATACTGATCAATATTTTGTTCTTTTCTTTTCTTTTATTTTAAATAATAATTAAGATTTCCGCAGTCAATAATATTATTGTATGTAAAATCTGCAGAGTAAAATTTATTCACAGTTTGTACATTTGATGTAAATGAGGATTTCTAAGTCATGTTTTTGACATGTTAATAATCTCTTGCTAGCATGGGGGGGGGGGGGGGGGGGGCAAACTTTAAGTTGTCATGTTTGACAAGGGAAATATTCAACTCAATTACATTGATTGAAATTATCTCAATTCATGCATCAATACTATATAAATGAGTCTAAGAAGAAAGATAGTAATTTAGATTGATAAGGGAAGGGGTCACTCGTTGATATCTTAACAAAAATACAACACTTAAATCAACACATTTCATTTTATACCAAAACTAACTTTTTTTATTTAGTTATTATTTAGTTTGGATTAAAAAAATGTTGGAACTTGCGTCTAAAATTTAGCATTACTAAACATACTAAACATATTTTCGTCAATATAATGATTAAGTTTCATATTTTGTTTATTTATATATGAAAGTTCTTGATCCATTTTGAAATGTTTTAAAATCGGCAAAACCATTAATATTTTTGTCAAAAATAATAACAATGATAAAAAATATTAAAGTGAAGTATTTTATGGTAAGAATTATTTTAACAATTTTATAGCCTGATATTTTTAGGTACTTTTAAATAATGGATCCTTACATCAAATGTAGAGCGTAACAGAGAGAGAGAGAAAGAGAGAGAGAGAGAGAGAGAGAGAGATTTTCTGATGCTATACGTTTTAAACTTTTATTCCCCCCCCCCCCCCAATAACTTTAGACTCCAAATGGACATGTCATTAAGTCCTACATATTCGTATTTCAGTTATTAATTACACGAAATGGTCATACAAATATCTTCTACTATATATACCATTTCACATTTAATTTACAACCTCTCTGAATGGCTTACTTTATCATTATATTCAGTATACTCGCTACACGGACAAAAATAAATACGTAATAATCTATGCTATAGCTCAATGCAGCAAAGTTAAAGCCATAGACCACATAAAACAACGTGTGCTTTTTAATGAATAAACACGAAATGGGATCTTCAAAACTGATGACAATTTTTACCAAAATGTTAATGTAGCCTCACAAGAGAGCGTGAAAAAACTGTAAAGTATGCAATTTGCGTGAAAATTCATGTTTATGACGTCAGAAACATGCAAAAATTAGTATGAAAATGTTGTGCGGGTTGCATAAGTAGAGTTTTCTGATCACTGCTACGGGGCTACTGTTGGGTTTTAAGACAAACTATAGTTATTTATGAAATAAAATCCCATCAAGTGTTTTGTGATATAAATGCTTATGAGTTTCTCTGGTTATTCCTTTAAGCATATAACAATATAATTTATGCTACATTGTAAAGTGATTATACTACATATAGCATAATAATTAAAATAATAGACCAAAAACAAACATAAGCATTTATATCACAAAACACTTGATGGGACTTGCATAAATAGCAACAGTTTGTCTTAAAACTAGCACCAGTGATCAGAAAATGTCAGCTTATGCAACCCACATAACATTTTCATACTAATTTTTGCCAAATAGCATACTTTACAGTATTTTCACGGTTTCTTGTGGGACCACATTACATTCATGGTAAAAATTGTCATCAGTTTGGGAGATCCCATTATGTGTTTATAACCATTAAAATGTACATGTTATTTCATGGTCTATGGCTTTAATATATTCAGCATATAATTACTTATGTTATATTACCAAATAGCATATTTTATGTTCTATACAATGTAGCAATTACTCTATGCACCATAAACTTGAATTTTTTACCATGCGAGGATAAAAATAAATACGCAATAATAATGCTTGCTTATTCCAGTACCAATGAGGAAGTCTACACAAAGTTAACCCCTAGGTTTGAATACGTCATTTGAAAGAGAAAAAGTAGTAGATAAACTTAGCATAGGCAATTACCTGGAAAATTGACGTTTTATTTAATAAAAGAAGAAATAAAAAATTTCAATTCCCAACCCTTTGCCGACTATGACGTCATTTGTTTACATCCGATTTTTAATTGTCTTCTGGATTTCAGACGATCCCATTGTTGAAAGATGGCCGTTGGCCGTTAAATTTTTATGAATTTGTAGCAGTTGCATGAAATCCAGAAGACAATTGAAAATCGGATGTAAAAAAATGACGTCATAGTCGGCAAAGAGTTGGGAATTGAAATTTTTTATTTCTTCTTTTATTAAATAAAACATCAATTTTGCAGGTAATTGCCTATGCTAAGTTTATCTACTACTTTTTCTCTTTCAAATGACGTATTCAAACATAGGGGTGAACTTTGTGTAAACTTCCTCATTGTTCAATACAACATAATCTATGCTACATTCCATATTAATAATTTTTATGTTGAGCTGCATAATTATTTATGATGTTCTAATGCAGCATATCATTCATGCTATAATGACATAAATACAGCATAAATTACGTAATTTTTTCTTTCCGTGTATATATAATAATAATATATTTTCTGTTCAAATTTTCACGTCAATATGAATGAAATAGAAATATGACGTACTTTATGACTATATTTGATGTAAAAGAGGAAAATTAAATTGTAGACTTATACTGTATGACACTTTTTACACATCAAAGTAGTATAATATATATTTGTTCAGTACTGGTTATAATATGAAGTACAATATGATATGAAATAGAATTATATACAAGAATGGTTTTGTTTTGAGATTATCTCGTGTAATGGAAAATATATATATAAACAAACATCATATTTGTTTTTACTTTTTACAACAAAATATATAGCATTTTTTTTTTTTTTTTTTTTTTTGCTATTAATCTCATCCGTTACAGTAAAACTGGAACGTAATGGTGAGGATATTATAGTAAAATTTGTAATATACCACAGCTCAAATAATGTTTTTTTATGTATATAATATAAAGATCTCTCTCTCTCTCTCTCTCATTGTTGTTGTTTTTTATTAGGATTATAGGATTTTTACGTTTCAACTATATAGAAATAAACAAAACAGAATAATAAAAAGTGAGAATAATAAAAATTATTTTAAAATTACGAATTAATATTTAAGAAATAGACCCGAGAAAAACATAAGCAGTTATATCACAAAACACTTGATGGGACTTACATAAATAGCGTTAGTTTGTCTCAAAACCCAACTGTAGCAGTGATCAGAAAATTTCAATTTATGCAACCCGCACAACATTTTCATACTAATTTTTGCATGTTTCTGACGTCATAAACATGAATAGTCACGCAAATTGCATACTTTACAGTATTTTCATGCTCTCTCGTGAGGCTACATTAACATTCTGGTAAAAATTGTCATCAGTTTTGAAGATCCCATTTCGTGTTTATTCATTAAAAAGCACATGTTGTTTTATGTGGTCTATAGCTTTAAGGGTAACTTATTATTTAATATCTTCACTGGCAAAAATAAAATAAATAAATATGTAATCATTATGCTAGCTCTATAGAGGTAGAAATATGCAACTTATCTGCGTAATTTATTATTTCGAATCATCACATAAACCATAAAAAAAAAACTTGCTATAGGCTTTATAGAGTCTATACATTCCTGTTAAAGTTGACGTCATGTTGGATCACTCAATAACATGGGCAGCATAGGAAAATTACTCATGTTGCTATATAGTTTAAAAATTCTGATCAATATTTTTGAGTATGCTATGTATGTATTTTTTTATGCTGTTAATAGGTTCAATTAGTATCTTAAGTATGTGAGAAAAATAATAATCACAAAAAAATAATCGATTTCACAAAGAAAATAGCCAAAAACGAAGTTTGTCCTATACTGAACAATGTTATTCATTACTCCAGTATGGCGTCCAAGTGCATTAAATATGTCGTAATGCCATACACCCTATACATAATGGATGTTACCATGAGCGAGGTGTGCTATATAGCCAATCATAAGTGGTTCTGAAGAAAAAAAAAATAGCACTGCCACTCATTTCCAAACCATTAGCATAACGGCACCATCCTGCAACTTTTTTTTTCTATTCTACAATATTTCAACAAAAAGCATAAAAATTTAAAATGAGTGATTATACTTTTACTAATAATAATTAAATTAAATTAATTAATTAAGAATAATTAAAAAATAATAATTATAATAAGTCAAGTGACATGAATACAGAATAAAAATGAAAAGCATAATTTCTTGCATTTTCAACATACAATCGCATTACTTTCATCAAATTTGACGTTACACACAAAAAAATAAGCGTTGAAAAGCTTGTACACAGTTTTGCAATGCTTTAAGTATTGTAGAATCAACGGTTATGATGTCACTAAACGTTGATATTTCAACATTAAAAACGTTAATGACGTCACAAGCGTTGGGATTAAATTTTGCAGCGGTCAAGTTTAATGTTAATTCCATTGTGATTCTAACGATTGTGACGTCATTTACGCTTTTATCGTTAAATTGTCAATAAATTGTCTATAAATAAAATAATAATACTAAAAAAATTAATGAATACTAATTTTTAAACTTTCAGGGCACGTTGGCGTGGAGAAAATCGTACCATCTTCAACACTCCAAATCCACGTCTGATGAACGTCTCGCTGCTTGATTCCAAACTTCTGCATGGTGGTAACATGGAACGACGTGCTAGCCGAGGAAGTGTTCGTGGAGCTCCTAGTCGCCATGCCAGTATGACGTCACTGCGTCCAGCTGCCTCACCTACTGGTAACTCAGGCACCAACTCAGGTGGTGCACGACTGCACGCTACTGCTACTTCACCCGCAACTCCTAATTGCAACACAAACACCACCCCGCCTACTCAAACCTCACAGCAATGATGATACCATCACCACCTCATGCTCCGCAACGTTAAACCTATGACGACACACTTGGTGAGGATTGCAAAAATACACACGAAAAAAAAAATTAAAAAAAAAATAATAAAATTTGAGTTTAGGATATGAGAGGGAGGGCATAATCTGTTCCGCTATAATGTCCTCATTTGACCTTGAAAAATATTTTTGGCTGCAAATGACCTGAAATGAAAAAATCCAAAATTTTGCGTCGATCGCAGACGAAATCTATTTTTCAAATTCAAATGGAACGTTATGGTGAAGCATCCTCGATGTGGTATTTAATAAAATATTGATGGAACATACAAAAAGGTCTTAGACAAGCTTTGGCTTAAGCAAGATATAAAGAAACTATAGTAACAATTACATTTTCTTTGGTTTGATTGAGACAATCATCAGAGATATCTAGTACCTTATATTAGAGTTTATTACTCAATAGACCGCTTGCACTCATATTTAAGAGCCGCCATTTTGTTGGTCAGGAATACATAGGCCAGCATAGGAAAAACATCATTTTTATTTTTTTAATAGCAAAAGAAGCTTCAAACCTCAATCAAAGCCTTATTTCTAGCTCCTAATAAGCTCGAAGGATATGAAAAAAATTTGTTGAGTTGAAATTAACAATTTTTTCTGTGAAAAATTTGGAAAAACGAAGTTTCCCCTATGCTGGACAATGCATTAGTCACCACAAACATGGCGACAAAGCGCAAGGATGTGCAAGGGGTCTATAGCGTCCGGGTAGCGGAAAAAAGGCCCTAAAAGTATATTGATGACAATTTCTGCGAATAAAGCCTAAGTACCATAATAACAAAGGGATTTTTTTCAAAGTAATGGTTACCAATTCATTTAAGGCATTTTTCCGCTGCCATGAAGATTATTACTTTGTGCAAAACCTGTCTTCTAAAAATTTTAGGCTCTCTCACGACAGTTTTAGAGCAAGGTGGGCTCTTTTTTTTTTCTAAAGCTTCTTAGTCTTCGTATAAACACGTTCATTATTTCCAGTCCATATAATCTTAATTTTAAAAACGTTAGCTTGGATTGGATTAACATTAAAAGGTTATTCGGAATACAAGGGGTTAGTGCTTGAATACGGTTAAAATACACGAAAAAAAAATTAATACTTAAGGCAGGTACTTGAATCCTGTAAATGCAATATGTAGACATATAACCTACAACATAGGTATTATTATACTACAATAATACCTAATGCGCAGGTGCAATATGCTACAATAAAGTTGTGACTCACTTAGATTAAGTAGTATTGTAGTTTATAACTACCTGTTCCAAATTAAAGTGTAGCTATTGCAAAATACAGGATTCATGTACCTGCCATAGGTAATATTTTTTTTCAGTGTACTGATAGTATTTGATTGAGGTATAATTCATTTCTCATGGTCATTAAAATGGCAAATTTTTGTTTTCATTTCACGGGCTTTTTTTTTTTTTTTTTTTTTAATCTTACATTATAAGAACTTAATTTTTTATTTTCTTCTTTTTTTTTTTTCCAAATTGTTACGTAAAGGATCTAAAATATTTAATATAACATGATTTTTATATTAGGTGATTTTTTTTATAAAAATATTATCGTTATCCAGTTTAGAACAGCTGAACCCAAAATTTCATTATTTTTAATTTCCACTTTCTCTATCTTCTTTTCTATATCTTTATTCTGATATATTCAGATTTTTAATTTGAATTTCTATATAAGTGAATACCCAAGTAAAATAGTTATTCATATCCCTTAGAATAAAACCCAAGATGACTAACCTAAATTAAAAAAAAAAAGTTATCAAAATAAAAAAGTATTAAATTAAAAATACAAACTTAAAATTATTTCTTAAGTAAAAAATAAATAAATTCTCACAACTATAAACTGCATGCTAATTACAATTCAGTTAAAAGAATTAAATAAAAAAGAATTAAAATTGTCCTTATTTAAAAAAATAAAAAATAAAATGTCAAGGTTTCTAAAACTTCAACATAGAAAATTTCTACTGATAAAATCTAAAACAACAGATTTAAAAAAATGATAAATAATATAATTATTCATAAACGAAGTAAAAATAGAAATAATATTGATATTTTTTTACTATAATTATGTGTCATTATTATTTTCATGTTACACAATTACTGTTAAAAAAATCATGCATGAAAAAAGTTTTTTTCTTTTATTTGGTTTCGATTTATTATTTTGTTTTTTTCAATAATAAAAAATGCAATTAATTTTCTAAACCAACTAAAATATTCCACCGATTATCTATATTATTATAAATATAGTTAACAAGAGAAAGAAGCCAATGTAGGTAAGCTAAAATAAAGAAAAATATTTTGTTGTTCACTAAACCAACTTTTTAGGGAACACAAAAATACAAACCATATCCCCTCCTTTGCTTATTGTCCCTGCTCCAAAACTTCTGACAAAAATCTCTATGTATTATTTCTATCTCTATTTGCATGATTTCTATTTCTAACTGTGTTTTTTTTCTCTCTCTCTCTCTGTCTGTTTCTGTCTGTACGTTTCTATTTTTTATGTCCTAATTTTTCTTTAAAGTGAAATCATCAAATGATTTATTAATTATTTTAGTGCAATTTACGCTTTTGCAATAAAAATTTGTTTCTACTTAAAAAAAAAAAAAAAAAAAAAAAAAAAAAACGGTGATTGGCCACAGATTTGTATCATTTCATATAACAATTACGTTTTTAGATTTACATTCTATTTTATGAATTGAAAATCAAAATTTTTGTATTTGTAAAAGAAATTAAATTGAAAATCTCATTCATATCATAAAAATTTCAATAGAATTTTGTAAATAGCCTGTAAAATTTAGGGGGGCGGGAGGGGGGATATGCATATTCTGATAGAGCTTAATTTTTTTATTTTTCAGAAATTTGAAAAACAAAAAAATTAATGTGCGTTAATGTACGCATTCGGAATCTTTTTTTTGTTTAATCACCTCTCGTTGTAACTTCAAAAATAAAAATATTTCTAGGCCAAAAAATCTGGAAAAAAACTCGAATACGATGGTGAAAATTTGAGCTCTTACAAAAGATGCAATAAATTGTTTTTTTATCTCCTAAAAAAAAAAAAAAAAAAAAAAAAAAAAAAAAAAAAAAAAAAGACTCAATTAAAAGAAGAATATCAATAGATTCTATATTTTTTTATAACTTTAAATCTTATATGAAAAACATTATTTGATGATTTCCAAATTCCCAATTTCTCATCTCTCTTTGCTATTTTCTTTACTCTACATATTTTATGTGCTTATTTATGTTCGCTGTTCTAAAATAAAACTCAATGTTATACAAATTATATTTAATGGCCGATTTGATGTGCATAAAATGCTTATTTTTTATTTTATTTTTAAATATATGCGCTTGCATGCTAACATATGTTTACCATATATCACATCATTAATGAAGCATCAAATAATTATATCGCTTGCTTTCAATATTTTATTATGTTAAATGTTATACAGATATATATATATATATATATATATATATATATATATATATATATATATATATATATATATATATATATATATATATATATATATATATATATATAGTAAAAAATATTACTAATATGTTTTACTTTTTCCATGACGTGTTATATGTAATTAAAAAATAATTGAGCTAAAATATGAACTTTTTGAAATTATAATTTTAACACGGATATAAAATAAAATACGTAATAATTATGTTTGAACGGTTTAAGCAGACATGGGCATGAGCGTCTTTTGTTTGAGCGACGCTCACCTGAGCGCGCTCAAAAATTGAGAGCGGAGCGGGAGCGTCGCTCATTTATTAGGGTCGCGAGCGTGAGCGCGAGCGCGATTAAAATGTTGTGAAAAGAGCGACTTGATCGTGCCTTATTTTTTGCTTTGAGGAATACAAAATGAGAAACCTAAAATATAGTAATTTATGTGGTTCGATTTATGAAATGTCTAATTTTTGCAAATTAATCAATTAATATACCTTCTACCATAGTTAAAATTGCGGTATAAGCTATTTCCTAATCACTAGAACGGTCCAGCTAAGAGTCACACCCACATTTTTAAGACTTAAAGGAGTGACATAAGAGCGCGCTCATAAAATTCAAGAGCGTTAGCGTGGGCACGCTCATAAGTTAAATTGTGAGCGCAGAGCGTGAGCGCGATCAGTTACGTGATCGCGAGCGCGGAGCGCGAGCGTGCTCATATTAAAAGAGCGCTGGCTATGTCTGGGTTTAAGTAATATTGACAACATGATTTATAAAATATTTAATAAAAATTATGTTGTTCAGCATAATTGTTCATGCTATTTTAATAAATAGTAACGTGTAATATGCTATGTGACATAAATTCAGTATAAATTACGTATTTTTTGTTATCTGTGTATTGTTGCTAATTTATTAATTAACAAAGATCTTCTTTAGTTCTTCGTAAAAAATAATAATAATATTAGTTAGTACCTGAACAAAAATAAATGCGTAATCATTATGCTAGCGCAATTTCAGCACAATTTGTGCAATACATGTATTATACTTCATACTACGTTATATAATAGCATAAATGTTGTGCTATATCAGCATAATTATGTATGCTGTTGTAGTTAAACTTTATTTATGCTATAATGACATAAATGAAGCATGAATTATGTAATTATTTTTTTCATATGGAGGTTATCGGTTTAAAAAATTGTTAAAAATTTTCTAAGTCTTAAAACACTTAAAAGTATGTCTAGTATTTCTCATATAAGTTTCTCCGAAATCGGTGGAGTAGTTTTCTCAAACATCATGTTTTTCGGATCCCCATAAGCATAATGTTAAATTAGGGGACCCTTAGCTTTCCCCGCGTGTCCCCGCACGCTAAACCGATAAGCTCCATTTAAAATTTGTATTTATTTTGTTCATTCAATTTTTACAAACGGACTCTTTAAATTTTGACATACTAAAAGTATTAAAATAGCAATAATTTATAAAAAAAAGGTTTCTATATTTCTATAGGGTCTATGCATTCATGTTAAAGTCGACGCCATGTTGGATAACTCAATAACATGGGTGGCATAGGAAAATAAATCATTTTTACAGTTTAAAACCACTATGTAATATTTTTGAGAGTATTGATGCTGTAAATATGTTGAATTAGTATCTCAAGTATGTGAGAAAAATAACAATAACAAAAAATGAGCCGATTTCCCAAAGAAAATTGGCTTAAACAAAGTTAGTCCTATGCTGAGCAATGTTATTCACTACTCCAGTATGGCCTTCAAGCGCAATAAATATGACGTCATCCGCATACACCCTATAAGAAATAGAAAAATAAAAAGTATATTGCATGAATATTCTAAAAAGTTTCAAATTTTACCTCCTAATGTTGTGCTGTTAATGCGTGCTTTTTTTTGTGTGTGACACAATACGCAATTAAGCACAAAAATGTAATTAAACACACGTACGTTCTCTATGCTTTTTGCAATTTACAAAAAAACTTCAAAAGAAGCACGCATTAATAATTATAAGTAATTGTTGTCGGACAATGTCCTTGGTAATTACTACCTGCTAATATTGTCTGTTTATCTTTTTTTTTTTTTTTTTTTTTTTAACTTTCAGGAATTGTGGATTTTGTTACCCTATAATTTTGATTTTACGATGCCATATAGATTTCAGTTTTAAAACCTGTTGTCTCCAAACACTTTTAATTAATAATAATAATAATAACTTTATTAAGGCGTAATTAAATTAAACAAACTTTACTATCTCTACTATGAGAAAAAAAATTGAATATATTATTATGCTATAAAAAAATACAGAATTTTAAAAATAGGTATATATAATCCATCTTTTGAAACTCAAAATTTCTTTATGATAAATTAAGAATGATTTAGTATATTTATTCCGATTCAACTGACCATTGCGTTGTTGTTAAATTTTGTTAATAAAGTTTTAAACAATTTCTGTTAGATATTTTCTCGAAAAAAAAAAAAAATAATAATAAATGTAGCTCCGACTGTCTCCATTTTATACAAAAGTAATACGCATTGTGTGTGTAATATACGCACGAAACAAAAACTGGCTCCATACTCGTGTTGTATGTCTGTTCAGTTGTTACGCTCCAGTGAACGCCGTTTGTTCTTGGGTATATAGCGAGTAAAATCGATTTTTATACAAAACTACTGCAACATAAAAGTATAAAAAAAAAAGCACGGTCTAACTATTTATTATTATGTTTTATTAAATTTTAAACTTTTAAAAAACAATTAATTTGACCAAAACTACGCAATTTATTTTTTTAATTATATACGCAGATTTGGGCAGTAAATTTAAAAATGATTTATTTTCCATATCGTTCTATGATGTAATTTTCCGATTGAATAGCGTAATAATAATTATACTTTATTAATATATACACTTTGCGTGCAAAATTTGGCAATTAATTAAGATTTTGTGATATATGTTTTTTTAACAATTTCGTTTCAATGGAAAAAAAATATAGTAGACAGGATTTATTATATATTTAAGGTATGATTTTTATTTGTTTATATGTTTTTGTTTGAATAAAATAATTTTATTTTAATCTATATATTTCAGGTGATGGAAAACTAATTTCTATTTTTTTTTATTGTATTCTAACAGATTTAGTAATGGTGAATGCGGCTTTGTGATTTGAAATTATATAATAGCTTTTTTTGTTGTTGTCTTTTTTTCATTATTAAAAAGCAAACATTTGATAGTAAAAAAAGAAAAAAAAAAATTAAAAACGTAAATAAAATATAATTTATAAATAAAAATAAATAAAAGAATAAACAGCTTTTTAACACTTTTGGCGTTTATCAGACTATCATATCATATTATGTTGTAAAAGTGTGTAATAAATACACCTTTACATTTTTTTGATATATATTTTTTTACGTTTAATTTTGCAAAGAAAAAAAAATATATAATATCAAAAAAGCTATAATATTATGTTTCATTATTAACGTATAGCATACTTTGATCAAGATTAAATTTCAAACAACCGCTAAAATTATTTTTTTATTATTTTATTTGTTAATCATGGCGTAAAATTGTTTAGTATAAAAAAAAATAATAATAACATGGACAAAAATAACTAATATAATAATTCTACTATGTAATTTTCAGCATAATTTCATAATTTGTTCAATACAGCATAATTTACGTTATACTTCATAATGAATATGTTACGAAGCATAAATATTATACTTTATATATATATATATATATATATATATATATATATATATATATATATATATATATATATATATATATATATATATATATATATATATATATATATATATATATATATATATATATATATATACACACTTTATAAATTTTATGCTATTATTTATGTTGTTCTAATTGAGCATCATTTTTACTATATAATGACATCAATGCAGCATAAAATTTGTACTGTGTTCTTTTGTGAATAAAATAAAATAAAGACGTACGAAAAAGGAAATCGATGCGTTCACAGTGCATATTTTCATAATTATATAATGATATATAAAGTAAAGTGGCAACTAATGGAAATTTCGTGTTTATAGGTACCAAAGGACCATTTCATAACAAATTTAAACTACTTTTAACTATTTTTAAGGACTATAATGTAACTATCAGCGCGTATCAAATATTAATCCTACTATACTAGGAATAAAATACTTATTTTATGCTGCATTTATGTCATTATAGCATAAATGATGCTAAATTAGAACAACGTATATAATTATACTACACAACATGAATATTTATGCAATGCATAGTTGTTATGAAATATAGCATAAATTATGCTGTATTGAACAATTTTGCTGAAAATGAGCTAGCATAATTATTACGTATTTATATTTTTAGTGTATTGACTAATAAAAGAACAACTATTTTTAGGCTGACTTTAAGCAATTTAGCTCACATCCGCTTCCGTTTTGACGTCTTGCGCATTCGTAGTAAGGAGAAACGGAAGCAGATGTGACCGAAATCGCTTATAGTCGGCCTCAAAACCGTTGTTCCTTTACTAGTCAATGGAGAGATGGACTGTCAAATCCATGTTGCACGTCTTAAAAAAAAAAAAAAAAAAAGTTTAATCTTGATTAAAATGCGCACTTTGACTTATTACTGTTTATTTTAATTGTCATGACAACTGCTAAAAAATATTATGTAAATTATGCTAAATTATATGAATTTCCCACAGGCTCTCGTCGCGGAAGCGGAGGAAGTGGAAGTGCATCATCGCCCAAGTCTCCGAAGGGCACAGTCCCAGAATTAAATCATCATGAACATCAACAGACACCCGGCATGGTAACTGTAGAACTCACCACTCCAGCAAATATCGAAAATAAGAAACAAGAAGTGTAAAAAATAATACCATCCTATATAACATTTTTACTGTACTGTATATAGGCATGGTGCATAACATAAGAATACGTCCGGGATTAAAAATAATAACAATTAATAATATTGGAAATATGTTAAGTTCAAAAAAAATAAGTTAAAAAAAAGGTACAAAATAATTTATTTATTTTTATATGCGATTAAGTTCATTATAACATAACATCTTTTACACGGTAAGAACAAATTACGTAATTTAAGCTACATGTCTCTTGTTACTAAATTAGGACAACATAATGTAAAGATTACATAGATATTAAGCAAGATTATGTTGTATTTAACAAATTGTGCTGAAAATGAACCAACATAATTATTACGATAATTATTTTTAGCCGTGTATAATGCTCATATTCGTATTATAATATTTATATATTTTTTTGTACTTATATTGATGTCAATACAAAGTAAAAAAAGCAATACATTTTGTTATTTGAAAAAGAAACTGAAAAAATAAAAAGATAAAAATGCATTTTAATAATGGCAAAAAACGAAGCCAAAATACCAAAAAAATATTTAGTAAATATGAAAGAAAAATAAAATTTAATAACCAATAAATAACACAATTTTCTGATATTATAGAAAATTTTAATTTCAGCAATTTTATAAGTTTGCTGAACTATTAGCTGATACTTTCAAAAAAATATACTAGTAATGGAAAAAAAGTAGTATGTAAAAAAAATAACTTAACAGATATGATTTCCTTCCTCTCTACCCATCCTTCTCTTTAAAAAAAATGAAATACTCCGTCTTTTTAGGTCAAAAATAAATAAATAATCGTAAAGAAAAAAAAATCTGTGCATTTATAAAATAATAAAATTTTATAAATGCAAAAATAATACTTAACATTTAAGCTATTGCCTCTATTTTTCTTGAATGAAAAAAAATAAAAAAATAAAGTACTAAATTTATTGTAAGCCTATTATATAATATAATAATTAAATAAATAAAATTGCAACGATGACCACAAAAATTATAAAATAAATATGCGATATGCTTTAAAAAAAAATTAATAATAACAATTTTTGCACAATATTATGTCCATTTTATAAAAAAAAATTAATAAAAAATAAAACTTAAATAATAATGTAAACAATGCTTTAAACGATATATATTAAAACATTGACAAGTATTTAAAATTTTGTTTGTCAAATAAAAAATGACCATAAGAATTATATTTAAGCACGAAAAAAAAAATGCAATTAAATCGAATTTAAGGGTCACAAATTTATGCTAATAAAAATGTTTTTTTTTTTGTCAACACAAAAAAAGGAAAAAAAATGTAACAAATTTTTTTAAGCACAAAATAATAAAAATATATAATTTTTGATATTCCGTGCCTCTATCTCTATAACTAAAATGATAATCAAATTAATACTTTTATTATTAAAAATGTATGATTAAAAAAAAAAAAATCATCAATTTTTTTTCAATGTGTTTTTAAATTTGTGTGTGTCCAAAGTTTAAATAAATCATAAAAATATTAAATTTTCCATTTTTCCAAGTAAAACTACTAAAAAAAACTATAATTATATTCACGTGGAAAATATAAGAAAAAAAATTGACACCTTCATTCTTCATTAAATATGGGAAAATAATAATAATAATAATAGTGTTCATTAAAAAAAAAAAAAGTCGCATAAAATCATCATTAAAAACGCTGAGTGATATTTTAGAAACAAAAAAATATATAAAAAAAAATTTAGTAAAAATAAATAAAAAGAATAAAGATAATAAATACATAAATAAAAATAAGAAATAAAATAACAAAAATATATATTATACTCTTCTAATAATTATAAGGGAAAAAAATCTTTTTAAATATCTCTAAACTTTTTATATCTAAAATTTAAATAATTTAAAATATATAATACCCAACAAAAAAAAAATTACTCGTTTTATTATATTAATAATAGGTAGTTAAAAAAATTATTAAAAAAAAAATAACAATAATAGTTTAAAAGCATTTAAAAAAGTGATAGAGTTAATATGCACAAAAATATGCACCAAAAATTATTGTAGGATAGAATCTGATTTAAATTAAATAAATTAAATAATGGGATTAATATTAAAAAAAAAAACACGCGTAGATTATATAATTAAGCACTAAATATAGATGGTAGTTATTAATTATAATAGAGTGGGCTTTTTGCAATATTTAAAAATGCTTGTATAAAATTTATTCACTTAAAAGTGCTATAGATGTGAAATTAATGTATAAGAATGTTTTTTTCCCTTCATTATATAAGCACACAAAAAAAATAATGTCAAAAAAATAATTATATAGGAAATAAGAATAATAAAAAATCACTGTCGATTAAAAAAAAAGCGTGTTCCAAAAAAAAATACCTAAAGTAAAATTGCTTGGGGAAGGGTTTTACAATTAGGTATAATTAATAACTATATCCCATTATTTAATTTTAAAATAATTAAAATCTGATTTATAATTAACTTTAGTATAATATTTAATGCACATTATAAATAGCACATGACCAAAAAGATAAATGGGAAAAAAATATTATGTAGAAAAAAAATATTATCAATCTTTTTAATAAATATTAATAAAATATCATAAATAAGAGAAATTATGCACGTAATATCATAATAGCTTTAAAAAAATTGATGTATTAAAAAATAATATCAATTTTTTTCCCCCAATTAATTATAAGCTCCATCCCTTCCCTTATATCTTTTTCTATAGAATTTGCAGAAAAAAAAAAGAGGTAAAAAGTTTGGATTATTGTACCTTGGGGAAGAGGTGCAATTTTACAGTACTTTTACATAAAATATGAAAAAAAAAAATGAAAAATTAGCTTTTAATTCTTTAAGTGTGAACTTGGTATTTAAAAAAAAACATTTTGGTGGAAAGAAGGAATAATATATATATTAGTGCGTAGAATTTTCTACCGCATTATAAAATATAATACAAAAAAATGAGTGTATTTCTATTACTTATAATGCTATATTATAAATATTGTATATCTTGTATACTTCTGTAATATCTTATAATAATAATAATAATAATATATATTATATAATATAATAAATATATATATAAAACATCCATATTAATTATATACTTTCTTATACTGTCAAAAACGAATAAAAAAATTATAATGATAAATAAAAATGCATTTCATCAAAAACAAAAAAAATTGTGTGTACTTTTTATTTATTTTTCCTTTAAAAAAATATAGTTGTTTATACTTTTAAAATTTATAATAATAGGATTTAGTAGTATTTTTCTTCTTCATTTTTCTGTGGAGAGTATTTTATTGGTAATAATTTTATTTACGAAATGGATTGGCTTTCTCTCTATATATATATAATAATTTTACATTAAGGTGGTGTTGGAATTATATTGGATGTCAAAAATACTTTAGATAGAATCCTATATATATTATACTTATATATATATATATATATATATATATATATATATATATATATATATATATATATATATATATATATATATATATATATATATATATATATATATATATATATATATATATATATATATAGAATGATTTTTACTGGCTTTTATAATAATAGTGTGTGTGTGTGTGTGTTTTCTTCGTTTTTCTCGTTTTTTAAATTTTTTTTTATTATTATTATTTTTATTTTATTTTATTTTATTTTTTTATAATAATATAATGTAGCTGGAAGAGTAATTTAAATTCATTGTTATTGGTACAGTATATACATCCATGGATACAATACAATCTTACAGCAATACACAATACCTCTGCCAATACTAATAATAACTTTTACAACGTTAGTGCAATATTAAAAGTATTATATTAAAAGTCAGATATGCAAATTATAATTGTTATTTCAAAATAACTTAAAAATTACTAACAAATCTTTTTAAAATGTGTAACAATAATCATAAAAAAAAGTAAAAAAAAAAAAAAAAAAAAAAAAAAAAAAAAAAAAAAAAAAAAACTATTTTAGAATATGCAACAAAACGTTTGAGTACCTAAATTTGATTTTAACTACATATTTCTAATGTCTTGTTTTATGGAATAAATTAACATGGTTTCCCATTCTTACCCATAGTATATTTTTTGATTTTTTTTTAAAAGCTATAGGTTGGTTGCATTGTATACATATAAAAATCGACGCCATATGTGAGCACTAAATAACATGGGCTAGTATAGGAAAATTAAACATTTTACCACTCTAAAAATACTTAGCAATATTTTTGAGAGCATTGATGCTAGGTAGATGAATTAGATTTTTTAGAAAGAAAAATATGCAAAAAAAAAAAAAAAAAAAAAAAAAAAAAGATTTCCTAAAGAAATATGCATCATATCATATCATAATGTTGAGCAATGTTATTCATTGCTCCAGTATGGCGTTGAAGCGCATTCAGTATGATGTTATGCAGTATGCACATACACTCTATTAAAATCGATGGAGAATGCGCCTCAGTTGCGCGAGTCAGGCCTCAAATCCGTAATTTACTAATTTACAAATCAGCATCGTTTTCAATGGAGGTTATCGGCTTAAAAAAAGTCTTAAAAAATTTTAATGGCTTAAAAAATGTAAAAGTATGTATAGTATTTCTTTTTTAAATATCCGGAATCGGAAAAATAGTTTTCTCAAAAATCGTAAAAAAAAAAAAAAAAAAAAAAAAAAAATGATTTTCCTCATAAGCGTAATGTTAAATTAGGGGACCCTCAGCTTTCCCTTCGCGCCTCTCGCTAATAAGCTCTATACCGATAAGCTCTATTGTTTTCTAATGTACCACTATTTTCAGCACTAAATGCTTTGTTAGAAATATTTTTTAGATCTTTTTTCTTTGAAACAAATCATTACAACCGCGATGTTTTATATTTATTATTATATCATTATTATATTATATTGTACAATGTAAAAATTTAAGGAATATAAATTTAAAATTTTGGTTTGAAATATAAAATCGAAAGTTTTAGGCTAAAAGTTAATTTTTTTGTAGGGTTTATTTTTAAAATAACAAGAAATTGTTAGTTTTAAAATAAAGTATAGTTTATATTTTGACACAAAATAACATACATTTCATTTAAAAAATATTTCTAAGATATAAGCACTCGAGATACATATTTACAGTGTTTGAAACTTACAAAAAAAAAAAAAAAAAAAAAAAAAAAAGGTAAAGAAATGTTTTTTAAAGACACATAGATATGAAGGAAGAGAAAAGGGAGGGAGAGGGAGGCAGGGCAAGGAATTGGGAATTGAAACCAAATATCATAAAACAACCTTTAAAAAAAATGGGGGAATTTGAGCACTTCCAGATTTTTATCACCAAAAATAAACAGAATTAATTTGATTTTTTTTTTTACACTTATATTAATTATTACATCATACAGTAGTAATTATTTACAACAATGTGTTTGCAAGTCTTTGATATTCTTATTATTTTATTAGAGGATGAAAGCAAAATTTGCCAAGCTAAATTTTAGCACAGATATTCGGTGTAATATTACAGAGTACAGACTACTACGTAGCAAAATTGGGTCCTAGCATTTAAATAATAATAATAAAAAATGAAAAGCTTATTGAACTAATATTATAATTATTTTCTATTGTGTTTGTTTGTTTTGCTGTTTTTTCCGTGTTTTTATTGACTAATTAAGAAGCAACTGTTTTGAGGCTGCCTTAAAAGAGTTTCGACCACATCTGCGTCCGTTTCAACATTCTATTCATGTACTGTACAGTGCGTAGAAACCAAAGCAAATGTAAGTGAAATTGCTAAAAGTCAGCCCCAAATCAGTTGCTTGGTTACTAGTCAATATTAGGTAATTATTTATTAGGTCTATTATTTTAATGTACTCTGTAAATATGGGTACATTATTTGACATGTCCTATTCACGCTTTGAACAGTTTAATTTTACCATGAGTATTTTATCTTCTCTTCGTGCAATTAAAAAAATTACTTTTGCTACTTTCCAATATCTAACCAATCAATAAAAATATGACACTTTCAGAATATGTAATAAATAAATGTTATGACAGGACCTAATTAGAAATATTACAGTACACATGTTCAGTTTTTTTTTTTTTTTTTTTTTTTTTTTAAGAATCATCAATTGAATTCATTAATCAATTAATAGATTGAATTATTAAAATTAAATTGTTGATTAAGTGCAAAATTAAGGAAAAAAACATATCTTGGTTAGGTGCATGATGTAATAGGTATAGAGGAAACCAGCAAGAGCGTTACCATAGTGAATAGAGTCCTATAGTCCACAGTTTTGTCCAGTTTGAAAAAAACCTTGCTAGCACAGAGATTAGAAACTAACACATATTATGTAGCTAGCTTTCAGCACTAAACTCCAAGAGAAAGGGAGTGTCTTGCTCTTATTAGTCCTTACAGACTCAGAGAGAAATTATGAATGATGAATAGTTTCTCGTAGAGTCTAAAGACTGAAGAAGACACATACACAATTTACTGCTGAAAGCTATCCAATATGAGTTAGTTTTTATCTTTAGTTAGCAAGATTTTTCTCAAACTATGGGACTCCCTTCAATAGGGTTAGGCCTTTGCTGGTTTCCTCTACCACTTGTTTTAAAAAATACATATAATATAAGAAAAAAAAAACATTTTGGTTTAAATTACAAATCAAAGGAAAGTAATAGATAGCATAGCATTAAAGCACGTTATATTGAAAACTATATTACGCGAAAATCTTTAATTACATAATAGAAACAAAAAAGGGGATGCAAAATTGCAAGCACAAGGCTGCTAATGAGAGAATTTTTACTGCCGTGATTGAAATGTGACCAAACTATACCTGTATTACCACTCGTCAAGTTGTGTACACCGTGTTTCGTGTACACCGTCACCGGCCTTGGCAAGGTAAAGATGTGCGCGGCCTAGCAAGCCTGCGTGCATCTTTGTCTCGTAAATGTCGGATCGTTGTGCTGACGAGGCCCTAAAACTACTTGATATGTATCGTGATGCATTGAATGAATTATCACTCGGTTAAGTAACTGCGTGGTATTTAAGTTTGATGGAATGCGATATGTTGATCGTGGGTAGGGCGAAACACGGTGTACACAACTTGACGAGTGGTAATACAGGTAGTTTGGTCACATTTCAATCACGGCAGTAAAAATTCTACCACTGGTTTTGTTGATTAAGTACTGGATATATAATTTTAGCATTTTAGGTTCCTTTTTAATTCTGAAACTCGCTTCAAGAAAAACAATTGTGTTGATCACTGAGATGGGATGACACAGGACAACTTATAGAAAGAGACTTAAGATTGTTTGGCACGCCAATCCAAGAACTCGTCAAACTTCTCCAAATCCTCATCGCTCTCGTCCTCTGATTTCTCTCCTTCGTGTCCTGCCCCCTCACTCACTGGACCTGTCCCTGTTTCCATGGCAACCTGCTCCTTGCGTCTCTCCAGTTCTAGAACTCTGAAATACAAAATAAATTTTTTGTGACCATCAGATGAAAGAGAAAATAATTATACATTGAAATTAACATGAGCTCTTATGGGATTAGAACTTCAAAAAAAAAAAAAAAAAAAAAAAAAAAAATCACAATTTAAAATCTAGCTTGATGATCCCCTAAATTTTTTACATTTTTGAAGATACCTTCACTGAGCAAAATTTCATATTTTTCTTTCTTAACAAATTTTTATTTAAATCCCACAGTATAGGCTATTAGTACAGTTACAAAAATTGTCCAATAAATGCACTTTTTAGTTATTTTTCTCCACTCTCTCTGACATTTTACTGTTTTATTGTTATGATGCTGCATTCTTTTTCTTAAAATAACTTGTAGTAAAATGGGCAGCAGTAAAAAAAAAAAAAAAAAAAAAAAAAAAAAAAAAAAAAAAAAAAAAAAAGACAGGGTCTACCATGATAGTGTATTTAAATGACAAGTTGCTTTATAATTCTATCATCAGTTCTGTTTCTCCTGCCTGATATTTGACACTTACTTGGACCAGTTTCTCATCTGCTCATCAATCTCCTCCAACTGTCTCTCAGCTGTGGCTTCCTCTTGCTCCTCTTGAATCATCTGATGGCTCTGAGCAGCCTCCTCTTTCATTGCACGCTGGAACTTCTCCCATTCCTCCTCTATTGGGTCACGATACTCCACATTACGAACCTGAATAATAATAATATAACCATGAAGCAACATCTTGAGTAAAATAAGATTACAGTAACTTGAATATTGAAAGAAATTTTTAAAATACATTTGTTCTTTTCACATCAAAGTGGGGGAAAAAAAAAAAATCTACACATTTTAAATTCCAAGCCGTTGACTTCTCCTGTTCAACTTGTAGAAGTGTCAAATGTAGATTGTTCATTTTAAGTAACATTTGTTAATTGTAGTTTGTACACTTAGACGTGAGATGAAAATAAGATTTAAAGAAATCAATAATTTTTAATTACTGTATTAATAAATAAACAAAATTTATAATGAAAGTTGATTCAACATTTTGCAAAAGGCAACTTTTGTCTAGGTGGAAAATACATCAATGAAAAGAAAAAAAAAAGAGTTTTGAATGGTTTTGTGCTTTTTCATTCACCTTTGCATCTAATTTTGGGTCATCAAAGAATCCCTCAGGCAAAGTATCTGACGAGGCTGCAGTGACAGGAGGTTCTGCTTCTTCTTCCATCTCTACATCTTGTGGTTCAGATCTAATAGTGGTCACTGCACAAATAAAGTCAGCAATTAACAACAGATTAAAGCCATAGACCACATAAAACAACATGTGCTTTTTAATGAATAAACACGAAATGGGATCTTCAAAACTGATGACAATTTTTACCAGAATGTTAATGTAGCCCCACGGGAGAGTGTTAAAAAACTGTAAAATATGCAATTTGCATGGAAATTCATGTTTATGACGTCAGAAACATGCAAAAATTAGTATGAAAATGTTGTGCGGGTTGCATAAATCGAAATTTCTGATCACGGCTATGGGGCTACAGTTGGGTTTTGAGACAAACTAAAGTTATTTATGTAAATCCCATCAAGTGTTTTGTGATATAAATGCTCATGTTTTTCTCTGGTCTATTCCTTTAAGTCTGTTCAATGATAATTAGTTATGAGATCATATATTTAAATGTTGTAAAAGCAGAAATATAGTAATTGTTGCCAAGTGATACATCAAGATAAGATAGTTCAGAGAAAGGTGTTAGTGCAACTTCGTGGTCGGAACAATATTTCGTTTGTATATCTCTCAATGTGTGCAATCTGATTGAGTCAGTTCAAAACTGTGTAACCTATGTCAGCATTATTCTTAAAGGCGTAGAACATCTTGGACAAAAACTTGTCTAATATCCTATCAAAATATTTGTGTAACCTGTGCCAAGAGAGCTACGGACCTCATCGTGGTAAGGCGCTTGTTGGTTTCTCCTATCCTATACTTTGATTATATATTCAAACCAAAATGATTGTAACCTTTCCTTATTAATTACACAATACCTAAATATCAATGTAGATTTGGTGGCCAGAGTCATTGATTTCTAATTCATTTTCCATTCACGAAGATGCAGTGTTATGACATCACAGCTCGCATATTACTGCGTGCATGGACCAGCGAGCTACGACGTCATAAAACCACATCTTCCAATTTTAAGAATGGAAAATAAAATAGAAATCAATGACTCCGACCAAATCTTCATTGATATTTAGGTATGTTACGATATCAGACAAGTTTTTTTATTCAAGGTGTTCTACTCCTCTAAGTGCTCATAGAATTTTTTTTCCTTTTTTAAGCTAATAAAATAGATAACAGAGGCTGAGCAAGGAGTCCAAACAAGAGCTTGACCCTCACATTTAAAATACAGTCAACCGGGGTGAAATTGAAAGTCCAATCGTATGCAAGCTTTCACTTTTCCCTATCTTGCTAGACACAGAGCACTTTGAAAGCGGGCCTGTGATTGGCTTTCAATTTCATCCCGCACTTTCTATTTCACCCCGGTTGAGTGTACTTCAAATGAAGTTTATGCTGCTTGCAATGTAAAAAAATTCTTCAAAGGGTCAAATTTTAGAACATTGATAAAAATTATTGTTGTGCACACAAAATTATCATAACGGTACCATACCGACAGTGTTTTTTATACATCAATTTTATAGTTTAAGTTACCTTTAGGCTTAACGTCTTCTTCCTCGTCAGAACTATATTGTCCAAGCAACAATCCACTAGATTTCTTCTCCGAGGCCACACTTGGTTCTTGTTTGATCTCAGTCTTGATTGCAGTTCCACCTCCATTGTTATCAAAGAAATCTGCTGGTACTCCACTTGTAGAACTGCTGTTCTTCAAAATACCTGCACAATAAAATCATTGGATTTAATTAACACAAGTCTAATTTAAACAGTAAAATATGCATACTATGTTGAGATGTAAGGATATAGTGTGTGTACGCATGACGTCATTCTGAGTACTTTTCGATGCTCTTCTTGAGCAATGAATAACATTGCTCAGCATAGGACAAACCTAGTTTTTGGCTATTTTCTTTGCAAAATTAGCAATTTTTTGGTCATTATTATTTTTCTTGCATACTTGAGGTACTAATTCAACCTGTTAACAACATCAATGCTCTCAAAAATATTGCAAAGTATTTTTAAACTGGCAAAATGTGCCATTTTCCTATACCAGCCAATGTTATTTAGTACTCACTTATGACGTCAACTTTAACATGAATGAAACCACCCTATAGACTCTTATAAACAAACTAGTTTGGTATGTAATCTGACAACTACAAAACTGATTTAAATGCAATTTTTTGTACTTTTAGGTTTCTTTGCAGGTGGTGTGGGAAGTGGAGGTAAAGATCTCTTGAGTGGAGGCGCCAACATTTTCTCCCTGCTTCGCTTAGCAGCTGCGATGTTAGCGATGTGCTCTCTACTGGCAACATGAGCACTCCACAGAGATTCACCTCGTACTGCACTGTCACATAAGATACAACGTAGCTCTCCGCTATCTGTGTACGTGTAAACAGTTAAGGAAATATTTTTTCATTGTTTTAAATTATTAATGCTAAAAATAATACGTTACATAATTTGAAATGTTAGTGCTAATGTTTTTGTTTTATACACAAGGATAACTATGGTAATAGGACTAGTTATTAGCAGTTTAAGGGTCTTAAGGTTAAAATTCCTATAGTATTGTTGAGAAAAGCAGCCAAACCGACACTGCCGCAGTTATCGGCACCCCTATTTATCTCGGCCCCCTCTAGTGATAAAAGATTTTGTAAGTAGTGGTATGGCAAGTAGACAGAATTATAAGATGGTTGGTTCTAGTTACAATTTCATTAACTTAATACTTAAAACTGCGGCCTGCCGATAACTAGTACCAATACATATATGCATACCATATAATGAAAGATGATATCTTTAGTAGGTAGCTACTACAAATATAAAGAATGTTGATATTCATGAACATTATAATATGTATAAGAAAGCCTAAAGACTTTCATATATTTTTTTGATCAAACAAAACTAGCCAAAAGTCAGTGGTTGTAAATGGGTTAAAATTATCCAATAATCCAATAAACTGTGATGAAGAGAAAATTCAAGAGGCAAAAATTCAATAAATTGAAGAATTGTGGGCTTTAAGCTATATACCCAAAGTGCTAAGCTATCTTAATATATATGTATATACCCAAAGCGCTAAAGTAAAGTGAAAAATAATACAAACAACAATAAGTTTAGCGCGTTTCGAAAGGGGCGTAACTGAAACTCATTGCAAAAACTTACGTAAAAATCTAACTATATGCAAAAAGATGTTAAAGTTATTGTTACATTAAAGAATTCTATAAAAATTCAATAAATATAAGTATTAAAATTACTAACATAAAATACATGAACAATAAATCAAATTAAAGTATAATGGTTCCAGAAATCAAAAAAACGTAAACACATCAGCAGGAAAGGATATTTTGCCAGTGGAGACTCAATTTTCTTTGCTACTTGTGGTAATTTCTTTTTCTGCTCATTCATAATACGTCGAAGTTCATGTTGAGCGATTACTTTTTTATTAAATGTCACGGATTTTGTTGACTTTGACATTTTTATAACTTTTATTCACAAAAATCACAAATACAAGCCGCTGAAATTTTTAACAGCTGACATTTAGTAATATTGTAAAGTACCAACATACCAAAAATATTACTAAAGTATTTACAATGAGTTTTTGCACTAAATAATTCTTTTGTGGGTTAATATTAGCTGGAATAAGAAAATAAAAATATATTTTAATTTTTCAGAGTATTTTTGAGCATGAATCTTAAAATTTATTTTTAAAAAATAGGAAAAATTTAGTATAAAAAGTTTATTAAGTTGGTAACTTGCGTTGCCATATGTGCAAAATGTCAACAACCCCGAGAAAGCAAGAAAGAAAGGAGCTACTCCTCTTCATTTAATCCCACACACCAAATTTTACCATCATTTCCTTTCCCGCAGTGACCCCTAACCTCCTTCTCTCTCGAACCAAGACCGTGACGTAGATTTTTTATATTTTTTAATCGCGTTTTATTGTGAAGTTAAAAAAACCAGAACGCCTTCATACGCGATCATGGCTACATCGGCAGAAGACGGACCACTTTTTCTCGGCTTTGATCTAAGCACCCAGCAGGTATGTAAATATGAGGTTACTAGTTAATCAATAACAATAATAAACAAACTAACAAATAATGTCAGCTATTATAATAAAATCAATAAACTTAAATTTATTCATTTTCTTTGCTTTAAGGTTTCGTGATGCTTTTACCGCATTATTTTACCCGCATACAAATATTGAACAACAAAGAAAATTTATGTCCTCTATTTTTGCTTATACCATAGAGAAACAGTATGCTTATACATATTTGACCTCATAATGTATCCATGTAAATCATTATTATGCTTCATAGTGTTTAGTAAACATCATTATTCAAAAACGCTTGATATGTACATACACACATTGTACATATTTTGCGCCTTTCTAAACATATACTGTATTTAATTAAACCTGTCTGTCATGCATTTTTTTCAGCTACAAAATGACATATTGTTTATGTGCGTGCTACTAAATATGTGCAAACATCATTATTTTAAATGAACAAGGTATTCAAGCATATGTTCATTAATTACGTCATTTTTCAGCGCATTATGATCACAATATGGATCTGCAGTTAAAACCTCCTAGGGAAAACACTTAATATTTTAAAAGGTCTAGTCATGTACATAGTCGAGTCACTGATCTAGTAGAGTTCCTATAAGTGACTTTTAGGGACTAGGCTAGCGTATATCCACAGTCACACAAAATTATGTGCAAAAGAATCAAGAAATTCAAGAAAGGAAAATAAGAATTGAGAGAATTGAAAATTCTTTAAAATCTACAAATGAAATGAATATATGAATAGCATTTAGTTGCTATGATCAAATAACCACTATAGATATTTCTCTTGTATTGTAGTCGGTAAATCAACATTTTCCACTTTGCCCTTCTTTTGTACTATAAATATGACGTATAATAATGTACCGCGGGGGTCGTTACACCTTCCTCATCTGCTAACAATAAGAATTTATTCTATTTTGATGCAGTTTCAAGAGAGGAAAAAACTAAAAATCACTCCTTTTTTCTGTACGGGGGGGAAAAAAAAGCATAACTTCAAATAACAAAAATTGTAAATACTATACTGCATTTTTTTTTCTTAAAAAGAATACTTAAAACTAAGTGCTACACTCTGTAATTCAATTCAAGAGGACTGGCAGACAGGTGGGAAATACATTGAATTAAGAAAAAACAAAAGTTATTGAAAAACGTATTGAGTTTTGTTGCAAAGTTGTCGAAGGTTTGATAACTTGTCTTACGTACCTAAACCCAACATTACATTATAGAGACTCAAGGATCACAAAGAAATTAGGCCTCTTTTTTTTTCCCTTATGGTTGATAGGATGACGAGGAGTAGAATAAAGATTGAATAGAAATGGCGTGAAGGTAGCTGCTATTCAACTATATAAATTAAGCTTCATCACCATTAAAAAGCTAATAACAATTAACGACCATAAATAATGTATCTGATAAAGTGCATAAATTACTGCACAATAGAAAATACTAGATAACAGACAGTGTGAAGAGTGAATGTACGTACTACATATAGATCTCTTGAAATTTTTGGTCAACAGAGGTTAGAGGTCAGATAAAGTCAGTCAGCATAAAGTTCTGATTCCATGGATCTGTTTTATTTAATTTTTTATTACTACTGCTATAATTATAACTATATGTCCGTGTATAATAATTGATTTTTTTTTAATTTTTTTTTTATAAAATACGGTACTATGAAAATATTTATTAATTTATATACTTAGAAAAAAAACTCCAAAAAATTGATTAAGTAATGAGGTTTCCTGTAATTAATGTTATCTAAAAATATTTTTAAAGTTTTAAAGCTTAGGTACCTACATGATTTTGAGAAAAAAAATATCTATCGCGATCTGAGAATAGTATAGAACGCTAAAAGCAAATTGAATTGAAAATTAATTAAATAAAAAAATTCACTAATAGGATCAAATTTCAGTGAATTAGAAATATATAATATTGTGAAATATTACGTTAATAATCGTACTTTTGAAGCTTACTTATGTAATATATTTTACTGTCTTTGAGATAATCTCTTGCTTATTTACTAATTCTGATAAAATACAAGATAAAACATTAGGTGAACTGAAAGGATTAATAAGAAATACAGATGTATTTCATCGCCTGCAATTTAAGAAATCACTTTTTTTTTTATCTTTTCTTAAATGATGATTCATTATTGATTGTAAAATAATTGACTCACTTTTACTTTCTTACTTACTAGTTATATTACTATATCTACTTATATTGTATTTGTATTGAATATAATTCTTCTTTTTCAGATAATTTAACTGATAATGACTTTAATCATAATGACTTCACTGATTGATGTAATACAAGAATTTCAAAATCAAATTTTTATTATTATAAATTTATATTAATCAGCATTAATTGTAATCATTAAAGAAAAAGTGAATTAATAATAGTAATGTACAGTATTGGTAATTGTATGTATGGAAAATATCAAATTATCAAAATATATCGCAGCATATTATAATTTATATAAAATAATGAATGATCGGACGATCTCGAGAGTACAGTACATGTATTAAAAATAATAATAATAATAAAAAAAAAAAAAAAAAAAAACTAGTAAAAGTTAAAGTTTTATATTTATTTATATTATAGCTTTGCGCAGCAAATTGTTAAATAGTATTTTAATAAAGGGAAATACTTATTTTGCTGTCCATAATGTTACGATAAATAAAATAAATGATTGCGTGATCTTAAATTTTAAAACACTAGGATTGAAGTACAGTAGTTAAGTATCAAAATTGCACTGAAATCAAAACACCACAGTGTTAAATTAAATGTAACCTAATTTTTTTATTTAAATAACATTTAAAAAAGCAATTGGAGTTCCCTTCATTAAGTCAGGATCATTATGAAGAAGACTAAAAAAAAAAAAAAAAAAAAAAAAAAAAAAAAAAAAAAATCAGGAAGGTGATTTTATTTCATATTCTAAAAGAAGACATTGTCCTAAATCGATAGATATGCGAATTTGTAATTTTTGAGGTGATAAAGTATTTATAATAATTTTTTTGAAATTCACGGAATGACGTCATAGGTGTCAACTTTTTTTTTCAATGCCCACATGCTTAGGTTGACGCCCGTGACGTAATTTTTTGATTTTCAAAAATTACATTAAATACCTAATAAATTCAAATATTGGAAATTCACATATCAGTCGATTCAGTACAATGTCCTCTTTTAGAATATGAAATAAAATTACCGCTTTTTTTTTTTTTTTTTTTTTTTAAGTCGTCCTCATTTAATTGTCTTATAGAGGTATTTAAAATAGTACACAAAAATTCATACCTTTTGAGTTTAAACAATATTTTTAAGTACATCATGTTATATACTATATAATAATAACAAAAAATAATAATGAAATGCATTATATAAAATTTCAGATTTCATTTAATTACACTTCATATTTCTTTATAAAGAAATTTCTTAAGTGGAATGGCTTTCTTCAAATGCATAATACACAAAGGTAATTAAAAAAAATGCAAGAGATCTATTGTAATAAAAATCTCACAAGAAAAACATTAATACTATTTCTCATATTATTTGAAGAGTGAAATATTATTCTATGAGAGCTCTTGTCAAAACAAAAGTAAATAAAAAAGTAAATTGAAAATAATTAAAAAAAATAGATTGTTTATTAGTAAAATTGTTTTATAGCGTATACTTTTTTTTTTGAAAAATATGGTGAGAGGTGATAAAAATCGTCTGCTACTGTATATATTTATAGCAGTATAATATGTACATATGCTATATATATGATAATTTTATTGCTTGTCCATATAGCGTGCAATATAATCTACTTTCAAAACTTTGTTTTAACATTTTAGTGATTTTGATTAAAAAAATAAATTTAACTTTTTGTATACCTATAAATTTTTTAATGTATTAATAAATATGTGTAATAAAATATTTAGCTATACCATAGTTACATAATATACTTGTACTAGTTGTATTATGAGCAATTTAAGGAAAAAAACACATCACAGTTAGAATCAATAATAAAGAAAAGGGTAGAATTACCAGCGCTGGCATTAATTACCACAGTAGAAGTTCTATGGAGAGGCCGAGGTCTCGCGTGGCACAGTAGTTTGTTATTAAAAAGTTTATTTTATAACTGAGAGCTTTTGTCTTATGTTAATGACATTATCAATCAAAGAAGATATGTACTTGATAATGTCATTAACATATGACGAAAGCTCTCAGTTATAAAATGAACTTTTTAATAACATAATACTGTGCCTAGTGAAACCTCGACCTCTCCATAGAGTTGTAATATTGAAGGTGTCGCGCACAGGTTACTATTACCAGAACTTCTACTGTGGTAAGGCCAGCGCTGGTAATTATATCCTTTTCTATATCATTGATAAATAGTTGTATTATGGCTATATATTAAAAAAAATAATTTTAATTGTGTGTTTTCAGTTGAAAGCTGTGATTATTGATGACACTTCAAAAGTTCGACACGAAGCTTCAGTCCATTATGACTCTGAGTTACCTGAGTTTAGGTAAGAAATTATACTTGGAGAAAAAAAAAAAAAAGTAGATATTTTTATTCCTGTTGTATTCAAAATAAATTATTTATTAAATTAGTTTTATGATGTATTTATTTTAAATATAATGAACTTAACTAATGATTATTGTCTTTGTTTTCACACATAATAGAGTGTTTTAGTTTTTTAATGCAGTAAATATAAATTCTCACAAGAAAAATATAAAATGTTAGAGTATAGTATTGTTAACTTTTGTACAGATGTGATTTATTTTAATGTAAGATATCATTTTAATTCTTTCTCTCACTCACACCAAATATCTCTCACATTAAATAATAAATTTACTATTTATAATATGAATGAGGGAGAAGAAAAATTATAGAACAATGCTATAAGAATGTCCTATAGTTGGTGGAACACTCTAGGACAATGAAATAAAGAGCGTATTTATTTGATTTATGCATCATTGCAATAATAAAATAGGGAAAGGGGTAATATAAAGGAAGGAAATTAAATCTGATTCAAAAAGTTGGCACCTGACACTCTAGGATCGCTCTGAAAAAATAATACGTGTTCTCAGGTAGCAATTCTAAGAATCATGACCAAGTTTGAGCATCCTAGGTTGATAACTCTAATTTTGGTGGCGCCAAAACAAAACGTGGTAATTGCGAGAGCTGGAGCGGCGGAGCGCTTGTAGGGATATTTGAGTACTCATATCTCGTACAATATTAGTGGTAGACGTTTGAAGCATTTTTTAATTAAAGAACACTTACATGTTGTCATAATTAAAGCTTTAATTTTTGGTTTAAAAAATTAATGCTTCCATTAAAAATTTCTCGAAATGGTAAAAATTAATGTATTTTTTGTTTCAAAAAGTCGTGCTACACCTTGTTAAAAATTATTTTTAACTCATTTACGGTCTACGTGTATTAACCATGTGTATTTAAACATGTAACAATGGTTGCTAAAATTTTTTAAAATTTTTGTGACCTTCAAATCAGGTCCCCAAAATGACGATTTTTCTAAAATTCGACATGTTCGTGAGCAAATAAACCGGGTCCTTCCTAATTTTTAATTTATGTTATGCATATGAGATGAAAGCTAAGAATGTGTACTTTCAGAAACTGCAATAAAAAGTTTGCTCATTTGAGTCTTTAATTTTTTTACAGCGGTTTCTTTAGAAGCCTCCGCGCGGGGTCAGCGCGCGGTGCAGCACAGCTTACCGGCTCCTCGCATTAACTTTGCGAGCCTATAAAACTATGTCTAATACCTCAATCTTTATGTTTTTTTATATCAATGTAACTGGCATAATATGAAGAAATTCAATCCAAAATAAAAATGTTGCTTTTTGCTTTCCATGAATTATGTTCGAGTGCCGTGTGAGTATGCAATACGAGGGCTTAGAATAAGGCTTGTATATAACATGCTTTCTCCCTTATTTCAGCATGGCGGGATTTATGCCACAAATTATCGCTAATTTAAACCTCACAACTGAAATTAGGATAATTTGCAAAAAAAAAAAAAAAATAAATTAAAAAAAAAAGTGTCTTCCCTGTTTTTTAAGGATTTTCAACGTGTCCGTGTGAATATAAAATGCGATACAATAATATACAGTAGAACTAAAAGTATGACTTGTGTGTAAAGTGTATCTCTCTTTTGAACATAACGTGATTTTTGCCATAAATTATTAACAAATTAAACCTCGGAACGAAAAAAAAAAAAAAAAAAAACACACACACACAAAAAAGCTTACCCCACCTTCTTTTTTTTTTTAGAAATATGACAAATAAAAACTAGATTCAAACTCAAACTTGAAGTAAGTGAATTTTGCAAGTATGTAACTAGAACGTCACGTACCGACATGAATTGAATAACCTGCAATTTTAGTAATGCTTTTCAGTCTATAGTTGTGCAGGTTTTTCATTTCCTTGCAGTACATCATGTTTGAGTTTAAGCTTATTTGTAATTTGGATTTTTGAAAAATCCATAAGATAGGGGGGGGGGGGGGGGGTTTCTTTACTATAATGATTACTTTTTTTGCAAATTATCCTAATTTCAGTTGTGAGGTTTAAATTAGCGATAATTTGTGGCATAAATCCCGCCATGCTGAAATAAGGGAGAAAGCATGTTATATACAAGCCTTATTCTAAGCCCTCGTATTGCATACTCACACGGCACTCGAACATAATTCATGGAAAGCAAAAAGCAACATTTTTATTTTGGATTGAATTTCTTCATATTATGCCAGTTACATTGATATAAAAAAACATAAAGATTGAGGTATAAGACATAGTTTTATAGGCTCGCAAAGTTAATGCGAGGAGCCGGTAAGCTGTGCTGCACTGCGCGCTGACCCCGCGCGGAGACTTCTAAAGAAACCGCTGTTAAAAAATTAAAGACTCAAATGAGCAAACTTTTTATTGCAGTTTCTGAAAGTACACATTCTTAGCTTTCATCTCATATGCATAACATAAATTAAAAATTAGGAAGGACCCGGTTTATTTGCTCACGAACATGTCGAATTTTAGAAAAATCGTCATTTTGGGGACCTGATTTGAAGGTCACAAATATTTTAAAAAATTTTAGCAACCATTGTTACATGTTTAAATACACATGGTTAATACACGTAGACCGTAAATGAGCTAAAAATAATTTTTAACAAGGTGTAGCACGACTTTTTGAAACAAAAAATACATTGATTTTTACCATTTCGAGAAATTTTTAATGGAAGCATTAATTTTTTAAACCAAAAATTAAAGCTTTAATTATGACAACATGTAAGTGTTCTTTAATTAAAAAAAGTTTTAAACGTCTACCACTAATATTGTACGAGATATGAGTACTCAAATATCCCTACAAGCGCTCCGCCGCTCCAGCTCTCGCAATTACCACGTTTTGTTTTGGCGCCACCAAAATTAGAGTTATCAACCTAGGATGCTCAAACTTGGTCATGATTCTTAGAATTGCTACCTGAGAACACGTATTATTTTTTCAGAGCGATCCTAGAGTGTCAGGTGCCAACTTTTTGAATCAGATTTAATTTCCTTCAAAGGAACTTTAGAATTTTGTATTGAAAAATTTCTCAAAAAAACAAAAAAAAAACAAAAAAAAAGTCAGAGAAAGATACCAAAATTTACTGGTTGGATTTTTAAAATGTCCTATGTAGAGCATTCCTCATGTTCTTATTTTTTACACACATTTTTGTTTACAAATATTTAGTATTAATGTTGACACATTTCTCCTCTAGAACACATGGTGGGGTGGTTACTAATAAGAACAAGGTCACAGAGGTCACAGTCTCCCCTGGAATGTGGCTGAAGGCACTAGACCTCCTGCTAGAGAGACTGAGAGTTGGCTGGGGTCCAGAAGAGATGTTTGGACGTGTGACTGGAGTGTCAGGGGCTGCACAGCAACATGGGACTGTCTTCTGGGCAAAGGGATCTAGTAACACCTTGGCAAATATGGACTCTGCGGCTTTTCTTCATACCCAGCTTGCTAGCTGTTTCTCTATTCCTCAGGTGATTATTCTTACAATCACATTGCAAATCAAAGGAAAGTAATAGATAGTATTAAAGCACGTTATATTGAAAACTATATTACGCGAAAATCTTTAATTAATAGAAACAAAAAAGGGGACGCAAAATTGCAAGCACAAGGCCGCCGATGAGAGAGTTTTTACTGCCGTGATTGAAATGTGACCAAACTACCTGTATTTACCACTCGTCAAGTTGTGTACACCGTGTTTCGCCCTACCCACGATCAATATATCGCATTACATCAAACTTAAATACCACGCAGTTAATTAACCGAGTGATAATTCATTCAATGCATCACGATACATATCAAGTAGTTCAGGGGCTCGTCAGCACAACGATCCGACACTTGCGAGACAAAGATGCACGCAGGCTTGCTAGGCCGCGCACATCTTTACCTTGCCAAGGCCGGTGACAGACTGGCTACTGGCTTGCGCGCCGTCCCGAGCGACCTCCGCCCTCACGCCCGCTTCCCCAAGCAAGCAAGGTGGCAGAGACCACGCGAGAAGCACGCAAACGAGTAAAATGTCAGGCAGTTTTTCACATTCCATTCAAGGCAGTGGGGGGAGGGAGGAAAAGAGTAAAAGTATGATAGATAGAAATAATATAGAAACACATAAATATATACAATTTTATGCTTTTGCATAAATTTTAATGCTTTCGCATCAATTAATTAGGACAAATTGTCCTAATTAAAATTGAAATTAATTAATTAAAATTAAAATTGTCCTAAAGCATTAAAATTTATGCAAAAGCATAAAATTGTATATATTTATGTGTTTCTATATTATTTCTATCTATCATACTTTTACTCTTTTCCTCCCTCCCCCCACTGCCTTGAATGGAATGTGAAAAACTGCCTGACATTTTACTCGTTTGCGTGCTTCTCGCGTGGTCTCTGCCACCTTGCTTGCTTGGGGAAGCGGGCGTGAGGGCGGAGGTCGCTCGGGACGGCGCGCAAGCCAGTAGCCAGTCTGTCACCGGCCTTGGCAAGGTAAAGATGTGCGCGGCCTAGCAAGCCTGCGTGCATCTTTGTCTCGCAAGTGTCGGATCGTTGTGCTGACGAGCCCCTGAACTACTTGATATGTATCGTGATGCATTGAATGAATTATCACTCGGTTAATTAACTGCGTGGTATTTAAGTTTGATGTAATGCGATATATTGATCGTGGGTAGGGCGAAACACGGTGTACACAACTTGACGAGTGGTAAATACAGGTAGTTTGGTCACATTTCAATCACGGCAGTAAAAACTCTCTCATCGGCGGCCTTGTGCTTGCAATTTTGCGTCCCCTTTTTTGTTTCTATTAATTAAAGATTTTCGCGTAATATAGTTTTCAATATAACGTGCTTTAATACTATCTATTACTTTCCTTTGATTTGTAATTTAAACCGAAATGGTTTTTTCTTATATTATATTTATACTTACAATTTTACAATCACATTGGATAGATTTGTCCCCTCCCCTCTAGACTATAATTAATATGCCATCGGAAAAAAACAACAACAATAAAATGTTCGGCTTTATTCTTTTTCTTTTTTTTTTTTTCTTGTTTTTTTTTGAAAACAAAAAAATACATAATAACAAACATAAACAAAAACTGATGTTTGAAACATTAGAGTCACTCAATATTAAGTTAAAGGCACCAGTTATGAGATAGCTAAAAACAAAAGTTAAGTTATTGATTTTTCTCCCGTAAGTGCAGTTCACACAGTGACATTAACGTAGAACATGACCGACTTGGACCAGAAATCACTTAATGAAGAATTGAATTTTTACAATAATTTTTTGTTTATTATTTATTTACAACAAAACAAACAATAAAATTGTCAAATAAAAACGAGTAAATTGTAAATGGCACTTATGTATTTATTTTTTATTAAGAAAAAAATACCTTGAAGTGTACAAAAATATCATAAATCATAATATAATGACAATGAAAAATAGAAGCAAAAAAAAAAAAAAAAAAAAAAAAAACATAATAGCCTAATAAATAAATAAATAAGTAAATAATAATAAAAAAAAAAGTTTTAATAATATTGATGATGTTTTCAGTCGCCAGTATGGAGGGATGATAGTACTGCAGTTCAGTGTGCTAAAATAGCAGAAGCATTAGAGGGAGATGAGGTGAGTTTATAATTATTATGTCTTACAGTTTTATTATTTGCAAACATGATTCTAAATTGAACATTTATTGACATGAGTGTTAAAATCAACCAGAAATTATCTTTTAATATCTCTTATCTATATATATATTTTTTTCAGAATCTTGCCAAGATCACAGGTTCAGCTGCACACAAGAGATTCTCATCAGCTCAGATTTGCAAGATTGCAGAAAGTAAACCTCAAAATTATGCAAATACTGAGGTATGTTAATTTTCTTGCTTGAAGTAATGAGAAAGGTGAATTCTTTTTAACCACCACTTTTTATGGCAATTTTGAAAAGAGCGTTAAAAAATTTTTAGTTGTTATTTTTTCTTAGAATGATTGGAGCATGGGAAGTATTTTTAATTAATTTTTGAAAATCGACCTAAAAAGCCTGTGATGTCATCAATCGGGCATTTATTTCGAAAGTATTAACCGTAAAAGGTTCAGTAGCCAGTTTTTTTTGAAATCCTGAGGACGAGCTGATTTCATTAAACTGGTTACTGAAGCTCGAACGACTAGTATTTACCGAGAAAAAAGTGGAATGATGATGTCACAGGCTTTCTAGGCCGATTTTCAAAAATTGATTAAAAATACTTCGCATGCTCCAATCGCCCTAAGAAAAAATACTGCCTCAAAATTTTTTAAAGCTCTTCCCAAAAATATCATAAACTAAAAAAAAAAATTTCAATTTACCTTCCTCATTGTAGGAAGACAAGAAAAAGAGAAAAGTAGAAGAAAACATTATGCATAAAATAATAGAAGTATCTTGAATTCAGCTTAATGACTTAATGGAAGCTATGGAATTTTTCATATCTTTAATACCCTAAGGTTAAATTTCAAAAATCATAATCTTGCCAATATAATATTTAAAATTTATTTCATCAAGATAGTTTTTAATTTTTTTTTAAGTAATATTTTTTAAAACACTTGAAAGAAAGAAATAGGAGAAAACCAGCAAGAGCCTTACCATAGTGAAGAGCAATCTATAGTTCAATGAAAATCTTGCTAGCACAGAGATAAAAAAACTAGCACATATTGGATAGCTTTTGGCATTCATAGTTTCACTCTGAGTGTGTAAAGACTGAAGAGGCACTGAACACAAACTCAGTTTTCTCTTGTAGTTACGTGCCAAAAGTTATCCAATATATATATATATATCGATGCTTCCGCGTCAAAAACGATTATCTGCACATTCCACAGACTCCGCCAACAGAGTAACTGCCGATTCCACACTTTCCACGAGTAGACTAACTGCAAATTCCACCAGCGCGGCTCGCAGAGCATGTGCAAATTTTTTATTTCTGTCGAAAGGAGCATGTGCATTTGACTAGTGGACTATCTGCAGTACTTGGACAAGTTTTAAAATAAATATAAATTATTTAAAATTTTGGCAGCGATAGCTTTTTTAATTATATTAATTAGTTGACTAAAGTGCCACCTATAGGAAATTTCAGAAACAAATGAATAGAAGAAAGGAAGCCATATTTGTTTATGTTTTCGAGTGCTTAGCGTCCTTTAAATTGTGTTGATATTTCTACAATATTAAAAGGTATTTATAAATTCTTATTGTATAAAATCATGTACATGAAAACGGGAAAAAACTTTGTAATAAATTGAAAGAGTAATTAGTAAATATAAGCTCTTAAAATCAGTAATATTTAAACTTTTATATGTGACATTGGCTGCATATTGTTTTCCACGTGACTAATTTTTTTATTGATGTTTTATTTTAGATATGGCTTTTAATCGTAGTTTAAACCAACATGAAGTTCAAACGTTAATCAGCCATTCGGATGAGGAAGAAGATTTGTTCGAAAACGCAATAATCGTCCCTGCGTCTACATTTAATGAAGCTAACGATGCAATTGAAACTTTAGAGTCCCTAATCGAACACAATGAAAACACTCCTGATAATAGACAAATTGTAAATCAAGAGATAAAAAATTTGAAAAAGCAACGTACTAATAGATATCACAATAAAAGAAAAAGAGAATTAGGTGAAGTTTATATGGGAGAACAACATGGTGAAAACGGATATGAATTGGTGAAACGTGATAAGAAAGAGCTTGGACCCAAATGTGAAAGTGAAAAATGTAAAAATAATGTAAATAGACATTGCAATGAAATTTCTGATACTGAAAGGCAGCAAATATTTGACAATTTTTATAAAAAAAGTGAAGAAAAAAAAATTGAATATGTAAAAAATCAATTAGATGCAAGTAGCCCAAAGAGAAGAACGAAGATAGAATTTTTCAAGTCACCGTTACGTGAAAGTGCAGTCAAATATCATTTTAAACTCAATGATAAAAGAGTTCAAGTCTGTAAAACCACCTTTCTCAATACACTTGCTCTAAAACCTACAACTGTTCGACGGTGGAAATTTACAGACAATCCCAAAACCAGAAACCATGACAAAAAAAATCCTGAATCAGCAGACCTGGCAAAACGGCAAGACCATCTACTTCAATTTTTAAGAGATCTTCCAAAAGTTCCATCTCATTACTGCCGTCGTGATTCAAAGAAACAGTACGTTGAGAGGCCAATTACAACCAAAATGGAGCTCCACAGGTAAAAATAATATAATATTATTTATAATAATATAATATAAACTTAATATTATAATATAATATAATATAGTATCAAATAAAATATAAATAATATATTATTAAAATTTATTATATTTATTATCATAAGAATAGAAATATTTATTAAATCGTATATTTTAAATTTTCATTGTTACAACACCTTTATTAATAATAATAATTGTAGTGATTTAAAATTAGATAATTTAATTACAAAATGAAAATAACTTTAAAATCTTAATATTCAAAAATAATTTTTAACTGTGCTTGAAAGCTGCTATATTTACTATAATAATAAGGAAATAAATACAATTAATTAATATAACATTGTACATGTCATATTAATTTTTTTTTTTTTTTTTTTTTTCTGTTTCAGATTATACGAAAAAAAAGCCAAGGAGGACAACATCAAGCCTTTGTCAAAATCATACTTCTTTGAGACCCTGGACAATGAAAATATTGCTGTCTTCAAACCTCGCAAGGACCAGTGCGATAAATGCTTCCAGGAGAAACAAAATCCTGGTAGCGTGGAGAACTTCAAAGAGCACTGGGATCGCCATATTGATGCCCAAAACAGTAAGAAGTCAGATAAATCAAAAATAAGTGAAGATACTATTGTATTTACAGCTGATTGCCAAGCAACATTATTATCCCCTCTGTTAGACGCAAGTGTGTGCTATTATAAAATGAAATTAGCTGTTCACAATCAAACTTTGTTTGACCTCGGTTCAAACAAAGCAACAAACTATGTTTGGACCGAGTGTGAAGCAAAGTTAGATAGCAACACGTTTGCAACCATTTTAACTTCATATATAGCTGATCGTATTAAAATAAATCCTAATATAAAAAAAGTTATAATATACACGGATGGTTGTGCTGCACAAAATCGTTGTGTTGTTCTGTCTAACGCCCTTCTCTTATTTGCGGTTCAAAACAGTATTGAAATTGAACACAAATACTTAGAGAAGGGCCATACACAAATGGAGGGAGATTCAGTGCACGCAATGATAGAAAAAAATTTGAAAAACAAAATTATTAATGAACCATCTGATTATGTAAATATTATCAAGACAGCTAAAGTAAATGAGCCTTTCTATGAATGTCACTACCTAAACTATGAATTTTTTAAAAACTTTAAAAAAGTCAATTATTACGAGTCCATACGACCAGGAGAAATCGCGGGAGATCCAAAAGTAAATAATATCAGGTGTCTTAAATATGTTCCTAGTCCTCCTCAAATTTTGTACAAATTAAATTATACCGATGAATATACGCCACTTCCTTCGCAAATAAATTTAAATGCTAATAAAAATATTACGAGAGCTTTTACTCGTAGAATTGCAATTAATTCAGATAAATATAAACACCTACAAGAAATGAAACCTTTAACTGAAGCTAGGTCCTGGCCCTTCTATGATAACTTGCCATATAAGAAATAATATGTGATAATAACTGTATATATTGTGTATTTATTTAAAATAGTATTTTAATTTTTGAAATTCTCTTTATGTGATTTTAACACGTTGCAATAAATGTTCTAACTAGTTGTGATATCTTTGTAAATTTCTATTATTTTACAATGTTTTTACGCTTTTTTATTATACTTATTTTAAGTAAGTGTCATACGAGTATTAAAATTATTTGTTAATAGTAAAATTATGTGTATATTTTTTTTTTGACACAGTGCAATAAGCGCTACGGGTAGTTTTGTGATATGTGTATATTTTATAGTATTTTACAATGTTTTTTATATATCTTTATTTTATAACTTATTTTTAAATGATATTGATATGCTTCTATACGTTTACTATTAAATCTTTAAGTTATTTTATAGTTACATATAATTTAAAATTTGTTTGTTTAAATTTATAACTTTGACACGGCACTATGTGCTTTGACTGATACCTTTTTTATGTGCGTATTCATAACTAACGCTTATTATTTATGCATATCCTATTTATTGCATTTTACCATAATAATATATGAGTATTGTGTAAACTTTCGTGTATAATTTTTCGTTAATTGTGAAAATAAATATTTAAAAAAAAACTTACCTTCTAAATGAGTGAACCAATCCTATAGTATGTAGTATATTATATCAAAAGATCCATAAATTCACTTTGCAATATTTAATTTTGCAAATTGTTAACACTTTTTTTTTTATTCAAACAGGTTTTAAATGAACTTTAATAAACTGAAATATCATATTTTAAAATTCGTATCTTTCTTTTAAAAAAGCAATACTTCAAAAAAAGTTAAACAACTGCGCTGAACTTATTCACAAACTGAAAGGTAGAAGAAATAAAATATAAATTCTTATATATAATAATTAGCAAAAAAAAAGAAAAGAAAGCAAAAAAAAAAAAAAAAAAAAAAAAATACTCAAATAAAAAAAGCACTGATATACTTTTTCAAATAAGTGAAATTACCAAAATTCACAATATTACACCACATAGAAAATAAATTAAGTATGAAACTGCACTGTACTCACTTCACTGTCTCAATGAAAACTGAGCTCTTTTGGTCAAACATCGTTATTCATTTAGTTATATTGGGCAGCAAATGCTATATAGTATAGTAGACCAATTTGTACTTTAAACTATTGATAAAGGTATTATTAAAGTTCTAGGAAATTCTTATCTCTAGCAAGAAAAAAAAGTAATAAACAGGAACATAATATATTGAGAATTTAAAAATACATTTATAAGCTACCATGGAAAAGAAAATAACATTATTAAATTTGCATAATACTAAAAAAATAATATCATTTGCGTATTTAATTAAAAGAAAAATATTGCGAACAAAGAAGAAAACGTGATGTTCATAACACTGCATGTTAATCCGTGGAAAGTGTAGATACTCTATTCACCTGCAATAAAAAATTTGCACATGCTCTGCGAGCCGCGCTGGTGGAATTTGCAGTTAGTCTACTCGTGGAAAGTGTGGAATCGGCAGTTACTCTGTTGGCGGAGTCTGTGGAATGTGCAGATAATCGTTTTTGACGCGGAAGCATCGATATATATATATTTTTATCTGTGTGCTTCTGTGCTAGCAAGATTTTTATTGAACTACGGGGCTCTCTTCACTATGGTAAAATCATTGCTGGGTTTTCTCTAACCTTTTCTTTGTAATTAGATTGTAATATTTTGCCCAATGAATGTGTTTGCAGCGTATTTCCTTGGTGAGCAGTTTTCTCTGCTCCATCCTGCTAGGCCGGCAAGCAGACATAGACTGGAGTGATGGCTCAGGCATGAACTTACTGGATATTCAAACTAAACAATGGCATCCACAATGCTTGCAGGTAAATCTGACTATTCATTTACATCATGTAATTAGTTAGGAAAGGTTAAAACCATTTCGGTTTGAATTGATAATCAAAGAAAAGGATAGGAGAAACCAACAAGCGCCTTACCACGATGAGGTCCGCAGCTCGGTGAAAATCTTGATGGCACAGGTTACACAAATAATATTTACAAGTTTACTAGGACGTTTCAAGGGCAACAGCCCTTGAAACGAAATATTTACAAAAACTTGTAAATATTTGTGTAACCTGTGCCATCAAGATTTTCACCGAGCTGCGGACCTCATCGTGGTAAGGCGCTTGTTGGTTTCTCCTATCCTTTTCTTTGATTATCTATTCATTTACATCAAACACATAAATTATTGTTCACATGTAGCGTAAAAGTTACGGGCGTCAACGGACAAACAAAGTTGGAACAATGCACAAACAAATGGAGCCGTTCACATTGTTTTTTTAAAATAACATGTGAACAGCTCCATGTTCCAACTTTGTTTATCTGTTGACGTGCATTGACACGTGTAACTTTTACTTGACATGTGAATGAACAATAATTTAAACATAATTTACTTACAATTTACTACTTTACAATTTATAACCCCAATCTGTGAGGCTTGTGAGCTTTTTGTGAGATTTTTGTAAAAACAATGGAGTGGTTGCACTGATTTTTCCTCTTCTACACGACATGAAAGCTGAATAATGACCCTGGCTAAGTAATTAATAATAGTAATAATTAAAAAAAAAAGTTATTAAAACGAAATTAACTTAAATTATTTTTAAGTTGCTGATGCTGTATGTTAAAATAAGCAGTTAAAACTTGAGAAACATTCAAATTGTAATAATAGCATATCTATCAAGTGTTCCAATTAGAGACCTCGTTGTAGAGTATTTTTGTACTACACCCTTGAATCTTACCTGTTCTGTACATAGAGCTCAAAGTTGCATGACAAAAAAAAAAATAAAAAAATAAAAAAAAAACTTTACGAGGTTTCTATTTGGAACAACTAATACGAATTTCCCTCTAAAAATAGGTAAAAAGTGAGGTTTATCCTATGTTTGTTAAAACCTCAATTTCCTAACAAATACTTGCAACCAGGCTATGATAATAACTGTGATAATCTCTGATTTTAATTACTGTGTTGTTACAGGCATGTGCTCCAGGACTAGAAGAAAAGCTTGGACAACCATGTTCTCCTTGTAGCATCCAGGGTAAAATTTCAAACTATTTTGTGGAAAGATTTGGGTTCAACCCTGAGTGCCAGGTGGTGACTTTTACTGGAGATAATCCATCATCTCTAGCAGGTAAATATTCTGTCAATCATGGCTAAACTAGTTTTACATTTGCATAACTGGATATTGTATGTTGGGGTTGATATGTCTAAACAACTAGAATAAAATATCTAACATCTTCATGTATAATATAAATATAAGAAAAAAACCATTTCGGTTTAAATTGCAAATCAAAGTGGAATGTGAGAAAACTGCCTGCATATTTTACTTGCTCGCGTATGTGCTTCTCGCATCTTCTACCACCACCTGCTTGGGGAAGCGGGAGTGGGCGGAGGCTGCTTGAGGCCGGCGCGAGCAAGTAGCCAGTCTGTCACCAGCATTTGCGAGGTAAAGATGCATTGCCTGGCAAGCCTAGCTGTGTATCTTTATCTTGTAAGTGTTGGATTGTTGTGCTGACGAGCCCCAATGAACTACTAGATGCGTATCGTAATATTCGTAATGCATTGAATGTATTATCATTCAGTTATTAAATTAATTAACTGTGATATTTAAGTTTGATGGAATACGATATATTGATAGTAGGTAGGGCGAAACACGTGTCCGCAACTTGACGAAGTGGTAAATCAGGTAGTTTGATCGCATCTCAATCACGGCAGTAAAATTCTCTCATTAGCAGCCTTGTGCTTGCAATTTTACGTCCCCTTTTTTGTATCTATTTAATTAAAGATTTTTGCGTAATCGTAACATCTTCCTGTAGATGGTTACAACTTGAAATCTTAGTTCATATTTGAGAATTCAAGGAAAGAAGCGCATTCCTTCAAATTTAGACTCCCTGTGCAACAAAAGTTCTGAAAGGGTTGCCTACATTTGCAGACAGTGCTATGACCAATCAAAAGCAAGCACGGAAATTAGCGGAACCAATCAGATCACATGACATAGATTGCATTATGTGCTTCTCTACTTAAAGTTATTTAGTTAATGTTAAATTACAGGTTAGAAGAGAAGTAGTATTGAATTAAGCCTTAAGTTTTTATCACCTATTCAAATTCATACATATTTACATACATACATATCATGACGCTATAGTCCCTTTCAGGGTAACCCAACAACATAGATGGTTTTTATCCTGACCCAGTGATAGACCTCCACAATTTTCTATCCTGACATATTTCTCTTGCTTCCTTCAGATTATCTTGTTTCAAATTCATAATAATGGGTTTTGTAGTCCAATCCTTTTCAATTTCATGTATAATTTTTTCTATGCTTTTCTTTTTTTTTTTTTTTTTTTGCATGTATACAGCAAAAGTATTTCAAGCTGACAATTTGCTTTAAAAAATGATAATGGTACATAATTTTTGTTTCAGGTCTTGGTTTAGGTTCTCATGAACTAGCTCTAAGTCTTGGGTCAAGTGATACTTTGTTTGCTTGGGTACCTGAATATATCACCTTACCTGGAGGTCTTGGACATTTACTTTGCAACCCTGTTGACCCTGACCACTACATGGCCTTGCTATGGTGAGACAACATTGGCGTCTTAACTTTATTAAATTTTAGATTTGGATTTTTTTTTTTTTTTTTTTTTTTTTTTTTTTTTACAAATAGGTCTGTATGTTTTTTACATTGGAAATTTAAATTTTAGTACCATAATTTGAATTGCAGATAATCTAATATTTAAAGAACCTACTCAATCGGGCAGTTTTCTTATTATTCTGGACTTAAATTAAAATTGCTATATCTTTTTCAATAACATTCTTACTTTTTAAATTTTAATGTCCACTTTGTTACAAATATTTTCTGAACAATAAAATTGATGAAAAAGCATTTTACTTTCTAGAATATTCCATTACTTTTATTAAGTTTTTACTGTGTCTAATTTTTTTTAAATTTATATTTTATAGCTTTACAAATGGTTCATTAACAAGAGAAAGGATAAGAAATCGGGTAGCTGAAAGATCTTGGGAAAAATTCAGTACTTTACTGGACTCCACTCCGAGAGGAAATTTTGGTAATTTAGGTAAGTGATTTTAGCAGTTTCTAAAGTCTAGGACACAAAAACTATTGTGATGTACACAATTATTGGTACAAAAATGTTTCACTAACAAATAAGTGTTTTGAATGCTAGAAGAAGAAGAAGAAAAAAAAATATATAAAGATATAGGTAGGAAAAATTGGACTCCCCCCCTCCCCCCCGCTTCCTGAACTATCTGTGTGCTTTTCCATCAAATCTTTTCATCATCATTGCAAATTCGATTTTTCCCTTTTTGTTAAATTTTGAATGTAACATTTTTTTTTCTTGTGTTGATATAATTTTATGACATAAAGTGTGATACTAAAACTCTAATACTAAAACCATTGATTTACATTGACAGCTATATTCCTGGATGCAGCAGAACCTCTAATGCCTGGGGTATCTTCTGGAGATCATAGATTTAATGCTGCCAATGTTGATGTGACACATTATACAAGTGCAGAGATTGAAGTCAGGGCGTTGGTAGAAGGACAGGCGTTAGCAACGAGAGCAGCATTGGAAACACAACTGGGACATAAGACAGGTAGGACTGAAGGGTAGAATAAATTACTGTCAACTGCGGGGTGAAATGTAAACTCCAATCATGTGTAAGCTTTCACTTTTCCCTATCTCACCAGACATTGGATTTCAATTTCACCCCAGTTGACTGTTCTAATATTTTGAGTGCTTCAAGGCATTTTGGTACTTCTGCAATTTCAGCAGGTGCAATTTTGAAACATGTGCAATCTTCACCATGCCTACTAATGGCACACCTGTGAAGGTTGTTAAGCATATAAAGATGTTTCAAAAGAGGGGAGCGCGGAAAATGCAGAAGTGCCAAAATTGCACCCACGGAGATTGCAGTAGTCCCAAAATGCTGTGTAGCTCTCGATATCCAGAAATAATAAGCTTATTGCATCATAGACCCTATATATGCCTATATAATATGTTATTTCTATATTAATAAATATTAGGAAAAAATCTTCTGTGCGATAGTTGATAATATATAAAAGATTTGATAGAAACACATAGATAGATTAGGAAAAATTGGGGAATGGGAGATAGTGTGAGCTTATACACTTACAGTGACGCGAGATAGAGAAAATATTCTAACCCAGGCCGAAATAAAATGCGTCATATGTAAAGTGGCCCAAATTGCTCTGTAGAAAGCGAGCTTCATTAAATAAATAAGGGAATTTTGGCTTGCATATTGGTTTAGACGGTGTGAGCATTGCGCATAGCGCACTGTCATTTTCAGTACCTAATATCTCTAGCCATGGACAGCTGTTTCGTCCTTACTGGGACTCATCAGCATGGCGAGGAGAGAGAAGCCTCATGCCCTACCTCCAGCCTCCTTGAAGGCTGGAAGAGAACTGAGTGCCTGACTGACTGGGCTGCGGCAATTTATACCCGCGGCCGTGCGTTGTCAGTGAGGCGCGGAAAATTCCAGACGCGCGCGCACTGTTCAAACTTCAAACCGCCAAACCAAGTTGCAAGCCATTTGGGCCATTTTACATACGATGCATTTTATTTCGGCCTGGTTTAGAATATTTTCTCTATCTCGCGTCACTGTATAAGTGTATAAGCTCACACTATCTCCCATTCCCCAATTTTTCCTAATCTATCTATGTGTTTCTATCAAATCTTTTATATATTATTTCTATATTATGTTTTTATTAGATTTTTTTTTCTGTTAGATTTGATAATTTATTATAGATTTTAAAGCAATTTCAAGCCATTTTTAGAATTTAAGATTAACTGTATTCAAAATTTAGAAATGCTTGGTTTTGTGAAACAAATGGCAAACGTGTTTAATTTAAATTAATACATATTTCAGATGCTGATACAAGAATCACTGCTACTGGTGGAGCCTCAACCAATCAAACCATCTTACAAGTGTATGCTGATGTCTTTAATGCTCCTGTATATGTTCAAGTAAGTCAATGTAGAGATTAAAGTAAACTTTTCACAGAAAAAAAAAAGTTAATATAAGAAGTCACAAAAATGTAATATATAACTCCAAAGCTTGCAAGCTAAGCTATTAATATTGAGGGGAGATTCAAAATATTGGATATTGTAAGCATTATTGTTCTACTGTGGTAAGGCCCTTGCTGCAGGGTATTTCTGCCCTTTGCTTTAATATTGATCCCAATCCCAAAGGGGGTTTCCTTAAATTGAAACAATAATATAGGTACATATAGTATATAGGTATATAGTATGTATAGGCCTATAGTAAAAAAAAAAAAAAAAAAAACACGAGAAGTTAATTTTATCCCATGTCCTAGTATTTTGTTTCTATCAATTATAACTTTTTGTATAGTTTAATTTTGCTAATTTGCTTCAAGTGTTATATTTTTCCTTTATTATTATTTATTTATTAAACACCAAGGTGTACTTATACATATTTATATACATATTTATATAGGTCTACATTTTTGCATATTGACTTAATGATAGGGTCCGAGATGGACAATGAAGTAAGTGGTACCTGGTACATAGGCCACTACATAATACACATACACATTTATCATTACACTCGTGATATTCTTTAATTTGACAGATTACATGGTGGAAACCATGCACCGCATAACGGGTAAAAACATGCCTGTCTGTACAGTTTGGGCCTTTCCACCCATTAATATTATTAATATTAAATGCAGGGGTATTATAGAAGGCCAGGCTGATATCTTCAGTTTTACTTAGTCTATCCTTAACAAATTTAATGTAATTATCTGTTTTTAACAATTTAAATTTCACTTGTAGTTCCGTTACAAATAACTCCTCCCCTGCTAGTTCGTAAACCAGCCTTGACGACGTAAATTTTGACAAGCAAAGTATCCGTTTTAAGTACCGAGACTTAACAGATTCTAGATTTTTGAAGTCTGTTATAGACATAAATGACCAGAAAATTTCAATGCCGTACGAAGCAACTGGAGAGATTTTCAGGTGAAACAGTTTAATAGCTGTTTCCAAAGATAACGAATTTAGATTTGAGATAGCGAATGAAGATGACAATGCATTTCGACAGCGTTCTTTGATATGTTTAGAGAAAGATTTCCCCGTCTGTTGCATAATAACCCCCAGATAATTAAAAGAATTTACAAACTCTATCTTTTCTCCATTACAAGTTATTACATCTGACTTTGCTAAAGGGCCACCTCTCCTGAATTTTACAATTTTTGTTTTCGTAGCATTAATTTTTAATCCATTCAGATTAGCCCATTCAATAAGTTTGTCTAGAATTTTTTGAAGTTTTACAATATTATTACAAATAATAGCGATATCATCTGCATAGATGCTGATAAAGATATCAGGATCATTACAGATAAGGTCAACTAAAATGTCCAAGATGTCATGTGTGAGGAGGTTATATAAGAGGGGGCTACTCGGACCACCCTGTAGAACTCCGTTACTCTGCAAGATTGGGTCAGATAAAACTAAGCCATCGTTGATTATCACAAAATTGACTTCAAGCAACATGGCAATAGAAATTAATAATTCTTTAGGCAGTTTTCTAGTATTGATGAGCTTATGCATTAACAATTTTCTATCCACCATGTCAAATGCTTTCAAGAAATCAATAAAAATTACATAAGCATGGCCTGCTGGAACTGAGACTGCTTTTAGAATATTTTTCCTTTGGTATATACAATAATCAGCAATGATTGTATTGTAAAACTGTGTCTCCAGATGGAAAACAATATATTGAAGCACTTTTTATATAATCAATACCTTTCTTTTATATTTCAAGAAGCCATGCATTAAAGTGATTTCAAAATTAGTTATTAATATTAAAACAATATTAAAATCATTGGGGGGGAAAAAAAAAAAAAAAAAAAAAGGCTGTAGACAATAATTGAACATGTAATTTATTTATATTTCAGGAAGGCAGTAACTCCGCAGCACTAGGAGGTGCTCTGAGAGCTCTACATGTAATATCTCGACCTGATGAACCTTATTCAGTGACTGTTCAAGCAATGAGGAAGGAACAGATACCTCTGTGTACGCCTTACCAAGATGCTCAGCAGGTCACTATAACACGCTCACTTTCTTTTAGTATAGAAAATATTTGTTAGCATGAAAAATATTTATAAAAATTAGGAGGGGGGGGGGGAATAGTGATTGTTCTCTATTATAATAGGTGACCCACTATATCCACTCTATCATCCTGTATCTTTTTTTTTTTTCTCTCCACAAATACAACAAATAAATTTTTGGGGAATGATATGTCCAGTGGGGTTCGACTTCCGAAGAGAGAGCTTACACGTTTGTGAATCGAGAAAAACGTTAGTTCCACAGTGATGTGGTATGGTGGTAGCACAGTCGATTGGGTTGTTATGACGTCATTTTGCATATGAACATCCTCATCGACTGTGCTGCCAACATACCACATCACTGTGAAACTAACGTTTTTTTTCGATTCACAAACGTGTAACGCCCTCTTACGAAAGTTGACTCCCACTGGATATGTCATATCAAGTCTTCCGGATAGAATCTTATCTGTTCTTTTCATAGAGCTCATAGTCGCATGGCAAAAAAACTCTACTACGACATTTCTATTCGGAAGAACTGATATACTATATAAAAATGTTTCAATATATTTATGTTAGAAACATGTTGTCCAAATGTTGTCTTTCTGTTTATCATATTATAAATATTTGATATTGAATCCATAGGTAATTAATAAAATACGTAAAATCAATACTTTTGAATATAAATGAATCAAAAGGAAACAATAGTGTGATCTAGCTAAAGTCTTATGATTTTAAAAATATGTCATAATATTTTGGTGAAAAATTAAGGAGCGAAGATCTTTGCATAATATTGTTAAGTGAACAAGTTTTGTTAAAATTACATAGATTAATTAGGGAAAGTTATCAATAGATCAGGAAAATTTGGAGAGTGAAATAGTTAATACTGTAAATAGTCATACTGTAAAGCTCAAGTGTTGTTCGTAAACCCTGTTTTCTTGCTCTAAAAAAATGTGCATTACATTTAAATAACCATAGTTGATCATCATTTTAGTAGCAGAATGGGTTTACAAATAGCAATGTCCCAGTTTTTCTAAACCTCCAGCACTAAAATAAAAGTGGGGAAAAAAAAAAAAAAAAAAAAAAAAAAAAAAAAAATTTGGCGGCTAGGAATACTTTGTTATATCTGTAAAAAAAAAAAGCATAGGAATTTTGACTTTTGTCCCATGTAAACCGGTATATATACTAAGGCTTTGTTTTCTGTGATTATTATAATTTTTTTTTGTAGTAACGACAAAAGTATTCCACGCCAACAATATATTATTATGACTCCTATGTGTGTGTGTGTGTGAATTGTCACAATATATTCTAGTATTTAATAATTTTTTATAATTTTCAGATATACGACCCAATGTTACAACGATGGAAAGATATAGTGCAACAATTAGCAGCTAATTCCAAGCCAAACTCATAAGCACATTCCTAATTAACTCTGTGTAAAAGATTCAGAGTTAAGTATTATTCACATAACGCGTAAATTTGACGCGCGTCAACGTGCGTCGACGCGCGTAACAAAGCTGGAACAATGTAAACAAATGGAGCCGTTCACATAGTCTTTGAAAATTACATGTGAACGGCTCCATTTGTTTACAATGTTCCAGCTTTGTTACGCGCGTCGACGCACGTTGACGCGCGTCAAATTTACTCGTCATGTGAATAATGCTTTAAAGCCAATTATTAAAAAATATAAATCAAAGTAAGGTTAACTCTAGAATCCTATATACATCTACTTATTTGCAATATTATAATAATAGAAAATGCCTTAAAAAGTGAAGGTCATACAATGGAATATTTTTAATATTTTTCTGTTGAGATGATTTTTATGTAATAAAAGCTTTAATAATACGCATATCATATTGATGTTTAAGTGAACGAACTACACTTTACAAATTTCCTTCAAAATGAACGATCTACGTTTGGCACTTCTATGCATTTTAACAGCAGAACTATATATGGGTAAACATAGAATTTGTAAAGTGTAGAACGTTCATTTTTCACTGAATTTGTAAAGTGTAGCAAGTTCACTTTGACTGCATTGATTGCAGAGTTGAAACTCAAAATTTTTTTTGATAAAATTATATAAAAATATTGCATAATGTGAACTAGCCTTTATTTAATTGCTATAAATAATAGAGATACCAAATGGTTGTTATACTTATATTTTTATTGTGTTGGGGAATTAATATAATTAATTCATATAGGCCTAATTTTTTTTTTTATAGAATTTTTAAAATGCATAATTCTAGTCAGCAAAATTTTTATAACATTTTTTTCTTTTGTACATTTTAGTATAGAAAAAAAACTTTTAAAATTTTACCCCCCTGTGTCTTTTTTCTGCGACTATAAACGCACAAATTTATATAGCTTGTAATCTTTATAAAATGTGTATTTTATAGGTAAATTTTAGCTTTAAAATGCAATAAAATGTACTATATTATAGTAACTATGTATCACTAAAAAGCAAGTCGTATTAACTATACTGTATACATAAATAGCAGAGCCTTATTTTTTTTTTATTAAAAACTTCTAAATGAATACCATTATGAAAAAGCTTTAAAAAAGTGCACTTATATTAAATAGTTTTTAGTACACAAATAATACCTGGCTATAATGCATAACATGCTTTTCCTTATATATTTAATTAATATCCATTAAGATACATTCCATAATTATATATGTTAATCTTTAAAATGAAAGAAAAAAAATTGAACGAATCTCCCATTGCAATCCATTATCCATTCCATAATATGATTTTTTTTTGCCAATAATTATACAACGATCTTATTTTGCTTTGAATTTTTTTTACATTTGTTAACTATTTTTTATTTATAAATTGCAGAATGCAGAATATATATGTGCAATAAATTTTTTTTTTTTTTTTTTAAATTGTATGGAATAAAAATGTATATTTTGTTAATATATTATGTATTTACATTTATAATTTATTATGTTACAACTAATGCATTTAAAATAAAAATTTATAAAAAGTTAAATTATTTTTTATATTACTTTAATTATAATCCAATACAAATCAAAATAATTAGTTTTTTTTTTAAGCAATATATTTTTAGGCTTTTGCTATAATATACGTTACTAAAATTAGCTTCTATAAGTGAGGTTGGCAGCAATGAAATTTAGAACCTTTTAGCAACTGTTATTTGCATTATGTTGGCTACGTTGCGTTGCGCGCGCAACCGGCGTCCATTTGTCGGTGAAATTTTACAGTGCTCTGTTTTTATTGTTTTTTCATTAATTTGGTTTAATATTTGTTCTTTTCAAAATAATAACCACCATCAGGTAATTATAAAAAATACATTGTACATTTTTACAAAGATTAAGTATTCAAAATCTTGAATTTTAAGCATAAAATAACGTTGCAAAAGTCAGCATTTTTGCCTTCCCTTCCAGTCTCCACCCCATAGTTTTTCTTTTTCCACGTAGCAGAGAAATAGCATTAACTTTGTTTAAATATTTACTTCTTTGATTATATTTAGGCACTTGTATACATTATAATTACAGTCTGTATTATTCATAATTTGCTTAATGTAAATATTCAGTAAACTGTGTGCAACAATCATGTATTTCAGCAATTTTTGAGGCTTCAACTTTCCTGATCGATAGACAGGTGTCACAGGTTTCAGTCTCATATTTTCGCTTTTCGCTTATTATTATTATTATATCTTCACGCTACATTTCGTTCATTTTTTTTCTTCAGTTTAAGCTTTTTAATTGAAAGTTTTTTTCTTCTTCAATTTGTAACATGGTATGCATAATACCTACCGTAGATTATAATCTACATTTATGTATACCTGGGTATAATTAAATAAAAATGACCAGAATTTAGAGTCCTTGTGAAAGGAGAGTGGCTGTGGCCTGCCTAAGTATGTATTTACTCCTCACCGAGTAGGCGAGTATAGTTTTGAGCCACTGTTGGGTGCATACGTGAAGTGTGAAAGCACAACACGTTGCACGATGAATGTTTACATGCATTCCATGATGACGCAAAGCATTGAGGAGGTGCATGATTGATGTGATTGCTGATTGCACAGACCAGCCTGCCTAGACGTTTCCACGGTTTCTCTAGGCTACCAATAAAATAAATAAATAGGCTAAAAATAAAATAATAATAAAATAAAAAGCATCGGGTAGCACTTGTCTTTGCTAGAACATTTTGATCCCAAGTCTCAATAGAGGTTATCAATTTAAAAAATGCTTAGAGATTTTCTATGGCTTAAAACACGTAAAAGTACATATGTCTAGTATTTCTCATTTAAATTTCTCAGGAATCGGTGGAGTAGTTTTCTCAAAAATCAAAGAAAAAAAGAAAAAAAAAAAAGTAATTTTTCCCATAATTGTAAAATGTTAAATTAGAGAGACTTCATGTTTTATTAATTTTCAATTACATATTACCGGTACCTATTATTAAAGCAATTATTTTGCTCAATTCTCTCTCCTACTATTTACTGTATTATAAAATTTATTTATTAACATCATATACATCAACCGCAATGTCCCCCCCCCCCTAATTTTAATATTGATAGAGACAGTATGATAATAATTTTGTGTTCATTTATGTTCCAGAGTACTAAGGCACCATGGCGTTGCCCTCTAACTACAAGCAAATTGCAGCCTCCCCTCTTCTACCAGCCTCCAACCGTAAGCAAACTTTCTAACCCCCCCCCCCTCCTTTTTTACTATTTGATTAATTTAAATTGCCTGTGTAATATACTCAAGTTAATTTTGATTTAAGTTTGAGAAAATTTAACTTATATGCTTGTAATATGTTTTTATCTTGTAATACCGGTATGTTCCTAGTTTTATTATATTGTAATTACTGTAACTATTTTTTTATTGTATTTTGAAGTAGGTCTCAGTACAAACAAATTTCAATGCATTTTCTAAAAAGGTCGTTTAAAAAAAATCTAATTAATTAATTAGCCAGGCTCATTTAGAATAGATATATTTGAAAGATAAGGAAAGGAAAACCCAGCAAGGGCCTTACCATAGTGAAGAGAGTCCCAAAGCTTGGTAAAAATCTTGCTAGAACAGATTAAAAATAAATAAATAAAAAAACAACTTATTACAACGAATTGAGCACATTTGTGCTACCAAGATTTTCACTGAGTTATGAGACTTTCTTCACTATGGTAAGGCCCTTACTGGTTTTGCATATTCTTTTCTTGCAAATATATCATACCTAACTCTGATGGTTTATTTTCCTTAAAGGCGTAGAACACCTTGAACAAAAAAGTTGTGTAATATCCTAACAAACCTAAAAATCAACGAACATTCGGCCAAAGTCATTGATTTCTAATTTATTTTCCATTCACAAAATCATAGCTGCGGGTTTGTGACGTCACAGCTTACTAGTCCACTCGCGCAGAAACAGGTGAGCTGCGACGTCACAAACCCGCAGCTGCCATTTCAGGAATGAAAAATAAATTAGAAATAAATGACTCCGGCCAAATCAACGTTGATATTTAGGTACATTAGGATACAGTATTACACAACTTTTTTGTTCAAGGTGTTCTACGCCTTTAATATATCTTTTAGAAAATGCATAATTAATTTTATACTACGACTTATTTAATAATTATGTATTTAGGAATGTTACCATTTAGTTTTGTTCCAATTTATTCATGATAATATGCATGATTTATTGATTGCTAAGCATTTTTGCTCTTGTCAATTTAATTTTGATTTTGAACATTAATAATAACATATTTAATTTATTTTATATACGTACTGTATATTGTTTTTAAGTCTAAGCCTGAAAACTACTTTACCTCTAATACCAAAATGTTTTATAATTTTACTGTAATTTATATCAAAAGTACAAAATTCAGTATTTCAGTTTATATTTAACTTTATTGCTATATTGTAATATAATATTTTTAGCATGTAGTTTTTGAAAATGTGGCATTAAATAAAAATAAAATAAAAAAGAAATCAGGAAGAGCTTTGGCATAGTGACGAGATGTCTTTAAGTTTTGTGATTCTCTAGCACAGAAATAATAAAGTAAAAGTACTATCATATTTATTACTGTATCTCTGTGCTAGCAAGATCTTCACCAAACTATAAGATATCTCTTCAATGTCCCTTACATGTCTTCCGACTCCCTGTATAAATTTATAGACAAGCATGATTCAAGCTTTTACACTCTAGCGTCGCAATTGGCAGCCAAAACTACTCTTTACAAATAATGCATCACCAAGGTTTGTGGTCTTGTTGTCACCTGAGCGTAACAATTCCGAGTAGTTATCTCTGTTTACGTCATACATTATATCGTTTTTGACCTTTGGTCTACCTTATCAATCCTTATCATATAATAGTTCAAATTGCCCCCAAACGTATCGCAGTGTTCCCTAGAGAGGGAAATTTAAAACGGTGTGTCTAAAAAAATCAGCCAAGAGTCGGAAGACATGTAAGGGACATTGATATCTCTTCACTATGGTACCCTTTACTCTCAAATTAATCATAATCAACTGCAATTTGTTTTATTTTCCTTATCTCTTAAAATTGAAATAGAAAGAAAAAATTGACTTAAAATTTTAGTTAAATTGAATAATTTTTTTTTTAATAAATGCCACATTTTCAATGCGCATGATGTAAGATAATGTATTAATATAATTTATTTGCCGAATGTTTTGTTGTTTTCTTTGTTTTGATGTTGTGAGCTTGTTTTTGGCCAGATATGCTGACAGCTGGTGTTCCTCTAAGTTTCAACATTCTAAAAGGTAAGTTATTTCAATGTAGCATGTTGATGTTCTTGTTATTTGTATGTACTTATCTTCTCTTTTCTTTATCTTTTATTGAAATTATTAATATTATAGTAACAATAATATGTACCATTAAAATGCTTTCAATGGATTATAGGAGGTATGTTCATTACTATTTATTAAAACTTTCATAAGACAGTTTGTTCAAATAATTTATAAAACTAATACTGTCAAGTGGGGTGACTTGGGCCAAATTAAAAAAAAAAAAAAAAAAAAAAAAAAAAAAAAAAAAAAAAATCAGTCCCTAACAAAAGCTCACAGGATTTGTGAAACAAAAACTAAAGTAAAACTTGGTTTCTGTTTTTGTTTAATGTTTCTATGAGTTATGGGAGTAAATAATTTTTGACAATTTAGCCAAAGTCAACCTTTTTTTTTGACAGCAACAACAAAGGCGTAGAACACCTTGAACAAAAAAGTTGCGTTATATCCTAACAAACCTGAAAATCAACATTGATTTGGCCGGAGTCATTGATTTCTAATTTATTTTACATTCACAAAATGCCGCTGCTGGTCACTGACGTTACAGCTCGCCTGGTCCACGCGCAAGTAAACGGGGCGAGCTGTGACGTCAGTGACCGGCAGCAGCATTTTGTGAATGGAAAATAATTTGAAAATCAATGACTCCGGCCAAATCAACGTTGAATTTCAAGTTTGTTAGGATATTACGCAATTTTTTTGTTCAAAGTGTTCTACGCCTACAAGCTATTTACAAAAAAAAAAAAAAAAAAAAAAATAATAATAATAATAATAGGCTAATAATAAATAAATAAATAAAAAATAAACTCTTTTTCTGAGAAATATAGTTTAACATACTTAAACAAGAGCCACAGAACTATATGAAATTTGCTGCATGTAATATTAAAATCTTGTAAATTAAGTTGGGAACACCTTATGGAAAACTTACAAAATAACTTTTCTATTGGCACATTATTTCCAAACATGCTGTACAGTACCTAAAAATCAACATTGATTTAACTGCACTTGTTTGTTTCTAATTTAGTTTTATTATTATTATGGTATCATAATATATAGGATATTATGCTTTAATGGTCAAAGGTCAAATATAAATAATTAAAAATCAATAAGTATGGCTAAATTAATGTACTTATTCTACCCTTTTAATTATATTTAACAATATTTAGCAACAGTTTTTGCATTTCATCAACTTTCAATTTAATGTGCTCTAATTGTTCAACATAATTTTATTTTATTTTTTTATGTGATTATTATTTTTGCTGCAAATAATGTGAAATGGAAAATAAAATAATTAGGGTTCTACTAAGATTTTTTTTTTTTACAAGTTCAAGTGGATAACGGACCAAGACGAGCACCATGACTTTTTTTTTCTTCCTTTGTCTTTGTCTTTGTCTTTTTTTTTTTTTTTTTTTTTTTTTTTTTTTTTTTTTTTTTTTTTTTGCACCAACCACCATGTTTTTTTCTGTAACTATATTTTCAGGTACTGTGTATTGGGATATAATCTGACTAGGAAGTTATTTTGTAAGTTTTTCATGTCTTGAAGTCAAAACTTGGATCATCCCAATTAAAATATTAAAACCTAGGATAGTGGTCAATTCTTATCACATTTCTTATCCCACCCCTGCAACAGCATCCATAAAATTAGCACCATTCAAACTTGATCACTGCACTAACAGTAAGAATGAGACCGCTGTTCTAGACTATTGGGTTGTTGATGTGTTTCAACTATTATGCTTTATTACTAAAAACAGTTTTTGTAATTTGCATAAGTTCTAAAATAATGATCATAATAAACTAGACTTTCCAACTTTTCTTCATCTCTTTCATATTCCTCTATTATATACATAGCTAAAATTGTAGATATAGCTGCTCTACTTATCCTGTTTTAGAAAATAAATATTAAAGAAAAAACTTAACAAATGTTTTGCTTTTTTTTTATGTTTGCAGAAAGACTAAGAGCTTCTAGTTCCAGCACCTCATCATCTAACACAGCAGTAAGTTGATTGTTGTTTTGAATTAAAAAATTTCATGTTGGAAAAATACAAATCTTACAGTGAGAAATATCAAAATTGTCTTTAGGGGTTAATTTTGTTTCATATTCTAAAAGAGGGCATTGTCCTGAATTGATCAATATTCAAAATTCTAATTTTTGAGTTTATCAAGTTTTTTTTTTTTTTTTTTTTTTTTTTTGGAAAATCGAAACATCATATCACGGGTGTCAATTTATGCATTTAGGAAAAAGTTGACGCCCATGACGTCAAAAATCAAGTAAACATCCTTAATAAACTCAAAAATTATAAATTTGCATATCTATTGATTCAGAGTGATGTCCTCTTTAAGAATCTGCTATGAAATTACCTACTATAAACAATTTTGATCTTCCTCATTATTTGAAGAGAGATGTTTTAAGATGAAGCAAGAAGGTAGAAAAAGAGAAGTGGGGGAGAAGATAAGCATACTTACGGAATAATGGGAAATTTGTACTAAAGCCTGGCCTGTTAAAATTAATACTAAAAAAAATATATATATAGGCCTATATATAACATTAAAAAAGGGGGAAATAAAAGTACTAGATAAAAGTTTTGTACTTATGTATTTTTTTTTTTAATTGTGTTACAGAGTCCTTTCATCACTACTTCTCATGGACATCCTGGATTTACTCCTCAGAAAGTGGGCAAAAGTACACCGGTAAGTTTTGTTATTTTTATTTTATTTTTCCATTTTTCACATAAAAAGTTGCAATTTTTAAATCTGACATATACTTCTCTAAAATTTTAAATTGTGATAATTTGTAGCAAATGTTTATTTATGATCTATTTAAAAAGCGTTTTTATTTAGATTTGTTCCCCCCTTTCTCCTTAAAAAATTTTCAAGTTGTGATGTAGTTCATAAACCTTGACTTAAAAAGTTTGTAATCAGCAATAATTACATAAAATTGAATCTCATGTTTGAATGTTTTACCTTGCAGGGAGATTCTCGTACACCAAAGCCCCCCAAGCCCCCAGAGAAACCCCTGATGCCATACATGCGCTACAGTCGCAAAGTATGGGACCAAGTAAAGGCACAGAACACAGAGCTCAAACTATGGGAGATTGGCAAGATCATCGGCCAGATGTGGAGAGATTTGCCAGAGGATGACAAACAAGAGTACGTCGAGGAATACGAAGCTGACAAAGTAAGTGCAGTTCAGCTCTCTTTACCTGGAGTGACTTTTACTCATGTTGGAATCATTGGCATGGTCGTTAAAAAAATCAAGTAAAAATATATATATATATATATATATATTCTAATTTGGGGCGATTTCTTTCAACTGTTACAATTTTTAATGAATAATATGGTCTAATTGACTAATAAATGAAAAACTGTTTTTAGGCTAACTTTTAGCGATTTGGCTCAAATCTGCTTCCATTTCTACTTATTACGCATGCGCAGTAGGTACGTCGAAACAAAAGATTATGTAAGCAAAATCGCTTAAAGTCGTATTCAAAACAGTTGGTCCTTTATTTTAGTCAATTTTGTTTCATATTCTAAAAGCAGTATGTAACTGCTCGAGTTATTATTATTAAAAAAAAAAAAAAAAAAAAAAAAAGTCATTGATTCCTACATATTATACCCGTTTGTACAGTACTTGTATGTGGTTTTCTTTACAGATATTAATTGCAATAAAACAAATAATAATTAAACATGAACTAAACATGGAGATGATTTTGATAGTTGATCATGTGATTTTCTTAACTTATGTTTTTGAAGTACAGTCAACTGGGGTGACTTTGAACACCCTCACCTGGGGCCTCATTTTAGAAATTTGAAGAATCTTACTATTCAACTTTTTTTTATTTTATTATTTTTTTTTTTTTATCTTAATGACATGTTTTAAAAATTTTAAAATGGGTGCCCAAAGTAGAGATAAATGGGTGTTCAAAGTCACCCCGGTTGACTGTAGTAAAGTTTGCTAAGGAGGAAGTTAACCCTGGCAAATTTAGAGAGAAGAAAATAGAACAAGGCAGCTAAGAATGAGTGTTGTACTTACAATGGTTGCGACTATTATAATTAGTTATTAAAGTTTTACTGTAATGTTATTGATGTATTCTAAATTTATGTGTAAAAATGTAGACATGTAATTTTGATGTGTACGTCGAATATCCAACTTTCATATCACTCCTTATTAAATTTTAGGATGCAAAGTTCTTTATTATTATTTCATGATTTCTCGGTACCATTATTCTAAATACTGGCAGAAAAATATTTTTATTTATTTATTTTTTTTTTTTTTGCTGCTGTGCTTTGGATTAAGAAGGTCCAAAATAAAGATACTGTAGAATAATTAATTACAGATTAACTATTTTCAAATGGAGGGATTCAAAATGTTACATGACTTTTTTTTTAACGTCTTTATTTATAGAGTGACATTTGCTGAAAATTTTATAGGTGGTAGCTGTTGTGTAGTAAACTTTAAAATAATACTAAATTTTGATAACAATAGAAGCACAAAAAGTGGATATACAGTATCGGACCTTTAAACTTGAAAGAGAAAAATTAAAATGATTTGAAAGCGCAACTAAACTGTTTGTTGCCGTGGTAACAACGTATTTCAGGCTGAATACACCGAAGCTCTGAAGACGTACCAGAGCTCTCCGGCTTACGTAACATGGATGAGCAACAAGATGAAAGGTATGTGGAGCACGAGAGAGGAGAAGGGGAGGCTACATACATACGTACACACTTTTTTTGCAGGCATTTTTTTTGTTACTTATGTCTATACGCTTGCTATATAACCCAAATGCTATAAATATATAAATTAAATCACCTATATATTTTTTTTTATTTGCCTGCTTGCTACTTAATATCATTAGCTTTTTTTGCGCCAACCCCTTCCCCCCCTCCCTCACTCCACTATTGATATGATTGATTGATATATATAATAATTCAAATCACCCTCCACTCTTGTATGCCCACACTATACTATATAATGCTATGTAATCAAACTATATTATACCTTTCATCTACTTTTTATTATTATTATTGCTATAGGATGACGGACGCTGATTATGCTGCATCTTTCTTTTTTATTATTTTAGTTTACCTTTTTTATAAGTTAAATTATTGTGAATTAACATGAATTAAATTTCTTTCTGAGGCACCAGTTTTAATATATATATATATATATATATATATATATATATATATATATATATATATATATATATATATATATATATATATATATATATATATATATATATATATATATATATATATATATATATATATATATATATATATATATTGAAAGTCTTGCACTCAAGAATTAAATTATGAAATTTGTCACAGATGATCATATAAATTTAAGTTTTTAATCAACAGTTTTCCTTCTATCATTTTAATTTTGAGGTACAAGTCTTTTTATGTGTATTTAAAAGATAAGGCGACAATTTTATATCATGTTTTCACAAAAATTTGACTTAAAAATTCATAGCTGTTATGAATATTCCTGCTATGGTATAATGATTTTAATTACGAAAACAACAGAAATGCCTTTTTTGCTTATTTTTTTCATTTTTTTTTTTTTTTTTTTTTTTTTTGCTTGTGTACTATTTCAGTCCGAGTATGATAAAGCCCTCAAAACGTACCACAATTCCCCTTCCTATTTGGCCTACGTTGCTGCTAAAACAAAGGGAAAGACGGGTAAGCTTTTCATTAGTTAACATTGGTGTCGTTATATATTATATATGTGTTCAGTTTTTTATCTGTTAAATCAAAAGTACATAGTTTTTGTTTTTATATCATGTTTGCTGATTGTTCGTTGGTATTTAGGAGGAGTTAGGGGGGGGGGGGGGGCTTAAAAATTCAGGATATGTTCAAGTCCTGTTTACACCAAATAATATTTGCATCATGTAATAAATTTTATTGGTTATTTGATTAAATGATTAAATATAATGTGTGATGGAAATAAATATTGCTATTTGAACAGGACTTTAGTCTAAAATACAATGAACTTCTTTTTAAAATATGTAATTAATTATTAGGAAAGTTTAAAACCATTTCGGTTTGAATTGATAATCAAAGATTAAAGATAGGAGGAACCAACAAGTGCCTTACCACGATGAGGTCCGTAGCTTGGTGAAAGTCTTGGTGGCACAGGTTACACAAATATATTTACAAGTTTTAAAGACGTTTCGAGGGCAACAGTCCTCTTCTTCAGTTGTTTAGAGTTGCTTAGACTTCACTCTAAGCAACTGAAGAAGAGGACTGTTGCCTTCGAAACGTCTTTAAAAATTGTAAATATATTTGTGTAACCTGTGCCACCAAGATTTTCACCAAGCTACGGACCTCATCGTGGTAAGGCGCTTGTTGGTTTCTCCTATCCTTAATCTTTGATTCTTTTTAAAATAGTACATTATTTATTGTATGCAAAAATTGCTAAATAGTTTGTTTTTTTTTCTTGCTGAATTGTTTTTAGTTACTGTAAATTTTGAGTAACAAAAAAACAAGTTAGTGATGGGGCTCTCAAAATTTTGAGACAATATTGAATAGAAGCGCTATTGAAATTTTTGTGTAAAATAAATATTGAGCCCACACTTTTAAAAAGACCATCACTGCCATCATTTTAGACTAAATTGGTTGAAAAATTAAGTATTTTTAAATGGTTTGTTTATTTATTGATTTGTTTAGGGTGAAAGGTGGGAATTATAATAACAATATGGCCCAAATTATTGCCACTGCATCACAGATAGCTCTACAAACTTAAATTGTTTTAAATATATTAAAGAGTAAGGTTAGAATAAAAAGCCAAGAAAAGGACTTTGACAACGTGAATTTTTTTAAATGAACATTAAAGTTTAAGGGCTTATTTCTATAGCTTGTTACTAGAAAACACAATGCTTGATTTGATAGCTATTTTGCCTGGCTTTATTCCCATTTCACACATATGCATGTTTGCCTTGCAGACAAATTTAACCAAAGTGCTTGCTTATGGCATGTCCATTTTCATTAAACAAGCATAATTCAGTTGTTATTGTTTTTTTATTAATTTTTTATTTATTTTTTTAGTTGTTTTTGTGGGAATGTTTAAACAAATTTTGCACCTTAAGAAAAAGAAATAATTAGATTTAGTTTTATAAAATATCAATACTGTTAAAATTTAAAATTTCTTGGAAAACTTCGGTAAAAAAAAAAAAAAAAAAAAAAAAAAAAGTTTTGCTTCCTTATCCCACTTGCCAATGTGCCTAGTGGTCACTCACTTCTAAAGAGGGTGCTTGTATGAATAAAATTTTACAGATATCAAATATATTGTATTAATTCAAATTTCTTGTAAATTTAAATGATATAATGCTTTCTAATGTGTGTGCTTGTCCAGACCATTTGACTTTGGTTTTATGGAAAACAAGTTAATTCTATTGTTTTGATATATTGCGAAATTACATTGGGGGGAAAGGGAAAACCAATGCAAGCTTCTACACTTTAAAAGTGAGCATCCACTCAAGGTACGCCATGGCCAAAACATGATTGGAAATTTTTACAACCGGATGCACCCCTTAAAGGCGTAGAACACCTTGAACAAAAAAAAGTTGTGTAAGATCTCAAAAAAAAAAAAAAAAAAAAAAAAAAAAAAAAAAAAAAAAAACTAAAAATCAACGTTGATTTGGCCTAAGTCATTGATTTCTAACTTATTTTCCATTCACAAAATGCCACTGGCGGTCACTGACGTCACAGCTTGCCCGGTTTACGTGCAACAAACAAGCGAGCTGTGATGTCAGTGACCGCCAGCGGCATTTTGTGAATGGAAAATAAATTAGAAATCAATGACTCCGGCCAAGTCAATGGTGATTTTCAGGTTTGTTAGGATAGTACGCAACTTTTTTCCCCAGATAACCGCCAAAATTATAACGGGTGATCAATTGAAGTTAATACATGTTAAATGTTATTGCTATAATTTGATAAGAATCCAAGAAAAGGGAATGCTTCCAGTTGAAATAAGATTTCATCTTGGTTTTGACAATGGTTTACCTTTTTCTGGGCAAATAAAATTTGATAAAAGAGAATTTAACAAAGTATAAGAAAAGTCCTACAGTTTTTTTTTTTATCTTTATTATTGTCTTAAAGCAGTACAATACATTTATTTGGAGACTTCAGCTCCATATAAATGTATTTTTATTCAATAAAATAATAAAGATAAAAGACAAATCAGTACAGGGACTTTTTGTTTTGCTAATTACGGACCTTTAATGTGGCATTAGACATTGTAACATTTAATCATACAATTTAAATTTGTCTAGATTATTTTTATTATTTTGTATTAAAATGTTATAATGGAAAACAGTGCGATGTAAAAGGTCTGATTTTGATTGTTCAATTTCTGTCCGATTACTTTAGTTTTGCATGTGTGTTGTTGGGTTATAATTTTTAATATTACAAATTACAAGTAATACAACTGGCATTATAAACAATTGTATAAAAACACAACTGGTACCATATTATGGAATTTTTTTTAAGGGGAGGAGGTCAATGAGTGATGTTTTCAGAACTGAAAAACTTGGATTTTTTTTTTTAACAGTTGAGATATTATTTAATAATTTTTACTATTTTGCATATAAATAGAAAAGGAAAAAAACAAAACAAAAACAGTCTCCCTGTTTGTGCCCAAATGCTACATTTTTTTTTTTTTTTTTTAACTCAAATTTTACACATTAAAAATTAATTTCTCAGTATGTGCATAAAAAGTAATTTAAAAAACTTGTTTTTAAAAATACATATTACAAATTAGTTTGACAGTACTATAAAGACACATCTCAATGTTACGATCTCAAGTCATTACTTGACACAACAGAAACACTAGTAAACCCTGCCCTGGATGAAATACCATTCAATAACTCTTTTTAACATAAGTGTAAATGAGTAAAATGTTTAATATTATCTCAACTAGGCAGTGCTTACCTTTATTGTTCAATCAGGGTTTCTAGTATCCTGGAAAACCTTGAAAACCTTGAAAATGCAGGAAATTTGACCCCCCCTGGAAAACCCTTGAAAATGCAGTAAAAATGACTAAAAAAACCTTGAGTTTTTATTTTTGATGTATAAAAACATCATCATTATTATATAAATATACAAAGAAACGAATTTTGAATAAAATTCCGCATTTTTATGAAACTATTCCCATTGAGGGGCCTCTATTTTTTTCCTCGTTATGGCTTTTAGGGAAAGTACCGAAATTAAAAAAAAGTTTGGGAGTTTTATTTTACTTTTGTAGTAAAAAGTGTAGCAAGGTTACTTTGCTATGGGCAGTGTTTTATAAAAGTATAACATTAAATTGTTTATTTATTTTTCTTACTATATACGGTACCCTAAAATTAGTTAATTCCCATATTATTATCATCAAATATATTCCTTGAAAAGTAAAAATATACCTTGAAAATGCAGGAAAAATGATATTGAAAAACTACTAGAAACCCTGTTCAATAGAGACCTTTAACAGAGAAGCGCCATCCACATGTTTAGGCAGACCCACATACAGTATGCCTACTTCACTTTATTTCAAGTCAACAATAGAAGCACAGAGCAGGCCATTCTGAGCCACCAGTTAAATCCCTTGTCAACTTAATTTTTTATCATTTAGATTACTAGATTAATAATTACCATACCTTATTATCCATGAATTAGACACCACAACGTTGATTTTGTATTTATTTTCATTTTGACGGTTATCTCATGCATCTGACGTCACAATGTACCGATGGGGCCGTGAGGGAGTGCAAAGAACTTGAGGGAGGGGCTTAAATTTATCACATAACCAGAGCGGTTACTGTGATTGGCGGGAGTACATTGTGACGTCTGATGCGTCAAAATGAAAATAAATGAAAATACTGTAAATACAAAATCAACATGGTGGTGTCTAATTCATGGATAATAAGGTATGGTAATTATCAATCTAGTATTCTAAATGATAAAAAAGTAAGTTGACAAGGGCTTTAAAGAGTGGTTATGCACGCTTTCAGGGCTTTCACACTGTTACGTTCTCTGATTGGTGCCTTAGAATGGCCTGTTCTGCTGCCTTTGATGCCTCAAATAAAGTGGTGTAGGCTTATTGTATTGCATATGGGAACCTGCTTAAAACATGAAGATGGGAATTCTCTATTAAAGCTCTCTAAACAGATTGTAGCATAGAGGTGAAGTACTGTTTTTTGTTTGTTTGTTTGTTTGTTTTTTCCCCCATTGGAAAGTTGACAATTTAAAGCAAAAATATTTTGATATGATATTTGAGCTCAGCTCATTGACCTCCAACCGTTACTTCAACGTACAGTCCAGTTGCATACATTGTAGTATTAGCTAACAATACTGTGAGGCTGACTGTTTGTATGAATACAGCTCAACAAGCTGCCGAGGAGAGGGAGACACATGATCGATCTTCAGGGGCAGGAGGCAAGGGTGCAGACCGCAGAATTGATATCCAGCCTGCCGAGGATGAAGATGGTAAGTGCACACCATTGTAAAAAAAGGGGGGGGGAGGTTCAGTTCATGGTATTAGGCACTGTAGAACCAACAAGATTCTAAGTTCACAATTGATTAGTTGTCCAATATTTTCATTTTTTTTTTTTAAGCAACAAGTTAATGAATTCTTTTTAGAATAATTTTTTAGACACTGGATTCTTATGGAAACAGAAACCATGTAACTAAAAAAGTAGCAAATTTTCAATTTTCCTACTTTTTGCTTGTCATTGATACAAATATTAAAATAATGCAAATTGATTTGATGAGGATATCAATATTACCTATACTATAAAATGTTCAAGTGTTGCAGAAGTTGAACCTGTGTTTTAATTTTCAGATCAAGATGATGGGCTATCAGTAAAACACGTGGCTTACTCGCGATACCTACGTAACCATCGTCTCATCAACGAGATCTTCTCTGACGCTGTAGTTCCTGACGTCAGATCTGTGGTGACCACAGCACGCATGCAGGTGCTCAAGAGACAAGTGCAGTCACTAACCATGCACCAGGTCAGTTTCTTTACCATCCAAGCAGTCCTAACTATTTTTAAAACATTGTCATTCATATCTAGAAATCTGACTGCGTATTTGCAACCATTTATCTTTTTTTAAAAGGGATCGTGTAAAAATCGTAGCACATAATTTTCTACATTTCAAAGAAAAAGAGGGGGGGGGAGTTAAAAGCAATTGAATTACCTAATAAAGCAATTTTAAGCCAACTGTGTTAAAATTAACATGATTTCAATTCTTGATTTCTGTGTGCAAATTTCTTGAAATTCTATGAAGCTATGATTTATTTGTTATTGATTTCAATTTCTGGATCACAAAAAAGTGGATCATTAGACTTTCTCTACACTCGTCTTATATTTTTATGACACAACAAAAATGAAGCTTGAAATGTGATGATATATTACAGAAAAAACTAGAGGCAGAGCTACAACAAATAGAAGAGAAATTTGAAGCCAAGAAACGTAAATTTCAAGAAACTAGTGAGACGTTTCAAGAGGAGCTGAAGAAGGTAATCAAGGTCAATACAAGCACATTTTCTACCTCTTTTTTTCATTCTTAGTATGCAATGTCTGTAGTTCTGGTGGTAGGTAGTTGATGGGTAGTGCATGAGAATAATAGGTTACAAGTACAGCCAATGCAACATTACAATAAATGTATTATAAATTTAAAAAAAAAAAGCATGTGATTTTTGAATAGTAAAAAAAGTATTATGTACCTATTAAGTTAATAATAAATAGATAGACCTATTAATTTTAAAAAGTTAAAAAATACAGTACTTTTAAATTTTAGTAGTATTGTTAACGGTGAACCTCAGACCTAGAACGCCCCCTTTTTTCAAAAACTTATCGTAAAATATTTTAAAAATTATTTTTGGATAGATCTCATCTTTACAAAATAGAAGTTCAAGTATAATTTCTTCATAATTGCCATACATTTCTCACAATTAATTTTTAACCATTTTTATTTTGCCGCGAAATTCAAAATCAATGTTATTCAAATGGGCAAACTAGCGCTTAATTTTCTCAAACCAGAAATATTTTTGAAATATAAAACAAAAAGTGATCGATAGAGCTTGGACATATCTATAACGTCAGAAAGTTTCAAAAAAAGTTGTCTAACCAAAATTTTTTTAAATTGAAAAAACAAAAACACAATGCTAATCATATGTAAATTTTAATCCTAATTATCTCGAGTCACAAATATTGTTTGAATATTCTGTTAACTGGAGCTCGTAGATCATGACATTTTTTAACCCCCTTATAGTTTTTAAAAAAAGTTGTCGAACCAATTTTGAGATATTTTGCTTTTGCTAGGTCTGAGGTTAATCCTTAAATAGGCCTATATTTTAGTACTAAACTTAAACACATTGTATAGATAAATTTCCTCATTTATGTTTTTTTTTTTATTATTAATTATTTATTTATTTTTAAATTTGAAGAAAATTGGGACTCATAATAACATGTGGTGAATGGAGAATTGTTTTCTAGGCTGACTCCAGTAAATAGCATTGTAAAGGTGGAGGAGAGAAAGGGTCTGTGAATGCAGTTTGTACATCTGACCAAAAGTTTAAGAATGGGGCTGCGCTTTCTCATAAAGATAGTATAGTTGCCTATACAAAACATTCTCAAACTTTTGTTCAGAGCTGTACACATTTCAATTCTATTTCTTGATACTGTAGTACGTACCTTATTGGTATTTAGATCCCCACTAGTGTAAACAGTTATGGCAGCTTGAGACACTATGATTACAGCACTGTCAACGTGCAGTAGACGACGATACATTCAACAAGATGGTAGAACGTCAGTACGAGCTGATACGTAAGGAGCGTGAAGAGCGAGCACAGCGTGCCCTAGCTCCTCCCCCCACCCAACCTACTGCTACGTCACCTGCTGCCACACCTGTGCAGGATGAGAGCAGTCAGCAGTCTGCACAACAAGTCACCACTCCTGAGTCTGCTACCAGCAAAAGTCCAACTCCAGACAGCAAGGATGATGAAAATACCAACAGTCAGCAACCTCCCACTCCTGCTCAGGTATGTTATGTTAGGGGTAGTGATTTAAGATGCTCACTCATTTAACATTTTAAAAAGTAGGGCCTTACCTAAGTTTAACATGTAAGGAATAGGGGTATACTCGTATAGTTTTATTATGGGTGGGTATAGGTAATATAATGTCTTGTAAAAGCATTGATTTTCAACCGGGGGCAGAGGTGGAGGGCTCCAGCCGCTTGATGACAATTTTTAAACAGCTGAAAGAAAATTGCAGGCGACAAATTCAATTTGGCTCAATATTTAAGGCAGTAAGGTACCAACCTAATATATCAAAAACTGGAAGTGTTTTGAGTCTAAATTTGGTGTCATTGTGTAGCTAAGGGGTTACACCTAGCCGTGATAAAAATTTCAAGATGTTTGATCGTCCCGAAAAAAAGATAAAAATTATTGAAATTAACATTGGGCCGTATGGGCTTAAAATTTTAAAAAATCATATAAAATTAATGTGCACGATGACCCCCCAAATATTTATATATTTGAAATTGTCTCAAGCTGAAGTATCATTGTGCAAAATTTCAATTTTTTTTGACAAGAAAAGTTTGAGTCTAATGGCCGACGTCGGTACCGTACTTCCTTAAAATATTTTTGTTGCCTTTTTTTTTTTTTTTTTTTTTTTTTTTTTTGCTATGTCTATACTGTACAAGGACTTAATCCGCATATTTAAATCAGAGTGGATTAACTTTTTCATTAAGTTGCACATTAATTTTTTTTAATCTACAGGCATTATGACAAGGCATTATGACATAATATAAGAGCTCTCTTGATATATTTGATAACCTACAGTTTGTGCCACAAATGCTACTAACACATGATCATACTTTATATTTCAGGAGGAGACAAGTGCACAAGAACGTTGTGGCGCTGACAGTTCTGAAGATTCTCAGCCTCCTACATCAGGAGCTACTCCTGCTCCAGCAGCACAGAAAGTTACAGTTGGACCACCAGGAAGTGAGGATTCAGCCTCTCAGTCAGAGGTAGGTGGCTCTACCTGGCTTCTACAGAATGTGCATCACTAACTTTTATTTTAACACACAAACAAAACCAGCTAAATATTATACTCTTGTTGATATATAGGTATCATAAGCATAAAGTAACATGCAGGGGCTTTTAATTATTATTATTATTGTACTTAAAAAATGATCTGCGTAAAGGTAGGTTTAGATAGATTAATATGATACTTTTGCTAATAGTCATGTATAGGAAAGAAATGATCACTTTTGTTAACATTATGCATTTATTTATATCGATGCCTCCGCGTCAAAAGCGAGCATCTACACTTTCCAGATTTCCGACAAAACGACTATCTACACTTTCCGAGCAGTGCTGTAACTCGACTAGCGGCCATACGCTTAACATTGAAGATGCTCGGAAAGTGTAAATAGTTGTTTTCTTGGAAATCTGGAAAGTGTAGATGCTCACTTTTGACGCGGAGGCATCGATATAGAAACCATGAATATCTTGAAGAACAAATATTTATTATTTTGATTTAATTACTTTCGCTAAAGCATCAAATACTTGCCTTTTTGAAAAACTTAAATTGGACATTTAATAAATTAAGGGAAATTAAGCATTATGTTTAGCTTTAATGACTTAAAAAGAAAAGGGGAAGAGGAAACCAGCAAATAGCATAGTAACGAGATGTCTTATAGTTTGATGAAAAATCTTGCAATCAGCGATAATATAGATGGATTTAGTTACAAGACACCAAGAGAATAGAAGTACTTGTGCCTTTGTCCGTCCTTACACACAGACAAAAATAAATGAGTAATAATTATGCTAGCTCATTTTCAGCACAATTTGTTTACTACAGCATAACGATGGCTCCGCGGAAAACTGAACTATCTATAGTCTCCGCGCGCCTCAAATTTGGAATTTGATATTCCAAATTTGAGGCGCGCGGAGACTATAGATAGTTTGGTTTTCCACGGAGCCATCGATAATCTATGCTATACTTCACAATTACTATGTTACAATAGCATAAATATGTGTTTTTTAGCATAATTATTTGTGTTATTATAATTTAGTATCATTTGTGCTATTATGACGTAATAGCAGAATAAATTACGTAATTTATTCTTTCTGTACAGACTTTGAGAGAAACTAGTAAGTCTGTAAGTATGTACTAACGTAAGGTACACAATGCTTTTGTCTTATTTTTAGACGTTACGAGTGGAAAGGAACCCAATATTGTTTTTGCTAGCAAGATTTTTCACTTCAATACATACTTTTAATTTACTAGTCGAATGTGTATGGTTAGAGACTGGATTTTTAGGTGAAAATTACAATTACGCCTTCAAGTTTGATATTAAGGCTTTTTGCTTCATAATCTACTGTATGTTTATAAAATTTACTACGTTATTGCTATAAAAAAAAAGTCAAGAAATAATAGTTAAATCCAAACACACAGTAAATTATAATACAGGTAAATAACTTATGATTTTTGCAGGTGCAACCACCATTTTCACCTATAAATTCAGTCTCTAGTTATTTATAAGTGAGGATTAATTGGTGCTTTTTAAAGTAAATTAGAAATGCTGTTCGTAAACCCTGTTCTCTGCACCAAAAATGATGATCGCCTATGGTTATTGAAATGGAATGCGCATTTTTTGGTGCAAGAGAACAGGGTTTACGAACAGCGTGTTGTTCATAAACTCTGTTTTCTTGCACACACACATAAAAGTGCATTCTATTTGAATAACCATAAGTTGGCAAAAAACAGGGTTTACGAACAGCATTAATATTGCAATTTTTAACAAACAAGTAAAGCAACTACTATAATTTTAAAATTTTAATTACAAAAATATAAAGCATTTTTTAAGTGTTTTGTTTATTATCAGTAAATTATATTTATACAATATTGAATTTTTGATATAATGTGATTTTTGATACAATTTAAAGATGTTTTAAAATATTGTAAATTTCTTGCCAATATAGCATTCAAATTACACTTTTCTCAAGCTGGTTTTGTACAAACACTACTACACACTTTTTTTAATTTCAGTAGTTATTCACTGTAGATTTTTTATAATAACTTTTTCATTTATTTTCTTATTTTTTTGGTGAAGGTACTTTTTTTATTAATGTAACAAAATCTTATAAAGAAAATCTCTTATTTTAAAACTAATAAAATGTATTTTATATAAGTTATATTATGATTTTATTTATTTTAATAATTTATAAATGGTTTGGCATTTCTCTTATTTTTTTTCTATTAATTTCTCTATTATTTTTATACATAGATTTTTTATTTACTAATTATCTTTTAATGCTAAAGGGAGGATTAAACTAAAAAAAATTAACTAACAAAAGAAAAAACATGCAGTAGCTACTGAAAGTTTTTATTAAAGCCTTGTTCACATGTTGTAGTATTTTGACTGTGAAATAAATTTAGTTGCACCAATCAGTCACTTCTAAAAATTCATTAAAATATTGAGGACTGATTATTGATTTTTTTTTTTTTTTTTTTTTTTTTGGTAAGGGCTTTGAAATTAAGATATTAAAAAGAGCATCTTGTGTCATAATTTCAAAATAACTAGCATTGTGAGAAAAAAAAAACAAAAAAAAAAAAAAAAAAAAACACTTTATATTAGTGGCATACTAATAACTAGTACATTCACCATGATCAAATTTATTACATACTGTATTAAAAGTATTGCATTTTGTGAACAGGCCATAATACATACTGTAGTTAAATTTGTAGTTATTAAAGAATAATAGGCTATATTTTGCTACAAGAAATGAAGCTTTATTGCAGTGATATTGCAGTGATGGTAGAAAAATCTATTTTCTAAAAAGTGCACTTGCGTTTTGCTATTCTCATCTATATCTGTGGTAGATTTTGTTCAAATGTCTCATTTTTTAAATTTTTATACAATAAATATAGCTTCCCCCCTTTTTTTTATTAATTAAAATGATTTAGTGTATTAATTTCTTGTAATTTTTGCAAGTAAAAAGAAAAAAGCATTTAAATTTCTAAATTTAAAGTGTTATTACTATAGTTCATACTATAGTTTTTTTAATAATATTGAAATTACATATTTTTTTTATTTAAAAGCATTAGATTTGAACTGCACATTAACATTTGAAGGCCAGTTCACATGATGCCATAAAAATATAGTAACGTAAAAATTATCATTTCAAATATATGTATTGAAATATTTTATATGGCTAAATGGAAACTAGACTTTTATTTTTATATAACATCAAAATTATGTTGAATATCAAAGTAAAGGTTACACGGTATTTGGTACAGTAGTCCATCTCCTATAGCGGGAATGTCAGATCAATTCCGCGCGCCTCCTTCATCAAGTCACAAGGAACTTTACGTTTTTACAGCGTGTGCACAGGAGCTGCGTCATAAAATAAATGCAACTAAGCTGCGTGTACTGCGCGTACTGCGCACGCACGCTGCAAAAACGCAACGTTCTTTGTGACTTGCTGTAGGAGGAGCGCGAGTAACCAATCTGACATTCCCGCTATATGAGATGGACTACTGTACCATATACTGTGTAAAGGATAGAATTGCCAGCAAGGGCCTTACTTACCACAGTAGAAAAGTTCTATGGAGAGGTCAAAGTCTCATGTGGCACATAGTTACTATGTTTGTAATAATGTGCCACATGAGGCCTCAACCTCTCCATACAACTTCTATCGTGGTAAGACCCTTGCTGATAATTCTATGCTTCACCATAATATGCATCCTAATAGTGATGTTTTTTTTTCTTTCTTTCTTTCTTTAATTGAATAAAATCAAGGTGGTACTTTTTACGTCCAATTCTTGACTTTGTAAAATTCATGAGATACATTGAAAATGTTAAATTCACAAAAAATTTGAGGTTCAACATAATGAAGGTGATGCATGGTTGCATGTACTTGATGGAGCAGTTCACTAATTTAAGAATTTACTGTTATATTTAATGTATTTTGCTCAATAATGATTATAATTTTTATTAGTTTGTTACCTATAAAATCAGATTAAAAAATAAATCTCCATCTAAACATTTGTTTAGGGTTTATTTTACCCATTTTAGATCCTGATTGATAACTCAGATAACTGAAAAAAAAAATTATACAGTCCCCCCTCCTCACTCACACACATTTTGTGTTGATTCAAATTTTGTTTGATCAATTTTACTTAAATCTATGTTCCATATTGATGTTGTTGCGAGCAATATGTGTATCTCGTTTTTTGTCACTTTTAGCAAAATTTCTATAACGTTTTTTTGTCACGCCAAGCAAAATTTGTAAGTCTTTTCTGAACGTTATGTAGATGGAGCTCGACTTACACATATTGTAGAGAACTTTAACAGAGAAGCGACATCCCCATGTTTTAGGCAAACTGAAACACTCAACAGTTTTGGCTTGGTAATGTTGCTTTATGAAGCACCAATCAAAAGCCAGAAGTAGCCGATTCAAGGCACCAATCAGAGAGCGCGCTATAGTAATTTTGTCTGCAGCGTTGCCAAGTTTGACAAAATGAGTGTTGCGGGTCTGCCTAACACGTTGGGATGTCACTTCTCTGTTCTCTAACATATTGTTTGCAACCACATTGATATTAGAAAATATCCAGATTTTGACTGCACTAGTATTTCATCACGTTCAATTAGTTCCAATATGTATTTTGTTTAAATTATTTTATAATAAGTTATTTTTTTATTGTTTTTAATTCCACGTTTTACTTGTTAGTTAGATAATAGAGAATAGCAAAACGTTATTAGAAAATGCATGCACAAGCTGTTATGCAATAAAAAAGTAAAAGTAGTTCGTAGTTATATATATTTATATTTATATATATAAAAAAAAAAGCGAGGGCTGATTTGACAGGGTGTTTCTCTCTCTTTTTTGTTCCCATACAACTTTACATCAGATGATGGTGCTGCACTACATTCAGGTAACAAAACAACAACAAAATTCAACTTCTTTGTCATTGTTTGTGGTTATTGCTGTATACTGTTGCATGCTTAGTCTACTTAAAAAAATAAATAAAAAAAAAAAGGATCATTTTTATTGTGATATTATTTTAGTACTAAGTTAAACCTGTGTTGCAGTTATGCACACACATAAATATGCAGTGTTGTTGTATAGTACTCTATGTTTTACAATTTAAGATATTGTTTTACATTCATTGACTTACAGTCGCTCATTATGATGTTATTGCTATATACATTTTGATTAGCCTAAAAAAAAAAAAAAAAAAAAAAAAAAGTATTTTGTTTGAATAATCACAGTGAATTGTAATTTTATTAGCAGAAAACATAGTTTACAAACAGCATTATTGTAAATTAATGAGGAATTCAATTGCTGAATTTAAATGGTAAAATATAGGTATTATCACAATCATAAATACACACTGTCATAAAATTTTACTCTATTGATGAATAAAGGAACACTGCTTATGAGGGTGACTTTAAGCGATTTCTCTCACATCCGCATCAGTTTTGACGTATTGAGCATGCGTAGTATGTCGGAATGGATGTGGATGTGAGCGAAATCGCTTAAAGTTTCTGTTTCTGAATCAGTGTGCGTTAAGATTAAAGGCATATAATAAAATTTTCTTTGACATAGTGTGCACATTTAACAACTTAATTAAATCAATCAGTTAAATGAAAGTATAAAACTCACACAGAAAAGATAACTTTATATTAATTTATAACAAATTTTATTGCCTATAAAAGTGATCCCTAAAGTACTTTGTCTTTTGAGACATAAGTTTTCCATCCTGCATGTTATTTATGATATTTGTGGATATGCGGCTTTTCTCTTTCCCAATGTAAATACAATTATCACAGTGTAGTTGTTCAGAGAAAGAAAAGGACATCGTCTTGTTATTTTAACTATTTAGTTGTAGTGCCAATGCTGCCGTATGTGTTTGTTTATATAACTTAGAAGTACTGCAACTTGAGAATTCATAGCATGGTTACCAAATTTAAATTTTGGGCTTGATGCTGGCAGACAAAATTAATGCTTGATTTTTTTTTTTTCCTGACATCAACTTATTATTTTAAAAATATTTCTTTCTCATTAAAGTATCCCGAATGTTAACTTTTGTTTAGAAAGTAAAAACAACTTTGGTTTAAATATATTATCAAAGGTATGAAGAAAAACCAACAAGAAATGCCGTACCACGATGAGGTCCATAGCTAAGTGAAGATCTTGATGGAACAGTTTACACAAATATTTACATTGATTAAGATGTTTTGAGGGCAACAGTCCTCTCATTCTGCTACTACATTTGTGTTAAAGCCCTTATGCACTTATTTTTTTTATCATTTAGAATACTAGATTGATAATTACCATACCTTATTATCCATAAATTAGACACCAACATGTTGATTTTGTATTTATTTTTTATTTATTTTTATATTGACAGTTGAAATAAAACTTATCTGACGTCACAATGTACCGGTGACAGTGATTGGCTGACTTTATCACGTGACTTGACGGGTGGCTGTGATTGGCTGACTCATCAGCGAATCACAGCCACTGGGTCTGGTCACATGATACGTCAGCCAATCACAGTCATTGTGACGTCAGATAAGTTTTATTTCAATTGTCAAAATAAAAATAAATAAATACAAAATCAACATGTTGGTGTCTAATTCATGGATAATAAGGTATGGTAATTAACAATCTAGTATTCTAAATGATAAAAAAAATATGTGTATAAGGGCTTTAACTGTGCCATCAAAATCTTCACCTAGCTACAGATCTCATAGTGGTAAGATGCTTGTTAGTTTTCTTATCATTTCCTTTGATAATTATATACTGTATCTCTGTGTTAAGTTTTTGATTTGCAGTTTGTTTTGTGTATGTTTTTTTATGTTTTATTATATCATGTATGTGTTTATTTTTTTTATTTTTTTTTGTTCCATATTATAATGTGTTTGTTATTTTTTTGTCATCATATTTTTGTAAAAATAATTTGACTCAAGCTTTTGCCAAACAATAGTAACATAATAATGATTGAAAAATTGTTCATAAAAATCTTTATGGAGTGTTTCTAGATTTGTTTTATATTTTATTTTAAAATTAATAGAATGACTAATTTTAGTGAATGTTGGTTGTGCATGTTTGAGCATGAAAATAATTGCAACGTATTTTATCTCTACAGCCGATGGAAGAACAAAGCAGCGAAGCCGAGGCAGATAATTCCTCGTCTCAAGGACCACCCTCTCAAAGTGGACCTCCCTCCCAACCTCCATCAGTACCATCTCCAGCTTCCAATCCTCTTCCTCCTGCTGCAGCCATGGATGAGTCAGCTACCGACGTACCTTCGTTCCCACCTCGCGCCCTCATACCTCCCATTGCTTCCCCCACTCCTCCTATACAACCTGTGGTGATGCCACCTCAAGTACCACCTCCTCAACAACAACAGATGCCACCTCAGCCACCTCCTGCTGCCAGTCAGTACATGATGGCTCAGCAGATGCCACCAAGACCACCACCGCAACAGTACTCACCCTATCCTCCCCAGACTGGCTACCAGCAGTACCCACAGTATGTAGGTCCACCACATCACATGCAGTACTACCAGGGTGGCTACCCTCAGGCAGGTCCTCCTCAGCAGTACCCAGGGATGCCACCCCCAGGACATCATCATGCTCCACCAATGGGACCTCACCATATGGGGGCTAGGCCTGGCATGCCACATCATTATCATCCTCAAATGCAACACCAAGAGGTAAAGTGTTCACTATTGCTCTCCTTAACTAATGAGACCTCATTACAGTACACAGGACTGCAGTAATATATTTCACTATTTAAATCCAGCACGTGCTTTTCTCATAAGAACATTGAAATTTATCACAAGTTTTTGAATGGTAAAATATATTATCCCAGTCCTGTGTACTTGGATCAGATTATTTTCCAAATTATATTATTATCATAAAACCAACTTCAAGTATCGTGTGTAAATTTACATAGCAATCATGACCTCAAAACAATAAAGGGAGAGTTTTTTTTTTTTTTTTTTTTTTTTTTTTTTTTTTTTTTTTTTTTTTTTTTTTTTTAGGGATCTTGAATACTCAAGTTTTGAGTAAGTTCATTTTGAAGTACAGTAGTTTATATAGGTAAGAGGTGGATTGAGAATTCTGAAAATACGGTCCAAACCCCGCAGGGGGGGTCTGAAAAGCTTTCTTTGTAAGCTGCTGCGACGACAGCCCTTTTTGATTATCTCAAAATCTTGGTGCCCGATCTGCCTCTGATTTATAGTGACGTTTAGATGTGTATTCAGTATTTGAGTTACTTGATAGTGATGCTAATTTTTGTCATATTTCAGGTTGGAATGCACCACCCTGATATGTACGGTGGTCACCCTCCAACTGAGATGGGTGTGATGCCTCCTCAAGATGACCAGTCACATGAGGGACCCATGGGCATGGTAGATCCAATTGACCAACGTCAAATGCAAGGTGAGACATCAAATTATTTAATATTTGTTGTAACTTGTAAGACTTATTAGAGAAAATTAATGTAGTCCCAATTAAATTTTCTAAGACTGTCGTCTTGGTTTTGTAAAATGCTTGTGTCAGGTCAATATTAGAAGCTCTACGATGAACCTCTAGATGCTTTGAAAGTAGTAGTGAAGTATTTTTTTTTTTTTTTTAATATTGTTTTTTACTTTGCAATTTTACCATTGATAGTTTCCTATTGAAACTACGTTTTTTTTTTTTTTTTTTTTTTTTTTTTTTTTTTTTTTTTTATGAACTGTATCCACATTTTATAGTGATTTGGTTAACCCAAAGTCCATTTCTAAAATACAGTAGTAATAATAAAAAGTAAATTATTAGTTGCAGCTTGAGTGTTTGCATTACTTTTGTCACAACAGAGAATATTTAATTGTAATAACTAATTACCTATGACTTACAGGTGTTCGTGAGGGTGTACCCGTGGTACCCACACCTCCCACCACCAAGCGAGGAAGTAGAGGTGGAGGTGGGCGTGGTTCTCGAGGTGGACGTGGCTCACGTGGAGGTAAGGCAGCTCAGGCAGCGGCAGCAGCAGCAGCAGCCGCTGCTCAAGCCGCCGCGCAGCAACAACAACATCCGCCTCACATGGGTTAGCATGAGCTTGGTGGGGGTAGGGGCTCTCGCGGAGGTCGCGGGAGTCGCGGTAGCAAAGCGCAGCAGCATCTACAACAACAACAACAACAGCAGCAACAACAACAACAGCAGCAGCACTTTCTACCCCCACCACAACAACACATGGGTTAAATAAACCCTCAATTTAACATGGTGATAACATGTTATTAAAATGACATTCAAAGATGTGAACTGATTAAAAAAAAAAGTGACATTTATAGATAATATTTTTACCTAATTTTTATTTTACTTTGTGACTATTTACAAGTGTTTTTGTAATCTTTTTTTTTTATATATACATATATTTACTTTTGTGACGTATTTTTAAACCTTTCAATGAAAAATTTGAAAGAATGGTGACAACGGTGGGATAAAAACGTAGTATAGAATTTTGTCTATTGTATAAGATACAGGAATAGAGTTTTACATAGTACATAATTAGAAGTAGTTTGGCACATGTAAATACTGCACAATGCCAAATATAATTATTATGTCTTGCTGCTAAGTAGTTTAAGTAAGATTCTATAGTTGAATCAGCATGCAATTAACAAGTATATCTATTTAGAAGTGAGACATAGTATAGTAGACATATTTAGGTCCTAGCATACAGTTTTTGTATTGGATATTCTGAAAACTAACTCAAATTTGGATTGATTTTTTCTATTGGCAACACAACATAAAAATATATTCGTTGCAATTTCATTAAAAGTCAAAATAGTGTGCACTTTCATTGAAGTTTTTAGATGTGATTTTTAAGATCATGCAGTTAAAATATGCTAGAGCCTAATTATTGTAAGCTAGGGATCAGCAATATATAATAAGTATCTACACTTTTTGCATCAGTATGTAAAAAAAAAAAAAAAAAAAACCAATAGTAAGTAAAATAAAAGAAAAATATTGATATATTTAAAAAAATATCAATGATTTCCAGAAGAGCAAAAAATTTTTGTTCAGATTATAATAATAATACAAAATTCATCCATGGATAAATCAGATCAAAACCCATAAATATATCAATGCCATACTGATAGTATTTTTAATTAACACTTTTTTTGCCTAAAAATTTCTAAATTTTCATGAGAAAATAATAATAATGATAAAAAGTTACAGTATGGTAATAGGACTAGTTATTGGCAGCTTAAGGTTGAAATTCCTATAGTATTGTTGAGAAAAGCAGCCAAACCGACACTGCCGCAGTTATCGGCACCCCTATTTATCTTGGCCCCCTCTACTGATAAAAAGAGTTTTAAGCAGTAGTATAGCAAGTAGACGGAATTCTAAGATGGCTTTGTTTCTAGTTAAAATCTCGTAAACTTATTACTTTCGCCGTAAAAAGAGCCTGCTGATAACTGTGGCCTGCCCGATAAATAGTACATAAACCATACTTATCGCAAAATTTTCACAATTATTGAATACTGATAGATTTAAGTATTGCTTGCTATACATCACCATACAAAAATATTGATATCGGGTACTCCTATATCGCTCATCCCTAGTGTAAACCTTGCACCCCTTACTCTTAGTTAATGCAATCTTCCAATTGCAAATATTTAATCTAGTAACCTTGTATTGTCAAGTCTTGAGACATCTCCAGTGTTAAACATTGTACATAATAATAGTTTTAGTATTTTATAAAGCAGCATACATAATATTGATGCTTGCTTATTTTGTTTTCTCTCGGTTATTTTCTACACGTTGACTTAACGTCAATGTAAGCAAATGCGGTAATATAAACAATTGAATGTAGAAAACTTTGAAATATAATCAAAGTTTAATTTCTACTTCATTTGTTTTTTGTAGTATATAGTTAAATTTTAAGCTTAAATAATAAGAGTATACTGTATTATTACAGTTTAAATTTACTTCACAATTGACTAATAAAGGAACTTGTTTTGAAGCTAACTTTAAGTGATTTCGTTTGCATCCGCTTCCGTTTCTACTTACTACGCTTGCGCAGTGCTGCGAAATGGAAGCAGATGTGAGCAAAATCACTTAAGGCGGGAAATCAGCTACTGCGGGATTTGACTAAAAAGTTATAAAGGAGGAAAAATCTGAAATTTAACACAGTAGGGTAAGATAACTTAAAACATGTAAAAAATTTGGGGGGTCACCATGCTAGATTTTAAATTACGATTTTTTGAAGTTTTAGTCCCATAAGAACCCATGTTAATTTCAATTATTAATTTCTCTCTTATCTGATGGTCACGGGTGCTGAAATTTTTATCAAGGGTAGCTGTTACTATTAATTTAAGATGGCATCAAAAAAATTAGGAACTTTCCGTTTTATATTTTGAGATACAAGCGAACTGAAGAGAACCCTTAAAGTCAGACTCAAAACAGTTCCTTTATAAGTCAATAACTAGATTTAGAATGACACAAAAATTTTATCTTGTTTTTTTAAAGATAAAATTTTTGATGTTGATATTATGAATCTCGTATTCATATAATATATAAAAGTTTATTTAAATTTTGAATTTTATTTACAAATTTTTAAAAAAATAAACTGTATTTATTTACAGTTTATTAAAAAGAGTAACAGAAAAAAAAATTGTATAAATTAAATTTACTAAAATTTGTGTGTTTAACTTTAAGTAAAAATATATATTTAAGATAAAGGAATATGAACTTGAAAATAATAATTAATAGACAGCATAGATTTGATAAAAAAATTAACTTTAATATATTTGATTGAATAAAATTGTGACAAAGTTTTCTATATTGTAGATTTTTGAAGTAACGAAAGTAATTAGAATTTTATAACATTAGAAATTAAATGTAAAAAATTGTAATTGATGCTGTCTATTGTATTAAAATTAGTAAATCGTAAATTTGCAAAACTTTAATTTGTTGTATTAAGGTAACTTTATTAAGGTGACCAGTTGATAAACTGAACGGTCGTGAAATATAAAACTAACATCAAGTAAAAATGAAAATGTTACTTAAAATTTTAGTTATGTCAAAAATATGAAAACACTAGCAAATATTTAAATTAAGGATAAAATGTGAAAACTCAAATTTTAACATCAATTCTTGAGACAAAAAAAAAAAAAAAAAAAAAAACGGCGATTTTTTAAATGAATTATTATTAAAAGACAAGACTATTTGTTTTGAAAGATATTAATTGCGTAAAAAGAATTAATCAGACTCAATTTTCTCATGTGACTTAGCCAATTACCTACCACAGAACCTTAATACATTATGAAGGGAAGGATAAAATAATTTAGTATTTTATCAAATTAAAATATGTCCAAACGTGGAATAACATTTTGTTTTTGCAAATTTACTATTTAAGTTCATCTGTTATTCACTTTTTAAAATAGAAAGCTTACGTTAACTTTTAAGAATTAAAAAGAAATGTGTATAAATGGAACTACTCTCCATAATGTGAAATTTATGCATATTTTTTATTTTACTGATTAAAAGTCAACAAAAATGGCATTTATATTTTAAAAAGAGAATAATTTAGGCCTATAGATTTAAAAAAATATTATAAATATATTTTTAAATAAAAAAAAAATAGAAGATAAGGAAAAATATATTTTTAAAAAGGAGAACCAGGTATTTAAAAAATAAGGATTTAATAAATAAGTTTCATTTTGTTATTATATAATTAATTTAAATCATTCTAAAGTCATTACTGAAATATGTATGGCATGGGCATCGTAAGCAGCAACGAGTGAATTGATTCAATTAAATTGATTGATTGATTCACTCAAAACATGTAAACTTCAAAAGTATATAACTGGATTGTTTACTTTTGAATGTTTCATGTTTCTTTTAGATTAGAAATTAGAATAGAATAAAGAGTTCTGATTGATGGAATGAATATGTGGTTTAAGTTGTTGTTTTTTTAGTGTAATATTATGTATATGCAGAGAGTAAATCAATATCGATTGATTTTCTGAAATTGATTGGTAAAGGATGGAAGTAAGATCTGATATAAATTTTAAATGGATGTTATGGGAGCAGTTATTAAGGAAAAAACGGAAGAAGAAAAAAAAAAAAAAAAAAAAAAGGCGCTAAAGTAATTGACTGATAAAGGAACAACGGTTTTGAAGCGTAGTAGGAGAAACGGAAGCGGATGTGATCGAAATCGCTTATAGTCGGCCTCAAAACCGTTGTTCCTTTACTAGTCAATAGTACCGTAATGTCCACAGATAGAAAGTGAGCGCGTGTGTCGTTTTAAAGGCCTGTAATTGGCTGCCAGTAACATCCATTAATTGATGATTTGCTTTAGAAAATTTTCATTGTTGTTTTCAAAATTTTCTTCTCATAAGCAACAGAGTAAAGAAAATAATTTATAAAGTTGTTATAGCCGTATTTATTTAACGTGTCCATTATTTTAACCATTGTAAAAAGGTAATTAGGGCCTTATCTGAGTTTTACAGGTAATTGACCAGTGGTAAAGTTAAAGGAATAGCAGCAATGATAAATTTTATTTTGCAAATCATCAATCAGAAAGAAAAGTGTGAATCAATTGAATCAATGAAATAAATTATTTTATTTTATTGTGAACTTGAAACATTGAATGAAAGTACATATATTTTTATATTACCTACTTAAAGTTTTTTTTTTTTTTTTTTTTTTTTTTAATGAATTCAGTAAAAATGTATTTTTTTTATTAAGAAAAAAAAATAGAATGAATGAAATTTCATTTCTGTAAATAAACATATAGTTTCTTTATAAATGTATGTAAATATAGTATAGTAATTAAGTTTAAACATTTTTGACGTTGGCTTCATCAATTGTTGTCAATATCGGTTACAAAGATCACGGAAAGAAATAAACTATGAAGTTAGAATACTTTAAAATCTAATCAGGTTTTAAAGTTGAAAATTCTACTTCATTTGTTTTGTACATAGTAACATTTAAGCTTAGATTATAAGGTATAAATTAAAGGGGTAGTCAATGATGGGTTTTTTAATAGTGATTATCGTGTTTTTGAACCTCCCGAAACGCGATCTCAAATTTTTAAAGTATAGCCGTCACAGCAAACCCTAAACCTACGTCACAAGTAAACTTGCTCTCAGGCTAGTTTGACGTTACTATTATTTTTGCTCTTGCTACTTGGCGTAACATTTACGTATAAAAATGTGTTTTTACATCTACAGTACAGTAAATAATAGATTGATAAAAATGTGAGTAATTCGCGCCAAGCTAGCGTGAGAGCAAGTTTAGCTGTGTTGTACGTTTTGGGTAGCTGTAACGGCTTTTATTCTCGGCGTGTTAATAGTTAAAATATTCAGATCGCGTTTTCAGGAAGTTTAAAAACCTGATTATCACTATTAAAAAAAGCCAATCGTTGACTACCCTTTAAATGTAAGTTAATTAGCCACCAGTATTTTTGTTTTAATTAATTATGGTGGCATTTTTAAATATTAATTTAACTTGACGCTTTGATTATTTCTTTTAACCATTGCAGTCTTGTTATAATAAGGAATGAAACCTCGTTTGTATAAAAAAGAAAGTCGTAAAAGCAGAATTTGTATGTAGAGCTCATTTTCTCTTACTTTCTAGATGTAAATTGAACCTTACAGCTAGAGTCTTTTGGTCTGCTTTTGTATCTATTAAAAATAAGATAATCTTAAATATAAATCTGATAAATAATTTTGATAAAAAAATCTGTTTTTTTTTTTTTTTTGAAAATAACTTTTTTTTTTCAACAAATTTTGGAATAATTTTTAAATGGCATTATATGTTTATGTAAAATAATTATAAAAATATGTAAAACATCGCAATGGTAGTGCTTTCAATGTGTATAGTAAAATCATTTAAATATAAATCTTAATCAAATATGAAAAATTATTTAGGACTTTGTGTGTGTAGTCTTAAATTTCATGTAGATTTAGTCTAAATATGGGTCATTAAGCAACTATGGGCTAGATTTTCAACTCTGGAAAATTTGTAAAATTTTAATCACTTTTGAGTTACTCCTTACTTAAGGGAGAGTGGGGAGGGAGGGAGGATCAGATAAATAATTTTGAGGAATAAAAATAATCATAACTTACAATTAAAATAAATAGTATCATGTTTTTAAATTTAATTTTGGAATTAAATATTTCCTAAAAATTATGGAATGTGTAGAAGAAAAAAAAAATCTTTAAAATATTGTAGCTATAGAAATTTCAAATAAATGTTTCTGATCATGTATTCTTGTATTATTATTTTATCCTAATAGCAGCATTCAAATAGTCATTTATATGTTGTAACTTTGCGCAGCTAATGGAGCTTATCGGTTTAGCGCGCGAGGAAATTGCGCTTGTGAGATTTTTTTTTTTTGTTTTTTTTTTTCGTTTTTTTAAGATAACTACTCTACCGATTTCGTAGATAGTTAAATGAGAAATACTAAATATACTTTTACGTATTTTAAGCCATAACATTTTTTTAATTAATTTTTAAAGGCGTAGAACACCTTGAACAAAAAAGTTGTGTAGTATCCTAACAAACCTGAAAATCAACGTTGATTTGGCCGAAGTCATTGATTTCTAATTTATTTTCCATTCACAAAATGCTACTGGCGGTCACTGACGTCACAGCTCGCCTGGTCCACGCGCGCGTAAACCGGGCGAACTGTGACGTCAGTGACCGCCAATGTCATTTTGTGAATGGAAAATAAATTAGAAATCAATGACCCCGGCCAAATCAACGTTGATTTTCAGGTTTGTTAGGATATTACTCAATTTTGTTAAAGGTGTTCTACGCCTTTAAACCAATAACCTCCATAATTGTTAAATAGCATTGTTTTAAATGGTATAAAAATTATTTTAAAACAATTTAAAAAATAAATGAAATATATAATATATAGTGTAGTATAGACTGAAAAGAAAATTAATAAAACGCGAAGATTCTTTAAATTTATACAGTTACTTGGGACTATAGTAATGAAATGTTATAGTGTTGAGTGTTGACAAACTTAATAAATGACAAAAATGCTAGATATTTATTATTTAAATAGACACTAATGCTGTTCGTAAACCCTGTTCTCTTGCACCAAAAAATGCGCATTCCATTTGAATAACCATAGGCGATTGTCATTTTTGGTGCAGAGAACAGGGTTTACGAACAGCATTACTAAAAAGATATATTAAATAGGATTGATTATTTTGGTGCGCAAAGTTAAAAAATAAATAAAAAAATAAAAAACTTTTTTTTTTATATAATAGTGCAAAATTTCAAATGTGCAATACATTTGTCTATTTTATAAATTTTATTGCGACTATATATTTTTTTCCTATTCAAAGGTGAAGATAGATTGTCAATCAAAAGTATAACTACTGTACTCTGAACAAGCCGCATATATATATTATATAGTTTAAAATGTATAAAGAAGAGTTATGTTATTCTTTTTCTTTTCGATGCTGCGAGTAACTAGTATAAATTAAACACTTTAAAATTACTCACATATCATTATGACCAAATTTGTGCAAAACAAGATCTTCTAATTATGTGTGACAGTTTCACAGTTAATTCCTTTTATAGACGTACGTAACAAACTCTTGATTTGCTACTTAATTAACATTAAATTATTTTAATTGAGTCAATTAAAATAATATAATAACTTGATTTAATTTTATTTTCAAGTGTTTTCACAGTTTCACGTGAGGAACGAGAAATAAACTTAAACTTTATATAGTTTTTAACTCAGTTCATTCAAATTCAGATGTTATAATTTCGAAGATTTGTTTTTGTTTCAATAAAATAAAAATGATACTTTTTTTTTTTTTAATTTTTAGAAAACTATAACTGCAACGATAGGTACTTTTGACGTGTGTTTTACTTCGTTGTCGTTGTCGTTGTCGTTTTTTACGATTTACAATTATTAACACGCGATTCTATAAAAATAAATTAATAATAGTCTTTATATTGAGAGTTTGTAATTTAACGCCTATTTTACGCGAAAGCCAAACCCTTTCAGTCTTTATATTGTTCAAACAACAATTAATATAAGCAGCAGATGAATAATAATATACATAATAAATTATTGAAAAATTGAACAAAAGGCGCAGTGAGGACAATGAACTGAACCTGAAATATATAAGTGTCAACATTTTATGAAATAATAAAACCAAACTTTTATAATCAACATTATTTTGTGTCCTACAAAATTCTACAATTTACCTTTTAGAAAATTAAAACATTCTAACTTTTCCCAGTAAAAAAATCCCATCATTGAAAAAATGTACATAATAAAAACTAGATGGCGTAAGCTTACAATTTATTAACTCGTGGGCGGTAATGTTGAGAAAACAACTGTTGAGTTTTTTTTTTTCAGTAAAATAAGGTTTTTGAAGAGCGAGTTTTGTGGGCGTTTGTGTGAGTGAGATATGATACAATTCTTTGTGATAAGAAGAGATTAATCCTCATTAAGGTAAATATCTTATAATTCCTCTTTACTTCAGTAGTAAATTTCTAACATTTTGCAATCGCACGTAGAGAAATGTGTCAGTAAAAGTTAAAAATTTAACATTGAAAATGTGAATGTTTGAAGCAGCTGCCTTGCATGCTATACAATATACTGTCATGTTCGTTCAAAGAAAGGATTGAATTTTATTTTAGGAATATTCAAGAACTTTAATTGAAAATGGGAATAAGATGGGTAGGTTTTAAAATACTAAAATGCCATTGTGTTTTGTCTAAAAATGCTTTTTTGCCTAAAAAAAAAAAAAAGAAAAAAAAATATTTGTTTTGTATAAAAGTTTTGTTTGAAATGTTAGTTTCGGATTTGCATAATTTGTTTTTATTATTCAATATGCTTGATGATAATTACGAGTTTTATTGTTTGGTCGCATGCTTTTCTGACGGCGTGCCGTGATTTGATATGAGATGCTCCGCTCCGTTGCTCACTAAACTCAACATCTGCAGGCTAGCTCTCGTTCGTGCCGCAGCCCGCAGTCTAAAAACGTGTCTCGACTTGTTCGGCTTGAAAAATACGTTTTATTCCCTATCACAAAAATATTCCAGGTGTTTGAAAGTATTTGACAGTGCAGTTGGATTCAAAGTGCAATATTTGCTTGCAAGTTAAGAAGGTGCAGTTTTGAATAATATACAAGTTTTACATATTTTTGGTACTTTTACCAGGTACGATATTTTGATTATAATTATTATTATTATTATTTTTTTATTATTTTTTTTTTTTACAAATTTCCGATTTCAGCTGTACTTATATATTTTTTAGTTGGTGATAAAGTGATAAAAAAAAACATTGCCAAAAACAAGAGAAAGAGAGAGAGAGAGAAAAAGTTTTTGAATTAATTTTTTATACTAATTCAAATTTTAAACGGAGCAAATATTTAATTCCATTATACAATATATCTCCATTCAAAACCATTGAATATTCTTGCGATCAATTTCATTTTGTTATGTGTGAACAGCTTTATGACGTGTTCGCACGATGCAATATTTGCAAGTAATAATTGATTATAGTACATAAAAAATTTAATGGTTTTAAATGTATATAATTATTGTATGGAATTAAATAAATATTACATATTTAAATGTTATACCGGTACATACTCTTATATGTGAACAATTAGGCCATTCATATCAGTTACTAATTAATTATGATATATTTTTGATATGTGTATATTCCATGCTCTTCGTAATATTTTTATTTATACGTAAAAAGTAAAGTGTATTTTGTTATTTTTTTAACGTTTATTTTTTTCATACCAAATTTGATTGATACACGAAAAAGCGTAAAGAAATTCATTGTTATATTTTACATAATACCAAAATTGTACAATAATAATTTTGTTTATCTTTTATATATGATCGTGTAAAAAAAGTTGTAAAAATGTTATTTTTTTTATTAACTCGATTGATGTTAGCCGCTACATAATGATAGAAAAAAAAAATACTACATAGTGTTGAAAGTAACAATGTGCTGTGAACACTATTATTTTCTTATCTTTACTGATAACAATCAATAAAACAACCATCCATGAAGTTCCGATACTTGCTGTTTAGATAGTCTAATTTATTATGAAAATATTTTTACTATACAGCTATTAAGGGAGTATGGTATTGACTTTATATCTCAAAAACTAAAACGTGTTTTGGGTCTAAATTTGGTGTCATTGTGTAGCTAAGGGTCACACCTAGCTGTGATAAAAATTTCATTATGTTTGACCGTCCCGAAAAAAAGAAAAAAAATATTTAAATTAACATTGGGCCTTATGGGCTTAAAATGTCAAAAAATCATATTAATCATCAAAATTGGTTTGCACGGTGACCCCTCAAAATTTTTATATATTTGAAATTGTCTCAAGCTGCAAAATTTCAGATTTTTTTTTGACCATAAAAGTTTTAGTCTAATAGCCGACGTCGTCGGTACAGCAATCTTGAATTTTTGAACGGAGAAACAGATTTTGTAAATAAATAATAAATTTTATTTTATATATGTTATTTGAAATGATATAATTTGTAATTAAGATAAATGATTCATTTAATTAATTGATTTATTATTAGAATTTTACGACTAGGCACTTATTACAAACCCGCATAATATACTGATTGGATTCGATAATTATTACCAATGACTTAATTAAAGTAGAAAATCGTAAAATTTTGTATTTATAGAGATTTATATTTTATAAATTTTTGTTATACTCACATTAACACATTTTATAATGGGTATTAATGCACGGTGATATATAAAAAAGGTTCGTAACTTTTTTATTGGTTTGAAATATCGTAAAAGTGTGTATAATGTCCCTCATTTAAATTTGAAGGAAACCAGGGTTAGTAGAGAATCCTGGAAGGAAACTAATTTACTGTAAAAAAAAAAAAAAAAAAAAAAAAAAAGAAGAAGAAGAAGAAGAAGAAGAAGAAGCTAAACGGTGTCCCCCAAAACTCTATGTGTCCCCCTGCTTTTTCTGCATCACCTATGTAATGCTTCTTATAACCGCTGATTTTTTTTTTTTTTTTTTTTTTTTTTTACTGTTTTAAAACATCATGCATCATTTAAATTTCTCGGTCCGAACTGATGTAATTTTTACAATAAATCGCATAAAGATGGTCATAGCTGCAATGTTAAAGGATATTTTCCGTTTTCCAGCGTCCTCCACCAATTTTCTCCCTTTCTCGATGACAAACAAACAAATTCGCTATATTTCCGGACAGTAAAATCATATACATACTGTACTAAACATAGAAATAACATAACAAAACTCATGTTTATATTAATCATGAATACTACCCCTATTTATATATATACCCCTAAGGTATTATATACGTTATTGTTTGTCCATTTTATTGTTTGCGTACACATATAACAATAATAATTATTTTATGACTGTGATAGAAACTCAGTAATATATAAATGTATACAATACAACATTTATATATTTTATTTAAACATTAGGTTTTATTTTCAGTGAAGCCATATTCACTTGATGAAAGATTTTTTTAATGTGTAATATATTTAATTGTCTGCTAGCAATCTCCCCTTAATGCTGTGCTCATACATTGAGTTTTTTTTTTTTTTTTTTTTGTGTAATTAGAATTATTAATTATTTTATCAAAATAACATGCATTCTTATGGAGCTCACTTAGCAATTCCAATGGAGGTTATCGGTTTAAAAAATTGTTAAAAATTTTCTATGGCTTAAAACACGTAGTAGTATGTCTAGTATTTCTCATTTAAATTTCTCCAAAATCGGTGCAGTAGTTTTCTAAAAAATCGCAAAAAACGTGTTTTTCTCCATAAGCGTAATGTTAAATTAGGGGACCCTTAGCTTTCCCCGCAGCACCCCGCGCGCTAAACCGATAACGTCCGAAAAAAGCTCGATGTGAAAACGGCATAAAAAAAGTAAAACTTTTGTTCAGAGTAACATAGTAACAATGAAATCATATTGTAATTCCATTGCTGTATTCTCTCTTTTAAGGGTTGCGAAATAATTGTAATTACTTGTTTTACAGATATTGGCAGTATTTTCCCCCTGTGAGAAAAAAAAAAAAAAATCTTATTTATACAGCTCATGTTTGTGTCGTAAAATTGAAAGACTTCTTTCTCTTCTATATGTATACCAAATTTAAATTTGAGTTTTTGACTTTGTTGATTCAAAAAGAATAATATTATTGCTTTTGAAAATTAAATGAGCACAAAATTCTACTTCTTTCCTTGTTTATTTCTTATACCACAATGAGGAAGGTGAATTGAAAACTTTTTTGTTGAGTTTATGATAATTTTGGAAAGGGCTTTTAAAAATTTTGAGGCGCTATTTTTTCTTAGGAGGACGTTTGGAGCATGCGAATTATTTTTAATTAATTTTTGAAAATCGGCCTAGAAAGCCTGTGACGTCATCAGTTCACTTTTTCTCGGCAAATACTAATCGTTCGAGGTTCAGTAACCAGTTTAATGAAATCAGATCGTCCTCAGGATTTCAAAAAACTGGTTACTGAACCTTCTACGGTCAATACTTTCCGAAATAAATGCCCGATTGATGACGTCACAGGCTTTTTAGGTTGATTTTCAAAAATTAATTAAAAATACTTCCCATGCTCCAATCGTTCTAAGAAAAAATAGCGCCTCAAAATTTTTAACGCTCTTTTCAGAAATGTCATAAAAAGTGGGGGTTAAAAAAATTCACCTTCCTCATTGTGTTATTTTCTGCTTATAATTTTTATCTTTTATCGAAGTATACTGTATTGTATATTGATTTATATAGAAGTCGTGATTTTTCTATAAAATTGAAGCTTGTATATAAATATATAGCAAAAATATCCTATAAGCTCTGATCCTACATCGCAATAAATTCAATACATTTTATTTCTCGCAATCTATTTTACAAAAACGTGTATATGATCAAACTTACGCATATAGAAAAATATTGCTTTGAGTGCGTGGAAGCCAAAACTTGCATCCAACAATGCTGTTTTGGAAAAAAAAAAAAAGTTTTAATATTTTAACTCAATAAGTATACGTATACAAAAATAATACGTAATAATTATGCTAGTGCTAGCTCAAAATGCATCATCATTCATGCATTTATTACGATCATAATTTATATTGTATAGGGTGTATCCGCATGACTTCATATTTAATCAGGACCATCTTAATTTTTATATTTAGAAGGTGCCTGTATTTAATGCGCTTGGATGCCATACTGGAGTAATGAATAGCATATTGCTCAGCATGGTACAAACTTCATTTTTGGCTATTTTCTTTGAGAAATCTCGGTTAATTTTATGATATTATTATTTTGCTCGCGTGCTTCAGATACTAATTCAATCTATTATCAATATCAATGCTCTCAAAAATATTGCTTATATAGTAATTTTAAACTTGCAAAATAAGTATTTTTTTCTATGCAGCCCATGTTATTGAGTGATCCAACATACATGAATGCATATTTATAGTGATTATACTACATAGTACATAGTACATAGCATAATATTAAGATGCCTAGCATAATTATAATTACTTTTGTTATTACAAAATAGCAATATTTGTATTCTACAATATTATCAACTATTCAATGCAGAATAAATTACGTCATTTATTTTTCCGTGAATATATCTAATGAATAATCCTTTACTTTGTTTTTTTTTCTTACTCCCTTCAAATATTTTCATTGGATAAAACAAATACTAGTGGTCCCCAGACGATAGCAGTGGCATCAGCTGTCAATTAACGGCATTATTTTGTAGATGGATTTTCAATGTTTATATTATTCCCCGCAGATATCATTGCCGTTAATTATTATTGAGCATTTCAAAGGAAAAAAAATATATATAGCCATCTAGCTTGGCTATTATGTTGTATAATATCTTATAGAGTTTTGGGTTGTAAAAATACTTTACTTTATCGTACGGTACTTCATGATTAGCTTTATTGTCTCAACCTTAAAACCTTGTAGGTATTCCTGAAGGTATAGAGAGAGAAAAAAATCACGTTAAAAAATGTATTTCTCTCTCAATTTTTTGTAAAGACGTGCCTCGGATTATTGGGACAAACTATGCCTTATATTATGATGGTACGATACTTCATCGATTTTTACTGTAATGCTTACATGCATTTTTGTAACATAATAATATATGTATTACATATTTGGCAAGGTATATTATCATGGTTTATTATACTACAGTAACTAGAGAGAGAGAGAGAGAGAGAGAGAGAGAGAGAGATGATTTTAAAAATCAGAGCACAAAAACATTATTAATGCTGTTCGTAAACCCTGTTCTTTGCTCCTAAAATGACGATCAACTATGGAATGCGCATTTTTTGGTGCAAGAGAACAGGGTTTACGAACAGCATTTAGTGTTGTTTGTAAACCCTCTTTTCTTGCACCAAAAAATGCGCATTGCATTTGAATAACCAAAGGTGATCGTCATTTTAGGAGCAGAAAAAAAAGGATTTACGATACAGCATTATTATGAAAATGTAAAGAAATAGGTAGGATTCATCAATTTATATAATTCAAGCCGTTGGTATTTTTTCTCTCGTTGTAATTTTTTTTATCAGTTTCTACTATCTATAATATAAAGTTTAAAAATTTATATATAATCTAAGGTCATAAAAAAAAAAACTTAAGGTGACAATTTAGGCACTCATGAATACGTGAGTGTAGAAATAAACCTGAAAAATAAAAAAAAAGGTTAAGGTTAAAGGTCAAAATTACCTTGAAGCTATTTTATACTTAACTCAAAATATTTTGTGTTAGATAACATATAAAATGTATACATATTTAACTTACGTTAACATAGATAAATAAATTTTTAAATAAACAAATCATAAATGTTACACGTAAATAAATAAACAAAGTAATAAAAATACGAAAAGCACAAGTTAGCGGCACCCAGTCATTGTGCTTTTGTATGGATCAGGTGTAAAAAAAAAAAAAAAAAAAAAAAAAAAAAATCCTTTTGTTGATAAAATTGATTATACCATATTTATGCTGCATTTACGTCATTAAGTATATGCATAAATTTTGCTACAGTTTTTGTAATTACATAAATAATTATGTCGTGCAATATATTATATTTGTTATGCTTTGCGTATTATATTTACCTATAATCAATGACACTTGAGGGCTGTAGGCTGTATAAGCTACAACCTCTAGTTAACCTAATGTTTTTGTCTTATTAAATTGTTGCAACAATCAGAGTAACTAGCTATAGGGTGTATGCATTCATGTTTAAGTCAACGCCATGTTGGATCACTCAATAACATATACCGCATAGGAAAAATGACTCATTTTGCCAGTTTAAAACCAATTAACTGATTTCCTAAAGAAAATAGCCAAAACACGAAATTTGTCAAATGCTGAACAATATAGTTCACTATACTCCAGTATGGCCTCCAAGCGCATTAAATATGACGTCATGCACATACACCCTATAGTTAACGTTGCAACGTACGGGGGTGAAGTTATGTTGTTATATGAATAATTGTAATGTTGCTAAAATTGAGCATGTATATAGCAAATTATTATACGTTTTTAATTTTGACCGCAACAAACACTGGAAAATAAAATTTTACTATAAGTCTAATATGATTGATTTGATTGGAAAAATATTGTTTCAGAGATTATGCCTCTGAAAATGTTTGTTTTGTTTTAAAATTACAACAATTAATTTACAAAAATGTCTATTTTTTATTTTAGTAATTAAATTACAAAGCACTCGTAAGAAAGTGTTCTGTTTTTTCGTTCAGATGAAAAGTAAAATGGCAAGATAAAATATGAAATAATAATAACAAAGTCATGTTGCATACCAACTTTTTCCTATGTTTTTGTTATCACCATCTTGCACGATTTTTTCTCTCTCTCTTTCTTTTAACTTCCTGATTTCACCGCACAAAATTTATTTTTAATTTTTTCAACAACCACAAAAACAGTTGCAGTCAATTGCTGGTGAAAATAGTAAAAAAAACGTTTCTATATTATAGCTGCATATCATATTTATCTCTGTGGGATACTATAAGAATTAGATATTTAATAACACCAAAAAATTGAGAGAGAACAGGTAAAGGTAATGAATGGTAAAAATAATTCAATTATTTTGTTTAATGTTGAGTGATATTATATTTTGGTATTGTACTACAATCATTTCATAAATCATAAAAATTGGAGAATAATAGAAATCGTATATAGGGTCTATGCATTCATGTTAAAGTCGACGCCATGTTGGATAACTCAATAACATGGTTGGCATAGGACAAAATATCATTTTTTCACTTTAAAAACACTATATGCAGCAATATTTTTGAGAGCATTGATGCTGTAAATATGTTGAATTAGTATCTCAAGTATGTTAGAAAAATAACAAATAACAAAATATTAACCGATTTCCCAAAGAAAATTGGCTTAAATGAAGTTTGTCCTATGCTGAGCAATGTTATGCACTACTCCAGTATGGCCTCCAAGCGCAATAAATATGACGTCATCCGCATACACCCTACATAAAGTTGAAAATTTTGTCTCTTTATGGTTCGCTTATACGTATATAAAAAGTATGTACTTTTAATATATTAATTGTACAATTAAATAAACCTTCAGAAATAATAATGCTGTTCGTTTAAGCCCTGTTTTCTGCTACTAAAATGACGATCAGCTATGGTTAATCAAATGGAATGCGCTTTTTGTTTTGGGTGCAAGAAAACAGGGTTTACGAACAGAACCACACCATTAGGTCTTACTGCAGCTCCAGCTCTAAATAGCTTTCAAATATAGCCATATATATAAACACCTAACTTTCTGTGTGTGAGATTGTTGAATTTGAGTGTTTACGAAGAGACAAAAATAAATATTATATTATCATAAATATTATTAATTATAATAAAATATATAATTTTTGTCCTGCTAAATACAGTTTTTATAAATATTTATATTAGATTAGTTTTATCAAATTATTTATATAATAACACACTTTATACATGTTGTGCATGATGTATGTGATTATATGATGTTTATATAGAGTGGTTGAATTGATATAAAAGTCAACGTCATGTGTGAACACTAATTAAGATGGGCCTCTATGGGAAAATGACACATTTTTGCGATAATAGGTTGAATTAAGGGTTGTATCTAAGAATCTAAAATGAAAACTTCAAAACTTTATTATGCCATTTGAAAGTTTGTAGTATAACCAGCTATCTATGATAAAATTTTCATAACCCGGTGGTCATCAGATAAGAGAGAAAATAATTATTGAAATAACATGGACTGTATTAAAACTTCAAAAAATTATAATTTAAAATCTATAGTATAATGACCACCCAATTTTTAAACATTTATTTTATTATTATTTTTTTTTTGAAGTGATAACTTATCCGCCTAATGTATCACTGCAAAATTTCATATATATATTTCTTTCTTTATAAATTTTTAGTCAAATCCCTCACCAGTGCAAGAAAAATAACAATAAACTTATTTTCTGCAAAGAAAATATAGCCAAAAACTACGTTTGTGCTATGCTGAGCAATATATTATTCATTGCTCCTGCATGGCGTCGAAGCGCATTTAGAATTATACTCATACACCGTATATAGCAATGTAAATTATGCAACTGTGAATGATATATAATTTGCATCAACTGTAGCACACGCACTTTATTTTGTCCCTGTACAAATTATATTAAAAAAATTGAAATGCTGTGTAATAGACATATTGTGTCGAAATCATTTTTCTGATTTTCATTTTTAAAAAACATCTTTACAGTTATAGTATTTGTGTTTGAAATTATTTTCTCTTTAGTTTTTTTTTTCGAAGTGTTGGAGTGTAGTTGTTAAGTGCAATGTACATAAAATGGTGCAGACAGAGAGGCTAATTGAAGCAGCAAAAAATAGTTGGTTATTTGCTGGTTACTCTGATGAAAGGGGGAAATTGATATATATTTTTTCTTCCTTCAGCGAAAAGGAAGTGTAGATTACGCCAATGCAAGCCCCTTGGCTTTTTGTCCGTATATGATATCTCTGTCTGTATATGTATATACATTTACTATTTTAATAGAACGGAGAGTAAGTATGTCAAATATTGTCTATAAAGGAAGGAAATTTGCAATTTTAGCTGTTACTTTTTATTAATATATTATTATTTTTTTTTTTGCCAAATCATAATTGAATATGTAATAATGTAACTATTAAAGGAATAGACTAGAGAAAAACATAAGCATTTATATTACAAAACACTTGATGGGACTTACATAAATAACATTAGTTTGTCTCAAAACCCAACAGTAGCCCCGTAGCAATGATCAGAAAATTTGATTTATGCAACCCGCACAACATTTTCATACTAATTTTTGCATGTTACTGACGTCATAAACATGAATTTTCACGCAAATTGCGTACTATACAGTTTTTTCACGCTCTCTCGTTGGGCTACATTAACATTCTGGTAAAAATTGTCAACAGTTTTGAAGATAACATTTCGTGTTTATTTGTTAAAAAGCACATGTTGTTTTATGTGGTCTATGGCTTTAATATTGTATTTATTTATAGTATATAAATCGCGTGTGTATCCAGATAACCACAAGTAGGCTCAGTTTTTAAAATTACATATTTTGACATAAATTTTGACGTGACTATATAAAAGTAAAAAATATAATATATCAAGAAAGAAGGTAAGCTGAGACCTGAGGTTGTGGCTTCTTATGCAAAATTAGTTGCACTGGAAATGTTGAAATAAAGTTTTATACAGCACTTTTTTTACAGTTGTACTACTTGGCGTTGAATTACAATTGGGGTTTTGCACTCTTTGATTTGAGCTTTGGGCTTCGATGTCAGAGTTTTTTATGTAAGCTGTATCAATATTGACCATGGGAAATAAGCCAATTTTTTGCCACTTTATTTACATAATATAACAACTTACATTATTGGTTAACTTCTGAGGGTTTTCATAAGATATTTAAACCAGAGAAAAAAATGTAATGAATGAATTTCCCTCGAAAAAGTAATACCGCATACTATGGTACAGTAATACAATAATACAAATAAAGTTTTTTTTTTTTTTTTTTCGAGACCATAGGCATATTTACTTTATTTGTTATAGTTTATGATGGCACTCGGTAAAAAAAATTTTATTTATATAATATTTTAGTCCATCATTTGTACATACAGCATAATTTTCACATAAAAAGAGTTTATTTCAAATGAACAAATTTTTCTCATATTCTTCGAGCTTATTAGGAGCTAGAAATAAGGCTTTGATTAAGGTCTAAAGCTTCTTTTACTATTAAAAAAAATAAAATTGACGTTTTTCCTATGCTGACCTATGTATTACTGACCAACAAAATGGTGGCTTTTAAATATGAGTGCAACCGGTCTATAGCTGATATAATTCAATATTATGAACCCTCTAAATTTTAAGTTCAATATAGTATAATAATATACACCATAACAAGAATCAATTGAAGTAGCTTTTTAGTTTGTGTTAAGGTATAATCATTTAAATTCGTATTATTATATTTTGGTAATCTATACAATTATTACTTAACGTATTTTTCTGTGGTTACTGCATATATAAACCTCTTTATAAGTTAAAACCAAAACTTTCCATGATTTGTAAAAGTAATGTAAGTATCATATATTTTTTTAACGCAATAACCAACAAAAATAATAATAATAATAAAAAGTGACCCAGACAGTTCATATAGCAACACTTGAGGTCACGAGTCTTGTCAGTGGGTGTTGACCAAAAAAATAAATAATAATAATAATAATAATAATAATAATAAAAAAGCCATTTTTTATTGACGTAAATAAAATCTAGTATCACTGTTTTAAAAATTTTCTGGCCTCGCTGCAGTATTTTTTTTAAAGTTAATTTAGATTTTATAACTTGGCAAAATAAAATATACGTGAAAAGGAGAAATTACATAATTGACATAATTACAGCTTAAATTTATATAAATTAAAACAGCATAAATAACTAACGAATAAGAGATAATATTTATGCTATATTATGCAATATAGCATAAATTAAGTTGTAATAAATGTTGCTATAAAAATAGGCTACATTATAATTATTACGTATTATTTTTGTCCGTGTATACTTATAGGGTCTATTCATTCACGTTAAAGTCAACGCCATGTTGGATAACTCAATAACATGGGTGGCATAGGAAAATAAATCATTTTGCCAGTTTAAAAACACTATGCAATATTTTTGAGAGCATTGATGCAGTAAATATGTTGAATTAGTATCTCAAGTATGTGAGAAAAATAACAATAACAAAAAATTAAGCGATTTCCCAAAGAAAATTGGCTTAAATGCTGAAATTTGTCCTATGCTGAGCAATGCTATGCACTACTCCAGTATGGCCTCCAAGCGCAATAAATATGACGTCATCCGCATACACCCTATATATAAAATCAGAAAATGTGTTGCTCGCGGTATAAATTTGCAAGACATGCAAGATAAAAATTAAAAACCAGCTGATATAAAATAATAATACAAGTAAAAACTAAAAATCCCTATCCGTCACGAATAGCACCCTTCAATAAATGATTCATACACGTAAGTGATATATAAACCTTCGTTTCTAGATATTATTAAATATTGACGTTATTTCCACGCACCCTTTTTTTATTTTTCTGTCACTGGCAAGGCATTAATTTTTCATTATGCACTCAGCAAATAAAAAACACATTTTGAAATATAGTATACTTTTGTTGAGAGGGGAAAACTTACGTACGAACAGTTTGATATGTACAGTTGTATTTGGTATTTGCTAAAGGTAGGTGCAAGATGTGGACTTCTTTTTTTTTTTTTTTTTTTTTTTTTTTTTTTTTTTTTTTTTGCAATTGCAATTGCAACTCTGCATGTGTATAATGAACATTATTTAATCTTTTTTTTTTTTTTTTTTTTTTTTGCATTGAAAAAAAAAAAAAAAAAAAGAGGAAAAAAAAGTGCGTGATTTCTCTATGGAGTAATTCAATTTCAAAATTTACAGCCTAGCATATAAAAATTTGTATATAATAATGTTTAGTTCATGGTTTAAGGGTGTATGCGGATGACGTCATATTTAATGCGCTTGGGGGCCATGCTGGAGTACAGTAGTGAATAACATTGCTCAGCATAGGACAAACCTCATTTAAGCCAAATTTCTTTGGGAAATGTTTTTTTTTTCTCTCACATACTTGCGATACTAATTTAACATATTTACAACATCAATGCTCTCAAAAATATTGCATAGTGGTTTTAAGCTGGCAAAATTATTTATTTTCCTATGCCACCCATGTTATTGAGTTATCCAACATGACGTCGACTTTAACATGAATGAATAGACCCTATAACTTCTATACTGTGTATTAAATTTTGACAAATTAGTGAGCAAATAATTTACTGTACGTAGTTAATTTGCGTTTATTCTGTAAGTATTCTATTTGTTTCTCCCGTAAAGAATTGCATTGCTAATTTAACACCTGAAATGATCTCATAACTCTGTTAACTCATGCAAAAGTCGACATCTTGGTGTTTAAAAAAAAAAAGTTTTTTATTTTTTTTATTTTTGTGCTTGCTTACCATGCTGTGTATTATGTAAATTCATGACGCCAACCTACTCGCAAATTTGAAATTTAATCGCTACGTAGTGTAAGGTACAGAAAAAAAATAATTGTATCAAATATCAAAAAAACTTGTGCGGCTGCTTTTCTGCGTAAAATCTCTCTCTCTCTCTCTCTCTCTAGCTCGTAATTAAGATTTTATCATGACAAGTTCGTGCGCCGCTTTTTCATTTCATTTATCGCGCATTTATCATTAGTCATATATTGCTATAACTTACAGACATGAAAATCTCTTCTCTCTCTCTCTCTCTCTCTCTCTCTCTCTCTCTCTCTCTCTCTCTCTCTCTCTCTCTCTCTCTCTCTCTCTGTCTCTCTCTCTCTCTGATCATAAGTGGCGTAATATCTGCGTATATTAAAATAACTTATGGTGCCATACGATTTTCTGAGCTATATAAAAACCTGAGGTAATGAGAAATAATTAAAATAAAGATGCATACATTATAAGAAATAAAACTAATAATGTCTGCAGACATGTCTTTCTCGAAAGAAAGAATGTGTTTTTCTGGCAACATCTTTGTAATTTGTATTATATGTTATATAAGACTTTAGAGCTCATTTTTAGCCGTATTTTGCTGCACTGTTGGCTTTTTTTGGGGCGTGGGAGGGGGGGGGGGGGTGAGGTGGATGACGTTTGAAGTTGAGATGCACCAAGAAAATTGCATTTATCAGCATGTTATTTGATTTAATTTTTTTTATTAATAATATAAAACTGAAACATTAGTTGGATTTGCTATGATCATGAGTATATTAATAGTATAAAATGAAAGTATAATATAATATTATGCTATAAGTATCAATGGAAAAAGAAAAAGAAAAAAAAAAAAAAAAAAAAAAGGGAAAAAAAAATAATCTAAAACTAAAAAAACTACCTATATAACTACAGGCTTTATGTAAGAAAAAAAATCCTAAAAATTAATAATTGGAACATTTCTATAAACCTACTTAACTAAAAAATAAAAACTACTGTATATGACAATCATTTCATATTGTTTAAAATGACACCAATTGACTTCTTTTCGATCAGTTTGTTACAAATCACAATATAACGATGTTGTCTTTATATAAAGGCTATTAACTGATCATAATATACACTAACTATAAAAATAATAATAAACTAAAAAAAAAAAAAAAAAAAAAAAAGGTTAAATATCAAATCGCATGTTGAAGAAAAAGTGATTACAAAATCATCTTACAAAAAATGAAAACTGCACTCAATAAGTATTGCATTATAAAACAAAGATTTAACGAACTTTTTCTTTTATTATCAAATCCAGTGTAGATATTATCTGGTAAAATAATTTTTATATAAATCACGATTCTAATTTATAAAAAAATAGTTTCGTAAACTATATTTCTTTTATTATTAATTTTTTTTTCTTTGTTAAAAACATTTTTTATTTTTGTTTATTATATTTGTGTGTGTGTGTGTTCAAAGTATTGAGATTGAGTCACAGATAATCAGTACGGTCATAGAGATAATTATATACTGTGTAAACAAGACTTCAAATGATTGATTAATAATCGTAATCATTTGTCTTTTTGAAATTTTATGCTGTGAAGTAATCGACCTATTTCTCAATATTATCACTTTTTTTTTAGATGACTTTGAGACCACTTTTTTTTTTTTTTGAAATACTATACATGAGGTAATTTAATGGTTAAAATAAGATTTTCAATTTTGATAAAAAAATATTTTTGTTTACTTTTATTTTTATTCATTAAATTTTCCTAATAAGGTGTTCTCGTTATTTCATGTACAATTTGGTTAGACTATTGATATTATAGGTTTTTATTGTAGGTATAATGCACGGAAAGAATAAATTAAGATACGTAATTTATACTGCGTTTGTATCATTATAGCATAGTTAATGTTACTAAATTAGAACAAAACTAATTTTTGATTTCTTTATACCAAAATTCTGCATTGTAAAATAGGTCGGTATTGATATTTAATTATTTATTTAAAATTTGAGCATTATAGAAGCATTTTTAATAAATTTTTGAAGTTATCAACGAGAGGTAAAAAAAAATCCAATGTCAAATACTTATTAAAGAGTAATTTTATGTTTTATCACTAACTCAAAAAAAGGAAGAAGTAGAAGAAAAAGAAAGAATTTTTTTTTTTTTTGAAAGTTAAATTCATTCATTATGCTATATTATATTGTTTTGTCTTTTAAACTTGAATTTGAGCTAATTTGCAGATATTTATACCAATATCAATTTCAACACTAAAGATAAATATAACTCAATAAAAACACTAAATAAAAATACGAACATAATTAAGTTAAAAATACATTATAGAAATCTCTCTTGATTTTTTCCTTTCTTTCTTAAAACCAATATAAATTGTAATTAATTTTTTAAAACTCAATTTCAATTAAAATAAATGAAAACAATATTTTAATATTAAATAAAAAGTTAACATCTGTGATTCCGGTCAACACTTTTTGTTGCTTCTGATGATGTAGTTTTGTACTACGTATACTAAGAGAGATATCATTCATTTATAATATTGTCTGTATGTAAACCTACATAAGTGATGAGTTGGTCTGTTAAACACATCAACTCAAAAGAAGCCCTAAATAATGAGAGATTATACTTTGTTTAGTCAGCTAGCGGCGCTTTAGCTCTAATATTACAGACACGGAAAAAAACTATAGTATACACTCTAAAAAATGGTGCATTACTTTAGTTACGAATCCTAACTTATTTAAGATAATCACTTTTAAGTTATTATGAGTAGCTAAAATAATGCATTTTTGCAAGTTATTAACAAAAGCTAATTTAACTTGAAATAGCTTTAAAAGCTTTAAAAAAATTAAAACAACTTAAATGAGCTATTTTTAACAACTTGCTAAAATGCATTATTTTAGCTACTCATAATAACTTAAAAGTGTATTTCTTAAATAAGTTAGGATTCGTAACTAAAGTAATGCACCAATTTTTAGAGTGTATAGATGGACAAAAATAAATACGTAATAATGAGGGAGATTAAATAATTTGTATAGGGGGTGAACTTTATTGCATATTCTACAAGAAGATATATTAGATCGATATATAGATATGCAAATTTCTAATTTTTAAGATCATTAAGTATTTTTAATTAATTTTTGAAAGTCGTGAAATCGCGTCACAGTTTTTAACTTTTTCCTATGCTCACATGACACCCGAGACGTCATTTTTCGATTTTCAAAATTTTATTTAGTTCCTCAATGAACTCAAAAAATTACAAATTCGAATTACTGATTCAGGACAATGTCTTCTTTTAGCTCATTTTCAGCACAATATTTATTCAATCCCGGTTAGCTAAAAAAAAAAAAAAAAAAAAAAAAATCCACAACGCTAAAGAGTAAAAAAAAATCAGCGACCCCTAAATTTATTGTGCATCGCATCATTCGCATGTATAATTGGCTAAAATGTATAAGCTCTTAATTGAATCCATATATAATTGGACCACATAAAATTTGACTCAGAAATGAAATTAAAATTATTACCTTCACACTTTTAAATTCATTCTCCCTTGCATTAGAATTCTCCCTCACGTACAAAAATAAACATGCAATAATTATGCAATGCAGCAACATTCATGCAAAACATCATAATTTATGCTATATAACATATATTTATAGTGATCATACTCAGGGGTAGAAGTTGTTCCATTCTCATGGCGGGACCTGTCCGGATCGCTTGCACTATGTGGGGGGGGGGTCAGGGGGGCGTAGCCCCCCCTGAAGGGGGTCAAGGGGGCGGAGCCCCTTGCGTGGGTTAAGGGGGTGGATCCCCCTTACCGCCGGAGGCGCGATTTTTTTAATAGTATACTGAAATTTTAACTATTTTGCAATTAAAATTTTGTAGTAACTTGATTAATGCCATGCTACACCAACATTTAATTAATAATGAACATTTATATTTGCTGCTGTTCATCCTAAAACTTTAATACTATATGATTATTCTGATTTAAATTTGAAAGAATTATATTTTTTGCATTAATGCACAAAACGAATTGGTGCAAAAGCAAATAGAAGTGTTTTACTTTTGATATTTAATTTTACATTGATCTTTTACTTCTTTATGAAAATAGAGTTAAAATTCCTCTTTTAAGACGAGGTAAAAAAAAAAAAAAAAAAAAAAATCAAATGAAATCAAATTTTTGGTCAAATTAGTAATACTTTGAAAAATGGTGCAATATTATAGGTATCATTTCGTATTGAGCTCAGAATAAATCTTAAAAATGCCGAACAATAGGAAAATAATTATATGCATATAGATTTTGCGTAGAGCACGTATACTGCTGAATCTAAAACTGTTATTTTAAAAACAAGAAAAATTTTGCCCACCCACCTGTGACCGGAAAACAATTATGCCAATGTTAAAAGCAATACATTTTATTTTAAGTATTATTATTATTTTACGTCGAGCACTAGTTTAGGTCACCAACAGGCTTTAAAATTCCTAATAATGAGGCTCATAGCCTATACTCTAAAGGCAGGCTTTTCTAACTTTTTGGGCTGCGCAGCACCCCATAAACCAGGGGCGGATCCAGGAATTGTGTTTGGGGGGGGCGATATCCTAGAAAATTAACAATGTAGGACCGGGGGGGGGGGGGTTAGCGCGCCGCAGTCGGAAAATTTTATTTGCCACGCCCCTTTTTGGAAAATATTGCAAAATTAGTATGCCTTTGAAAAAATATTCTTGAATTGCAAAATTTTTGATTTGGTAGTTTTTTGTTTTTTTTTGTTTTTTTTTATGTAAGCAAAAAGAAAAAAGTAAAAGTTGGACAAATGATTTCTGAAATATTTTCTATTTTCATCTCTTTGTAAAATTATTAATGTTATTTCACTGAAAAAAAAAAAAAAAAAAAAACTTGAAAAAAAGAAGAGCAAAATTTAAATAAATTATTAATATTGTGTATTATTTTATTATTATTAATTTATTTTCAATTATTATTTTTTTTATACACCAATTTACTAAAAATTGTTTTGCAATTTTTCAAACTATTATCGATATTGTAAAACATAAAACTTATATTTGGATGGAAAAATATTTTGAGATAAAAATTATAAAATTAACATTAAAGTTTTTTTTTTTTTTAGTTCTTATCGCGAGCAAAATATTTCGTGGATGTCCAATTATTAACAGAACTACATCTCTGATATATTACCCTGATGACATGACAACTAGGGGATGTTAAAAAAATTATTTTTTGTTATACTGTATTTACTGTAGTCAAGATTCAAACGCTTATCCAGCAATAAAAGTTGCGCCGAAGGCGCAAAAAAAATTTTTTTCGACTAAATTTTTTTCAACTTTTGCTCATTTTTTTCCACCCACGTGGGCCGTTTGGGGGGGGGGGCGGTCGCCCCCACCGCCCCCCCCTGGATCCGCCCCTGCCATAAACACACCCATCTTATTTTTTTTACACTCATAATGATGTATAGTAAATGGCAAAATATTTAAACTTTTCTTTTTTCTTTTATTAATTATACTTAAATTTTAATCAAATATATTATACAGCTAATTTTTTTTTTCGCTTTTATCAAAATTTAATAAAAATAAAATTGACGATTTTACATTTTTACGAAGGACGTGAAATCTATTTCAAAATATTACTTTATTGTTTTTATTATTATGCTATTTTGAAACTACATTTTCCTTTTTTTTTTTTTTAAATTTTATATTGAATTGGCAAGACGTTACAGAATAATTTTTTAGGAGCAAAATTAAGTACAATAATACACTAGCTGTTTAATTATAATTATCATTTTTTATGGATTTGCCTACGGAGCACCGGCTGAGAAACTTGTATCTGTCCGCTTATTATGATTTTTAGGCCTATATGACGAATCGCACCTCAACAAACTTTTGAACTTTATTGAATAGTGTTTTTTTCTGTTTTATTAATAGGATAGGCTCTATACAGTTAAATTATCTTCGTCTTTTTAAAGATTAGTTAAATTGAAACTGGTTCTAATTTCACTATTATATATTATTGTGCTAGTTTATAAAAAAAAAAAAAAAATCACGCAAAAGTAGTTATTTTTTGCTTGCTTGAATGAATGAATATAAATCATCATCATAAAATTTACAAACAAATTAATAATAATATTAATAATTCTACACTATATAGTTACTGTAAAGTTGATTAAGAAGAAGAAAAGCAGAATGAATAATAATATGTTTATAAAATAATGAAAAATAAAGTGATAAATTTCCAGTTACTTTTTTTCCCCCCTTTTTCTGATATATTTTGTAGTAAAGTTTATCAATTGTTATCAGAAAAACGGTCACCGGGACCAATCTTTCTAGGTGGGACTCGTCCCGCCTGGAAATCTCATGGCGGGACAAGTCCCGCCATGTCCCGCCTCACTTCTACCCCTGATCATACTACATAATATAGCATAATAGTTAAAATGTTCAGCATATAATTACTTACATTATTTATAATTACAAAATAGCAATATTATAAACTATTAGAAATAGTTCAGTTCAGCATAAATTACGCAGTTTATTTAATTTTTTTACGTGCATGGGAATAAAAAATTATGCATTTTATGCTGCATTTATGTCATTATAGCATAAATTATGTTTAATTAGAACAGCATAAATATTTATGCTGCATAACATAATATTTATGCTTTGTAATGTAATTATATATTATATATATATATATATATATATATATATATATATATATATATATATATATATATATATATATATATATATATATATATATCGATGGAGCTGCGGCCAAAGGGCGTATGTGCAATTGGCCAGTTTGCAGCAAAAGGCGTATGTGCGTTTGGCTAGTTTTCAGCAAAAGGCGTATGTGCATTTGGCCAGTTTGCAGCAGAGGGCGTATGTGCATTTTTCATAATTTTACAGGAGAGACAAAAAACTGTTTAAAACATTAAAACAATAAGAAGAAGGAAATTAAATGTTTTTAAGTCAAGTTCATTTTTTGGCAATTAAAATGTTTTTAATAAAGAATTTTATGTACTTTTAGTTTTAACAAATATAATTAGCAAAATATGGTAGATTTTTTTTTTCAACAAATACTATGCGGAATAATTTTTTGAAATACAAAAGAAAATTGTTTCTGTTTTGAATGAATTTTGTTTTCTCAAAAAATTGATTATCCAAGTAATTATTATTTTACATATTTATTGTATTCTTTTGTGCATTATTATATACTTAAAAACTAAGAAATTGAAGTGTGGGTGAAGGCGAAATCACGCCGAAATCTCAAGATATCGCTGTATATCGCGATCACGTAGTCACAGTTGAATCATTAATTTTCTCTAATTAAACTAGTGCGATGATAACATACCGCCAATCTTATTTTTTGGTGAAAATAATTAGAATCAACACCAGTTTTGCCTATATCTATATCTGCCATTATTTCTCGATCTGAAAATTACGTAAAATACTTTGAGTTTGCTACAGAGTAAATTTTTTAATGTCACAAAAAACTAAAAAAGAAAAAAGGAAGAAATAAAGATAAAATGTAAAATTATTATATCTAAAAAGATAATTAAATTAAAAAATTAATTTAAAATTTAACTATATCAGAAATCCAATGATAATCCATTTGAATTTACTTTGCAATTTCCATGCACAGGGTAAATTTAAAAACATCAAAATAAATAAATCTACATATTTCCATCAAATTATGATCTTTTTCCCGTCATTTATTAAAAAAATATATAATATACATCGTTTACTGACGTCATCATGTTAATAATAGCCAACAACAGAAAAAAATCTAACAAATACTACCGCCAAACAAATTTTCCTAAAATTATGAAAATATATTGGGATTCAACATAATTGCAGGAGTTATATTTATTTAATTTCACCCTTTTTTATATTTTGGTTAAAAAATGCAAATTAATACCGAAATTCATTAAATATAACGTAGTTCATCATTTAGTAGCAACATTATACAAGTGGTAGCCCTGCTGTTGCACATACGCCTTTACAATCTCTAGTTGGCCAAACCGTTTTCCGCTAAAGTAGTGCAATATATTTCGTATGTATATTTAAAAATAATAGTCAAAAACACATAAAAATTACAGGGAACATGTAAAACAATACCCTTTTTAATAAAATGAAATAATATCGTTTTGGCCAGAAATGCACATACGCCCTTTGCTCAACTGGCCAAAATTGCACATACGCCCTTTGTTTAACTGGCCAAAAATGCACATACGCCCTTTGTGGGGCGACCTTGAAATGCACATACGCCCTTTGGCCGCAGCCACAGCGATATATAGCATTATATCATAATCATAATATATTGAACAAATTGTGCTGAAAATGAGCTCATATTTATTACGTATTTATTTTTGTTTGTGAGTACTTCGATTTTTTTTTTCAGTGTTTTCAATAATACGCAATGTATTTTGTAAATTATCAACTTCATGTATACTGTACCTATGTGATTTACCTTCTATTACTCACAAGGAAAATAGCATGTATAAATAAATGATTCATCAATCAATATTGATTTTAGAAAAAAATGTATATATATATTACGTTTACTTGTATGACATGCAAGGTTGCATTTGTATTGACAGAAAGTTTTGTAAACAATGTATAACATACATAATTATTTTTTGTAAAGTAAAAAAAAAAAAAAAAAAAAAAAAGGTTTTTTTATGTATATTACACACGGGATAAAAATAAATCTATACGTAATACTTATTATTTTCAGTTAAATTTACGTATTACAACATAATTTATGCTATACTGCATAATAACTATAATGTATAACTTTGCTTAAATAATATACACATAGTTATTTTGCTGTTCCAATTTAGCAATATTTATGCTGTAAAGTATATATTATATTATTTTATACATAATATTTCATATATTATGTATATAAAATATCGTTATCAAAATATTAGAAATAACAGAAATAAAGAATTAAATTTTGCGAATAACTTTTGCGAATAACATTTTGCGAATTCGTTTTCGTAACCTTTCATTATTTAAAGATACGTGCATACGTTATATACCTAAAGCCCTTATGCACTTATTTTTTTATCATTTAGAATACTAGATTGATAATTACTATACCTTATTATCAAATCACAGTCACCGGTACATTGTGACGTCGGATAAGTTTTATTTCAACTGTCAAAATGAAAATAAATAAAAATAAATACAAAATTTAAGTGATGGTGTCTAATTCATGGATAATAAGGTATAATGATTATCAGTAGTATTCTAAAGGATAAAAAAGTAAGTTGACAAGGGCTTTAAAAGCCTTCCTAAGAAATAACTATTTTATACAGTATAGATTGGTCCTTTATAATAAAAATATATAATTCCCACAAAATTTATGATACCAACAATTCGTATAATTCGCACATTGTTCATATAAAATCAGATTGAAAATTTGCATGGAAAATACTTCGATATCACCACATTATTAACATTATAGAGAATTTCATAATATTGGATTATTGTCTATAATAAATTTGAAATAGAATATTTTTGCGGCTTTTGGTTTTTATAATGATATCAAGATTTTCTTCTAATATTCGGCCTGGAAATTGAATATTATTTTCAGTTTAATAAAAAGTAAAAATATTATATAAAAAATAAAATTAATGGTTAATTGTGCGATTTACAGTAAATTTGATTTTAATTGTTCTCTTTTGTTGCAAATATAATGAGATAATAATGACCATTATTTTTATTAGAGAGTTCAATAATTTATTGGAAAGTTACATTGACCTTCCTCATCTTATGTTATTTTGTTTGTTTTTATATTGCATGCTTAATTTTTATATGGTCAATTATTACTGTATTTTTTTTTTGAAATTCTACCAATTGTTATAAAAGTTTCTCTATAATGTTATAGTGAAGTATTATTGTTATAAAAATATTTTATTACGTGAGTTTTATGACTTCTTCACACCGAAGTTCATGTAAATTTGTTCTACGTTCAACTGATTAAATATTGAGGATTTTATGCCTAATTGAAATTAAAGAAGTAGACCAGAGAAAAATATAAGCATTTATATCACAAAACACTTGATGGGACTTACATAAATAACTTTAGTTTGTCTCAAAACCCAACTGTAGCTCCGTAGCAGTCATCAGAAATTTCGATTTATGCAACCCGCACAACATTTTCATACTCATTTTTGCATGTTTCTGACGTCATAAACATGAATTTTCACGCAAATTGCATACTTTACAGTTTTTTCACACTCTCTCGTGGTGCTACATTAACATTCTGGTAAAAATTATCATCAGTTTTGAAGGTCCCATTTCGTGTTTTATCATTGAAAAGCACATGTTGTTTTGTGTGGTCTATGGCTTTAAACAATATCCGTTTTAACTGTTGTAGTATGTTGCTCAAAAATCACTGAAAACGGTCCTGCAATGCTTTAAATAATTCAATGCATTTTTATATTGAATCAAGACAAATATTTATTTATTTATTATAAGGATATAGCAAATTTCAGTGGTCCTCTGCAATCTTTTCAGCGCGTAACAAGCATTATTTATTATAGTGCAATAAATAGTCAATTAACAGAAGTATGGGGTTTGAAATATATAGAAAAACTTAAATATAAAACATGAATCTAAAAATTGACAGATCATAAATACATAAATAAATTTACTGCCAAAGCTTGCGCTCAGTTGATGTTTGATTGATAGATTTTGTAACGACTTTATATGTTGATATTTAATTTTGTTGTTTCAGTCTCGTGCGATGGCGGGTGAGACCCCTCGCTCAGGTCGTTCAGGACCTGCTTCCTCTGTGACGTCACAACCAAGCAAGGTAAGCCACCAAAATGGCGAACATATTTAAAACTCTATTTGCTGCCATATGTTTCATTATAATGTACATAGACGTTACTTGGCCTAGTTTATGAAATTACTTCTTTTTTTTTCCTCGAAAAAATTAGTTTTAATTTGAAGCTTTATATAATAATGTGTAACACATGTTTTTTATAATTGAACTAAATTGTAGAAAATAAAGTTGTTTTTTTTTTTTTTTTTTTTTTTTTTTTTTTTTTTTTTTTTAACTGATGATGTCAAATCTTTGTGCAAATTGTTTCGCTACTTATTAATTTAGTTTATTATACTTTATAAACGAACTAGTAGATAATAATAGTAAATGCTGGCTGTCCGATTTAGCAGTTTAGCAGTATATTATATTATATTAAAATTGACCAGTATAGGAATAATTCTAAATTTGCAAAAATGCTTTTCTCACCGGTAAGAAATGAATATAATAAAATGACTAAATAAAGGTCATTAAATTTTTTATTTTTACATTTTTTTAGGAAAAAAAATCTCCAAACGCGTATTGTTTAATAAGCGCGGCGCATTGGTGCTACGTCCCCACCGATATGAAGCATTAAAAATAAATAAATATTACTCATGAGTCATCGTGAACTACTGTTGATTTTCTTTTTTTTTTTTCTTTAAAAAAAAAATAATAAAAGCTATATTTGCGCACAAGAAAAATCGTATAATTTTAGGTACACATTCATTTTCACTTGCAAAAAAAAAAAAAAAAAAAGAAGAAGCCAAAATGATGTTTGTCCTATGTTGATTATACATCTTATATCTGCTCAATCATGGTGCTAAGCACCCCAAAAAGTAACATTTTTATACTTCAGTGCTGGCATTAAAAAAAACTAATAAAAACGCATCACTTTTATCATTTCGTGGAAGTAGAAGAATCATCGTTAAAATAAGAGAAGAAAAAAAAGTGCAGTTTAATAATTACAAAAATAATTATGTATATAATAAGAGTACACACAATAATAAACAAACATTTCAGATAAACTTTTATATATGTGATGCAGGAAGGGCGTAGTGTTAGTGTTAAATATGTAAATTTTAGTAAAGTATAAATATTAAGGTTTAGAAACGGTGGGAAAAAGTATGTAACTAAAATTATAGTCCTCATTTTTATATAATAAATAATTACATATGATGTTAATAAATTATATAGTAGTAAGAGGTACTCTGCAATTTAATTAAAGTATTTAATGTCAAGTCGCGTACGTTTTCATTATAAGAGTTGAGAATATATATACTGTATATGACGTCATGGTTTTAATAATGCTAAAATATTGTTTTATGTAACTTTCGTTTTTGCAATGGACGTTATCGGTTTAGCGCGCGGGGTGCTGCGGGGAAAGCTAAGGGTCCCCTAATTTAACATTACGCTTATGGAGAAAAACACGTTTTTTGCGATTTTTGAGAAAACTACTCCACCGATTTTGGAGAAATTTAAATGAGAAATACTAGACATACTTTTACGTGTTTTAAGCCATAGAAAATTTTTAACAATTTTTTAAACCGATAACCTCCATTGAAAATACTTCTTTTTTTCCATTGAAATAATTAAACTTTAGTTTACTTATTAAATTCGTACTTTTTAAGTATTTTCATTAATTAAATATTTATTTAATTTAAGCTTTATGTACAATGGGGGTTATCGGTGAAGTAACGGGAAATTTTTAGGGTCCACAATTTCAAAACCTTTAGCATATTGCACGAGATTTTTTTTTTTTTTTTTTTTTTTTTTAGAATTCCTTAAATATTTAAATATGGGATATAATAAGACACATTTTTTACGTGTTTGAAGTTTCGTATATTATTACCGATAACCTCTATTATGTAAAAATCGTCACCAGAAAGACACGTCTTTCCAAGATTCAATCGTTCAAGCTTTTTTGTTATTTGAAAATCAATATGTTAGCAATTGAAAATAATTCAATTGTAATCTAAAACAATTATAAATGTGATTTTGTTATTGCATTTTCATTGTAGGAGACTGGAAATAAATGTATGTATTGTAAGTTAAATAAAGCAGAACCCGAGACAATATTTAGGTAAAAGGGAGGGAAAAAAAAGAAGTTTTTATTATTATATGGGCTAAATTTTTAATAATTCGCAAAATGCAATTTAACTTCAAATATCTGAAGTTATATTCTTTTCTGCCCAAGCAACTTTTAGTCAAATGATAGCAGTGTTTCGCATTTTCAGCCGTGATTAAAACAATACCACGCAGTTCTCCGTTTCACACATTTTTGTTCGCTCTTTTCTATAGAAAATTTTCATTCCATTGCCGCACACTTTGTCACGTACAAAATTATTAAAATCGATGTTTTTTTTCTATTGTTCGTACATAATTTTCAAGTGGCTTATATGCAGGCAGTATTTCCTGCCTTTGGGCGTTATCACAAATTAGAGAAGGGTGCGCGACCCTCGTATTTTACATATAGGGGGGACATTTTTGCAATACAAAAATATTTTCAATGCCTATATATACTTTTCTATATACGTTTTAGCATTCTACGTAAGGAAAATTTTGAGGGTATTTCCAGAATATAAAAAGTCGTTACTTATTATGGATTACGACATATTTTTTATTATAATATATACAAACATTCATTCATTTTTTATCATTAAATAAATATTTACTTATGACTGCGAACAGAAAAAAAAAATACATTGAATGAAAATTTATTTTAGCGGATTTTTTAAATATTTTGACAGCCTAAGCCATCTATTGATATTTTTATGAACTATTTGAAATTTGTTTGCTTTGTGCTGCAACCTAGCGTCAATATCATAAATTAATAATTTACTATTATTTTTGTTTGGCAACGTCGTATTTTTGTGGTTTTAGCGGTGAAGGCGGCCGCGGGTAGAGATGGAAGTTAGATTTCAGAATTGTCAAGACTAAACTTCTATTAGTATTATTGATAGATTCATTATAAGTGAAGTGATAAATTGTGGAATTAAAAGATATCTTAAACTGGAATGATTTTAAGAGGTAAGTTACGCGCTTCTGATTTTGTTGATTTTTGACAGCTGCTGTAAGCATGCTAGCTTTTTTTTTATGTTTTTTTTTAGAGAACGACGCTTCTCTTGTGTTTTTGTTCCAAAGGATGGGGTTGGGCCCTAAAGTTAAGACACGCTTCATTAAAATATTCCAGACTTTAGGGGGGAAAAATATTTTAGGAGATAGGGATTTTTTTTATTCATATTCAAACGTCGAATGAAAGTCATTTTTGTGTCTTCTTAGATTTTGTTAGTTTTTTTTTTTACGTAAGAATATAAAAAAGTTGTCCGCCCACCAAAGAAAATATCTAAATGAAAAAAATTATTATAATAATGTTGCCGTTTAGTTTTGACTTCTGCACCTTTAGAACAAGTTATAAAATAAAAGTTACTGACGCTATCATTTTATTTATATGTATTGATGAAATAAAATATACAGTGCTGAAAATTCGAAAGAAATTGACGCAAAAACTATAAAAACCATTTTCACCCTATATCTATATGGCTTTCAATTCTCAGATTTTTTTTAAAGTAAAATTTTAATAATATTTTCATTATAAATTATAATTAAAAAGCCATAAATTTAAGGACTACATAATATTTTTCTGATTTTCATCGTTATTATTTATTTATATCAAGGAATAATGTATAAATCCATAATGATAAATTAAATAGACCACTTAATGCAATGAACGAATTATTTAAAATAATTTTAAACATTTCTAATGGATTTCTTTTGGAATATGTTACAAAAATTTAAAAAATGTTCATTACAAGTAGTCCATTGTAACGATAATAATTCACGACTTGTATTAGAATTTTTGTCATTGTTGCAAAAATAATTTTCAAATTGTTTACTCAATAATGCTGTTCGTATCCCCTGTTCTTTGCTCCTAAAATTACGATCAGCTATATGGTTAATCAAATGGAATGCGCATTTTTTGGTGCAAGAGAACAGAGGGTTTACGGACAGCATTAAAATGCTTTTTAACTAATGGAAGAAAAAATCACTAAAATTTTGCAACAATGAAAAAAATTCTTATGCAACTTATGAATTTGATTTGGTGACCAATCTCTTATCACAGTAAATTCCTCTATAAAAATGTTTTTAAAGACATGCACAAAATTTAAATATACACGTGAAATATACCTCTCTCTCTCTCTATTTCAAATAAAGTTTTCGTTTAGTAAACAGACATTTTTAAAGTACTTCTATAATAAAAGTAAAGATATTTTAAATGACGCATTGAACTGTCAATGAATGACCTTTTTTAATGACCCCTCGAGTCACCAAGTTGAAAAGGTCACATCATCTCTCATATTTCTTTTAATATTTAATTTATTAAGTACTGTATGATAAAACTATTATTATAATATTGCAAATTGTCATCATTTTATACACGGAATTACGTTATCTATGCTGAATTTATATCTTTATAGCATAAATTATGCTAAATTAAAGTAACACGAATACATGTACGAAAATAACAAATTACGTAATTAATGCTGCATTTATATTATAGAATAAATTATGCTAAATTAAAACTATATTAAAGCCATAGACCGCATAAAACAAAATATTGTGCTTTTTAATGAATATATAAACACGAAATGGGATCTTTAAAACTGATGACAATTTTTACCAGAATGTTAATGTAGCCCCACGAGAAAGCGTGAAAATACTGTAAAGTATGCAATTTGCGTGAAAATGTATGTTTATGACGTCAGAAACATGCAAAAATTAGTATGAAAATGTTGTGCGGGCTGCATAAATCGAATTTTCTGATCACTGTTTGGTTTTGAGACAAACTAATGTTATTTATGTAAGTCCCATCAAGTGTTTTGTGATATAAATGCTTATGTTTTTCTCTGGTCTATTCCTTTAATAAGTATGCTCTACAACATAATATTTATTAAATGAAGCATAGCACAGATTATGCAAAATTGTGTTAAATATGTGCTATATATAGCATAATTATTACGTACTGTATTTCTTTTTGTTCTTTTTGTATAATATTTATCTATTATACTATTGCTGCATAGTGCCGCAATAGATACAATTAAATAATAAAATAGTAAGCGACGTTCTATGTAATTCCAGGAAGTAGATCAATAAAAAAATACGACAGAAAGGAAGTTAAAAGTTTTTTTTATACGTTACATTATAATATTGAACTGTCATCAAAGTGTATTGAAATTTAAATATAAAATGTATCGTTTTTTTTTTTGTTGTGCAATATATGGCTTATTGTTTATTTATTGTGATATTTCTGATTGGAAAAGTCTGTTTGAAACGTAATTGTATTAATATAATAATACAAAAGTTTAATATTTTAAAATTTATTGCAAAATAATAATGAACAAAAAGTGGTAAGGGAAAAAAGAAAAGAAAATGAAATGAAAAAAGAAAAAAGAAAAGAGAAAAGAAAAACGGGAAATTCATTATTTTGCTGTGAACAATTTTCTACAAACTTCTTTCAAATTTGAAGAAGATTAGCGATACTTAGTAATATTATACTTTATTATATAATATGGTAATCTTCTGAATATTTTCAGGAAAAAAAAAAAGTTTATATTTTAATACTAATACGTACATAAAAATACTGTTCATAAAAGTTTTGTCTAGTTTTTAAATTGAATTTTCTGAACACTTCCGAAATATTTCTATCAGTTTTTTGAAATCGAATATAATTATTAGAACGGAAAAATAAACAGTTTTTTTCATATAAAAACATTTTAATTTTTAGTTTTTATTATATATTATACAGTAGCCTTATTTTCTTTAAAATATATATTTTTATTATTTTTACTTAACGGTAAAATCATAAACCTACATAATATTTATATTTGAAATTAATATAATTTTAATGCAATCAAAATATAGCTCATATACAATTATTGTATCTCATTTCTGTGCTCAGAAATTTCTATACTTATAGGGGGCGTTTTTTGTTATATTGCAGTAGCGATTAGTTGTTGCTGGTACGAAATATAAACCATACATTATGAAAATGCAAAGTTATTTTTTTATTAACTCTTGTCATGCAAACTGTCATTTATATTTATGTGAAGGAATGACGAAAAAAAGTCATAAAAATTATGTTTAAGAAATAAATCAATTCTATGGCTATTAATCTATAAATAAATGAATTTATCTCAAAACCCAACTGTAGCCCCGTAGCAGTGATCAGAAATTTCGATTTATGCAATCCGCACAACATTTTCATACTAATTTTTGCATGTTTCTGACGTCATAAACATGAATTTTAACGCAAATTGCATACTTTACAGTTTTTTCACGCTCTTTTGTGGGGCTTCATTAATATATATTCAGGTAAAAATTGTTATCAGTTTTGAAGACCCAATTTCGTATTTATTTATTAAAAAGCACATCATGTTGTTTTATGTGCGGTCTATGGCTTTAATAGGCAATTTGACCCTCTCTCACTTTATTGATGACTTTTCTCGTAAAAGTTTGATTTTCTGAGTAAAAGAAGATGCGGCTAAATGAAATTGAATTACATTTTCTTTTTAGAAACGTGAGTTTAAGACAAATCAATAATACACTCGTAAAAAGTTCGGGTTGAATTTTATAAAACAGTCTAATTACAAATACAAAGTTTACAAACTAGATAAAGAATTGACATATTGACTGTACTGTAAAAAAAAAAAAAAAAAAAAAAAAAAAAAAGCATGGCCATACTGTTTTCAAAAGTTGGTCAGAAAAATTTATACTAAATTAAACAAACAAATAAATATGCTGTACTGTATACAACATAATATTTGTGATGTAACAGTAATGTAAAGTACTGTATAGCATAGGTTATGCTGTATTGAACATATTGTACTGAAAATAGACTAGAATAATTAATACCTTTTTTGTGTGTATTAGGCCAATAAGATCGAATTATAAAATAATATATGTTGATCAAATAGATGAAGAAAATTCTCTTTTTGGAATGGAAGAATTAAAATGAACTAAAATCAGTGAGCTACTATATAGAATTTTAAGTTCTTGTAGTCTTATATACTTAAATAAGAAGAATTTAAGAAGTAATAATATTTATAATTATTTCAGTAAATGTCTCAAGTCTGCAAAATTTTCCTAAATTTTTATATTTACCAAAAAAATAAAAAAATAAAAAATAAATAAACAAACAAGAAGTTAAATAAGTATTGCGTGAAAAATAAAATAATGATAAAAAAGTAGCCCACACATTACGATGTAATTTTTTTGTCGACAATAACACAACACTGCAGTAAATTATGAAAATCACAAAAGCGTGACGTAACAAGAGCAAAACAATCACAAAAACACGCTTTACATTTTCTCTCTTACTTTTTTTTTTTTATCATATGCAAAAACCTTGCAAAAATATTTCTGTAAGATATAATATATTTTTTTGGTTGGTGGTACAAAGAAAAATTTGCATGCAAAGATGCGTGATCTGTGGTGAACGCCCGCGCGTGATTCGCGTGACGATCAAATTATTTCAAATTTTAAGGCGTAAACTCGCGTATCTCACAATTTTTTTAACCCGACATTTTTCTATATAATACTGTAGTTCTTTATTTTCTTTCTTTCTTGTATCGTAATATACGCAGTGTCGTTTGGAAGTAAAATTTAGAACAACGCTGTTCTGAATTTTACTACCTGTCAGAAATATTGGATATTCATGGGAATCTTTCTATATTTTCCACTTTTATACATTTTTGTATTACTGTATAAAAGTATAATAAAATCAAGAACTTTTATATTATGCTGTGTATCCTTAGAGAAAAAACTTTAGATTCTAATATAATATTACAAATTATTATAAGCTTGAAGCTTTTTGTTGGTTTATTGTAGTGAAAATTTTTATTTTACAGGATATATTAATAACTATTTCATTATTACATGTGTTTTTTTACCTTTCTACATTTTTTTTTACTGTAATTTTATTGTAGTAGAAAGGAGTATTTTGTCGTAATACGCAGATTTTTTTTTTTTTTTTTTAAGCACACTAATGCTGTTTGTAAACCCTGTTCTCTGCCCCTAAAATGACGAAAACCCTTGGTTATTCAAATGGAATGCGCATTTTTTGGTGCAAGAGAACAGGGTTTACGAACAGCATTAGTATAATAAAGTATAGAGTTGTTGCATTCATATAAAAGTTGACGCCATAAGTGAGCACTAAATAACATGGGCTGGTATGGGAAAATAACTAATTTTGCCAGTTTAAAATACTTGCCATTGATGCTGTAGTTATAGATTGAATAGATCACTTGCAATGAACGAACTTTTTAAAATAAATTGAAATATTCTTAAAGCATTTCTTATGATAAAATCGTGTTCACTTACTTTTTGCAACAATTAAAAACATTTTATTGTAAGTGGTCCATTGGGTTTTGAAGTATGCGAAAATATTAATAATAATATAACAAAAAATTAGCTAATTTCTCGAAGAAAATATCCAAAAATCGACATTTGTCCTGCATAGCAATGTTATTTATTGCTCACTATGGAGTAGAAGCTTATTCAGTATAACGTCGTTATTTTTAGTATTATTCAGTGCATACACCCTATAGTATAGTTAATTACGAAAAATTAAATATACGCACACAAATGTTATTGACAGTATTGATGACGTGATTGGATAGAGAGAGAGAGAGAGAGAGAGAGAGAGAGAGAGAGAGAGAGAGAGAGAGAGAGAGAGAGAGAGAGATGTTCTCGTCAGAATGGAATGTTTTCGCTCTCTCTCTATGGTGATGATGTAATAATTAATAAAGTTAATTAGCATGTAATTAAGCAGCTATCAGAGCTTGCCTTATTATCGTCACCCCTCGTAAACATCGATGCCAAATATTTTTTTTATTTCAAACAAAAACTGATGAAAGAAAGTCTTGACAGCGACGTGAGACTTTGTTTTCTCGTACAGTTTGTGAGGATTTCTGCTGGCGACTTGTTGGATTATCATTGTTACCAAGGTATGTCCAATTAGTGTCAAAAGCAGTTTTCGGTTCCGAAAAAGTGATATTTTTTAGGTTTAAATGTAATATTTTCTTGTGTGTATAAAATTGCACAAACGAATGTTTTTTTAAATGATTTTGTTTTGTCATTTTAATGAAATTGCATACATTATGCACCGTATTGAGTCTCGAAAATATCATTGCAATAAATTATTTGCCAGAGTTTTTATTTCTCGTAATTTTATTTTATAAACAAGTTGAAAAAAAAAAAATTAAAATCACTTAGAAAAATAGCATACCATAAATACTGTTTTTACTATACGATTTAGATATAACAAATAACTATAAAAATAGTATGTTCAAAATGTTGAAAGTTTTTACGAGTGCTGCAAAATGTGCAAAAGCAAAAATTATACAAAAAAAAAAAAAAAAAAAAAAAAAAAATCTGTTTTGGATACTTAAAAATGACCGTCAGGAAAAAATAAAAAAATAATGTAATTCCTAATGCCAGTATTTTAAATTCATAAACCCAATATTTTATATCAAAGTTCCCAAAAAAATTTACGCACACTTTGCGGATGTAATTTACGTTTAGTTTAACGCTTGTTTCTCTCTCTATCTCTCTCATTATATCTTTTAACAACCCGCTCTCTCTTTTTCAAAAAAACTATTATATAATTTTAAATGACAATTATTGTTATAACATCTCAATTAAATTTAATTTGAGGTAAAGTTGTCAATAATTACTTTACTAATTACTATATACCTCCAAGGTATATAATTCCAGAGAACTTATATATTTCAACTGAAGTTATTATATTAGACTTCCAATATATAAGATCAATATAACAATTTTTATTTTACTATATGACAGAAAGTTGCTCTCAGATCTCGATGTTTTTACTTCACAACCGCGAGTTTGTAGGACAAATGACATTCGATCCTTTTTTCTTGAACATATTGCGAGGATAGAGTTGAGAATAAATATCAAGATCAAATATCCATGCATGCAAGCAAGCAAGCAAGCAGATCTGTTATTTCATGTCGTCACCGTGTGATTGACTGATGTGGTGACGTGAGAGTAAATCAATCAATATCAATCGATTCAGGAATTATTAGAAACATGACTAGAATTATTATTTATAATATAAGTATTGAAATCTTCGAAAGTCTTGTACATGCTGTATAGTAAAGAAATTAGAATGAATGAATGAATGAATGAATGAATGAATGAATGAATGAATGAATGAATGAATGAATGAATGAATGAATGAATGAATGAATGAATGAATGAATGAATGAATGAATGAATGAATGAATGAATGAATGAATGAATGGATGAATGAATGAATGAATGAACGTAATTTATTTATTTATTTATTTATTTTAGTGACAATTCATCTCGTCCACTATGAAACACAACTTTCTCTCATAATTTTGTAAGTTTTACTAAAATAGAACCTAATGTTATATAATACTCCTTTGATGTTAATTTATTTTTTAACTCTGCATCATTTTTTACATTCATCCTAAAAAAAATCCGGGATAAAATCATAAAATTTAGCAAATTTAGTAAAAATTTTAGTAACAAATGCAGCACCTTTTGATTGTTATTTTTGTTTTTATTGTATACAAATAAACCCACGTAATAAGAAGTTTGCCTCAATTAAAAAAAAAAAAAAAAAAAAAAAAAAAAAAAAAAACTATACTAACAGCCTATAATTGTTGTAATTTAAACCAATCATATGCGTAAAAATAAAAATACTTTAAATATACATTTTAACATCTTTTGAAAATAGAAAAGTACTGGTTTCTTTAAACTGTACAAAATTCAATTTTACTGCTAATTTTAATAATTGATTTAAAAAAAATGCTATTTGTAAAAGAATACAAATAAACTATAATCAAAACTGTTAATTAAAAAAGTATGTTTATTCAAACATTTAATATTTTATATACTTAAAAAAAAAAAAAAAAAAAAAAAAAAAGATCATCATTTGATGTGAAGAGAAATAATTTTCAAATATTGCCGTTAAAATTTTCATATAATATAATGTAATCGGCATGCAAGCTAGGTTTACCGTTAACCACATACATGATGCTACTAATGCTACCTCACGACTAATTGATAAAAATTAACTACCATTAAAATGCATTTTAAATCATACGTTTTGTGGTATTGGAAAGAACACAAAATTACTTTGAAGTTTTTCTTTATTGTAAAGTTGTAACAGTAAAAAAAAAAAAAAAAAAAAAAAAAAAACTTTTCATTTAGAATTTTTTAGCATGCTAATTTAAAGTCAACTTTTAAGCCTTAGTATTTGATGATTAATGAACATTAACGCTCATTTTCTTTTAAGAGTTTTCTTTCAATTTATTATCTTGCTTTTGTATTTATTATTCAAATACTTGTGTACAGTAACCATCGTAACACAGACCATCTCTAATACAATATAAATACAATTGATAATAGTAAAATAATAGATGGATACTTTATTGCATATAATAGGTATATATAGTGAGTGGTCACAACCGCTATCTCTGAACCTGCTAATGTTCAGCACATAGACATATACATATGTCTATGGTTCAGCATTATATTATTTAAGAAGCTTGACACATATTAATGGACCTCTTCAAAATTTCTCACAGCATTGAAAAAAAAAAAAAAAAAAAAGAAGTTATGATTGTATTTGTGATGGCCTTAAGAAGAGAAAAAAAGATATTGTGATTTTAGAGTAAGAGAGAGAGAGAGAGAGAGAGAGAGAGAGAGAGAGAGAGAGAGAATTGCGTTTCTTTATTAAACATATAGGGTGTATGCATTCATGTTAAAGTCGACGCCATGTTGGATCACTCAATCTCAATAACATGGGTGGCATAGGAAAATAAACTATTTTGCCAGTTTAAAACCACTATGCAATATTTTTGAGAGCATTGATGCTATATGTAAATATGTTGAGTTAGTATCTCAAGTATGTGAGAAAAATAACAATAATAAAAAAATTAACTGATTTCCCAAAGAAAATTGGCTTAAATGAAGTTTGTCCTATGCTGAGCAATGTTATTCACTACTCCAGTATGGCCTCTAAGCGCATTAAATATACACTCTATATAGAATTGTTAAAAATGTCCCGTACATTAATATGCAATATCGCTCAGAATTTGTCAGGCTTAATTATACCAAGGCCCCTGATCCCGCGGGTCTCGCTTCAACCCAGGAATCCCAGAATCACCTTAATTACCCTATTTACCTCAAAACCCTACTTAAAAGGTGCCTGCTTAAACCTCATAACCTTGCAATTATTATTAGTTTATTACTTTTTTTTTTTTTTTTTTTTTTTTTTACTATACAGTATTACTTGTATTACTTTTTCTATTATGTTATACTTATTTTTCTCAGCTGTTAGTCCCAGGGTATTTTGTTTGGGTAAAGATACATGTTATCTCTTCCCAAGTCAATAGCAAGAGCTATAATATATTGTATACAACAACATTTTGTTTTGAATTATTTTTAAATTTAAAAAGTTACGAAAGATTTCTGTTTTTATTAAATTACGTCTTTTATTTAATTATACTGGTTGAAATGTGTCCTTACTTTTCACTTCTGTGAACTACAGTAATAAAGCTTCTCTCATGAAACGTCACGGACAAAATATAAATACGTAATAATTATTTGCATTTTCAGCAATATTTGTTCGGTACAACGTAATTTATAATCTAACAATTCAAGTAATTTGCATAGCATTAATTTTATCAAATTTAGCAAAAGTTGTGCTATAATGACATAACTGCTGCATAAATAATGTAATTTATCCTTTCTTTGTGCTTATAAAATGCGACTATTTTGCACATTATATTATTGTATGAATGCAATGATAAATAAATATGATTATATGAACTGTAAAAAATACTTTCCGATAATTAAACAGTTTTGATAGAAAAACACATAGATTGATTAGGAAATTTGGGAATTGGAGATATGGTGAGATTATACTGCATGGCAGAGACGCCGTGGTATAGAGAAAATAATTTACGTAAATCAGCCCCCCCCCCTAAAAATCTGTCCTGGGTTAGAAATTATGTTTTTGATTATTGATAAAATAATAATTAACTAGAATCCTTTTTTTTTTTTTTTTTTTTTTTTGTAATTTTTATTACTGTATTAAAGTTTCTAGTTCTACTAAAGGCAACTATATATAAAAAAGAAAAATATTGTTTTTTCTTTTTGTTTTTGTGTGTCCAAGATGCTTTCAAGCGTTAAACATACAACAAATGATTAATAATACAAACACATATTGAAAATATTGGTCAATTGTTTTTATTTTACAGACAGTTAAAAAACAATTAGGTGACTGACTAGTTAGCCTCGTTTCGCAACCAAAAGAGAGGACAAAAAAAAGTGCAAAACAAGTTTTTGTCACTGTCTGTGTCTTACTTATGATTCTAATTGTCAGCTGTTTGTAAATTAGACACCACATTGGTCACTATCATAATTAATAATTTATCTGAGCAGTGTGTGATACGGTTACATGGTAATAAACTAGTTTTTACTGCCAAAAAAATGGAAATAATTTAATTTTAAGTGATTTTATACTTACTAAGAATCAGTTTTTCGATATAGGTACACACGATTGTGAGATAATATTTTTTACCATTTAAATAATAAGAACTATATAATAATATTCATAAACCCTGTTCCCTTGCTCCAAAAAATGCGCAATCCCATTTAAAAAGCATTCGGTGATCGTCTTTTTTTCTAGTTTGGGGCAAAAAAAAAAAAAAAAAAAAAAAAAAAAAAAAAAGTTTACGAACACCATTAATAACATTGAAAATTTAGCGCAAGTTTGTGAATGGTAAAATTTTAATGCTGTTCGTAAACCCTGTTCTCTGCTCCTAAAATGACGATCGCCTTTGGTTATTCAAATGGAGTAGTGCGCATTTTTTGGTGCAAGAGAACAGAGGGTTTACGAAGAAGCATTATTATACCCCAATCTTGTGTACATAGTATAGCAATTAATAAATAAACAATAATAAAAAATCGCAACTTTTTTTTTATAACTTAACATTCTAATTACTTCCCCTCCAACACGTCTTAATTTTAATTTTTAACGCATTTTCAATTAAAAAACATTTATTAGATTCAATGTCAAATTTATAAATCATATAAAATTTACATTAAAAAATCGTGACTTTTTTTATCATTCTTATTTTTTTATGCCTTTAAGTACAAAAGCTTAAAAAAAAACATTGTATCATTATTCTATGCCACTAATGAAGCTATAGATTCTCATTATGTAAGTACATAGTAAAAGTATCAAACAGGTGATTCTATAGGTACTATAGCAAAAAAAAAAAAAAAAAAAAAACTAGTATTAATATTTTTACGAGTGGTCACGTCTATAAAATTTCAACATCAACTCTCAACAACAGTGGCAAAAAAAATATAATCTTGATGGCGAGTTCAATGGCGATACAATGCTTTTATAATGTCCATTTTTTTTTTTTTTTTTTTTTTTACGTAACAATCGTCAGTTGAGCTCTTTCTTGTACCACTTGCTGTTTTAGAGCTTTTGCATGGCGCCCCACTTTTTATCCATGTGACTTTTTATATAACTTCAACATCTGTCATTGCTACTTTTTTTATATTATGTATTCAAATATCGAATAATATCTATATCGATGTTTTCATAATCTTTATTACTATTATAGATTTTAAATATTAATATTAAATCAATATCGCCCAAATATGTATAATATGCCTTATGATTAATTGCTTTCAAAATGGTTACATTTTTTTTTTTTTTATATCCAACTGTGATTTATGTATTAAGTTAGTTTTTTTTTTAATTGACATTCAACTTATTATTTTTTAAATCTCCCTTCCGTTAAAAAAAATTTGTAAAATTATTTTTAAAAAAAATCGAATTAAACTTTTTTTTTTGTAGGCAAAGTTTACTTGAATAATTATTTAAATTATTTTGTTTTGAGTTGCGAATAAAATTGGTATAATAGAAAAAAAAATCGTACAATAATTCAAACAAGAATTATACCATATAATAAAACATTGTACTGATTGTACTAACAGTTAAGAGTAGAAGGAAAAGTGGTCATGAGAAAAAATAATTACGTATAAATTTGTGGAAAATATCGCTATAAAATCATGCAAAATTGTCTTACGTTCAATTTTTCTTACAATCGATTTATAACGATTGTTGTAACGATTAAATATAAATTCACGCACTTCAATCATTAGCAAAAATTGTATAATTTTGATCTTTAGTAATACTGTATATAGTATGAATGAAATCCCAAGTCAATTCGACTATATGAACTAACAGATGTCAGACTACGATAACAAAAAATATTTGAAGTTTTGCTAACTTTTTTTTTTTTTTTTTTTTTTTTTTTCCTTTTCTCCTAATATAGATGATGTTATGATGAAATTGCAATATGCTAATCAGGGATAATATTATTAATTAATATACTGTTTAATATTATGCTACTTTTATGTTCTATTTCGTTTGCTTTTCAAGTTGAGAAAAATAAATACAAATAAAACCAGAAAATTAAATGAAATTTACAGATGAGTCTTAAAATATAAAAATAACTAAATATAAAGATACATCTAATGCTATACTCTTGTTTTCTATTTCTGTTACTGTTAAAATGCACTTAATTCAGTAAATCAAAAAAAATTAGTAAGGCAGAAAAATGAATGAATGAATTATTTTATGAATTATATATAAAAAACAAGAATAAAAATTTACTGAGACTTTTTGTATCTCGCCTTTGGCAGAAAAAAAAAAAAAAAAAAAAAAAGTGTAATTTTTCCTCTTCTTTAAATAAATAAATTTAAAAAAAATTAAACAAGTTAAGGAAGTTAGTTAAAAAAAAGTTTAAAGTGTCAAAATGACGAATTAAATGTTGTTCATTTTATTTCATCGCTTATAAATATATATTTAATTTTAAATTTATTCAGCGTTATATGTATAGAAAACTGAAAATGTTGTCTTTGCCATGTAAAGCATCTCTCTCTCTCTCTCTCTCTCTCTCTCTCTCTCTCTCTCTCTCTCTCTCTCTCTCTCTCTCTCTCTCAAATATATTATAAAGAGTACAAATGGCTTAATTGGATACCACAAAAATTTGTTGACTTGATTTGGAAATGTTATTTGTCACATATTTATACAAACGTGAAATACTAGCACGACACACTTAAAAATAAACCATGCGTTCAAAAAGTGCTGGACTTAATTTTTTATCTTTTGACAACTATTTTTTTTTAAATTGCCGCAATCTAATATAGCAGATTAATATTTATTTAATAATATTATAATATATATATAGTAATGAAATATAATGAGCTATTTGCTTTTTATGGTATGGTTTTTGTGTGGAATGTTTTAGAGTATAATTATTTTTTATATTAAGACATAAAAATAAAAATCTTAAGAAAATATATTTTTTTGAATCTTATTATAGGATCTGTGTTAAACTTATTAGAGAAAAGATATTGAAAGTTTGATAGAATCTGCTGCATTGAAAATTTAACGTATTTTTAGTCGGTCAAACTGGACTAGTTTTATTATTTAAAATATTTTTCTTTAAAATGTTGTAAAAAAAAAAAAAAAAAAAAAAAAGGTACAGTAATATATAATTGTTAGACCGATTTCAGTACGTGTATTAAATATGTAGCATTTCGAAGAGTTTGCATTATGACCTACTAATTGCAGAGTCTGTGGTCGAAATGTTTTGCATTGCATGAATACAGTACATGAATGTATGAATTGCATTGCAAAAACACAGCATTTCAGTGCTAGCTTTTTACTAAATCTATAAAAGTATTTTATTTTTCTAGTCTTCTATATCCAAGGCTTAAACCTTGGGTTCTATCATAGTTTATATTTTTACTACATTTTATATAATATGCATGTATTACGATGCTGCACAACATAATGATGACAATTATGTTGCCCAGTCCAACTTTTCATGCAATTTTGAAATAATATTTAAGCTGCAAGACATGTAATAAATAATAATAAAATAATTATAATACAAAAAAAAAAAATAATAATAATAATTTGTGCTCAGAGGTCAAATTCAGGAGAACTGTACGCGTCCCAAACTTCGGCTCGGTGCTAAAAGCACTTCTATAGGTCATATCTACTATCCCTGAAAGTTTCATGCTTCTAACCAGAATAGCCGAAAAGTATAGCTTTTTTTGACACTAACTGCTTACACTATAAAGCATAAATTACGTAATTTTTTATCCGCGTAGATAATTTTTACGTAAAACATCACTCGAACTTACAAACAAAAGTCGTAATAAAATAAGAACTGCGAAAAAGGTTGTAAAAAAGTGTCAGAAGTATTAAAAAAAAAAAAAAAAAAAAATCTGTTACGTTTTATAATGTTAGACCATACAAGTGCAGTTGAAAAATATAATATGGAGGTCTTTAATTTAATCAGAGTTAAAAAACATTGCTAAGACTTTACACTACCTGCAATATTATATTGATTCTCAAGTTTCTGCAAACTTATACTTTCGTCTTTGAAATAACTCAAATTACAATTGTGATATCGAATACTGCAGGTGAAGTAAATTTGTTTTGGGAATACATGAAGGAAATACTAATTAAGTTTTGATGAATACATGATTGACATATGACAGGTCCTTTGACATATGACATTATTCTATACTGCGTATATTATATTGTTTATATATAATTTGTCATGGAATGATGACATTGATGACCCATTTTTTTCTATCATTTTTGTTATTTATTTTTGTTATTTATTTATTTTTTTTTAATTAATGTAAAAAGCGATTGATCTTTTCATCTCACTCACAACACCGAATGCATTAATTTTTTCTTGATTGAACTCAACTTGCTAGATATCATTTGTAAAATATTGAAGGTAATCTGTCGCAAATTCTGTATTCATTGGGGGGAAATAAAAAGTGTTCGAGTAAGTACCCCCGTGTTCGTGAGTCGTTCAGCGTGTAGCATAAAGGACACAGAAAGAAAAGTACACAAATTATGTTGTTGTTTTTTTTTATTTTTTTATTTATTTATTATTATTATTATTTTTTTTTTGCATTATATAATGGTGATGTACGGAACCTCTGATTTTCGTGCTCCAAACAAAAAAAAAAAAAAAAAAAAAAAAAAGTGACGATCACCTAATGTTTTTTAAATGGAATTGCGCATTTTTTGGAGCAAGGGAGCAGGGTCATGGCAGGATTTACGCGAACATCATTATTGAAACATATATGCCTCCCTCCCTTTTTTTCCCCATATATCATATCAAACACCCAAAGGCGAATTTCATAATTTTTTTTTTTTTTTTTTTTTACCACAATGAGAGCAATAAAAACAATCTCAGTAATAATCACTAAGAATAGCTATGAAATAGCCTAGGATATATTATAGTACTAAAAACGATTGCAGTAATAGTCACCAACAGACTAAGAATAGCTCTAGAAATAGAGGAATATTATAGTACTATAAACGAGTGCAGATATTTGCTGCTACAGGCTACACAGATCAATAAAATAGTCTGGCTAACACAGCCTCCGTATTAGTTAGATTACGCTTTATATCGTAATCGAGCACTCATAAACTATATATAATTCAATTTAACAAAATCACAAAGTGTTTGCTACTTAATTAGTTCAAATTATAATTCATTCACTAGAGTTGTATTTTTATTCAGGATTTTTTTATGACGATAAGAAATTTGATAAAGTAAAATAAATTTTAGTAAATATTATTATTATTTTTTAAATCTGTTGAATGTAGTGCAAATGTATATGAAAAATATTTGGAAAAAAAAAAGACAAACTCGTTTTACACGAAAAAAAAAAAAAACAAAAACAAAAACGCAATTTATGTTGCGTTCACATTATATAGTCTAAATATTGTTTAGTATACTACATGAACAACTATGCTGTACAATATAATTGATAGTATGCTCTTGTTTAGTACATTTTTATTATATTAGCATACATTATGCTGTTATGAATAATTACTGTTGCTGAAATTAAGCTAGCATATTCATTTTTTTCCCCTTACAAAATCTACACTGATATAGAAGTTTCCATGGATTCTCTAGGCTGTCAAGGTGAATATCGGGCTGCGTATTTAGACTGTTTGTGGTAAAAGTGTAGCACACAGACAAAAATTAAAAAAACATAATAATTATGCTAGCTCATTTTCAGCACAAATTGTTCAATTTGATTTGTTTGATTTGTTTATTGTTATCCAAAAACAGACAATGTTACTTGTCCAATACATTGGTGGTACACACAGTACATTATATACAAATTACATGATATACATATAAAAATAAAAGACAAAAATAGTAATAATACATTTTTACAAATTATTAAAGAACACATTGCACAAAAAATTTCAAGTATAATTACAGCATAATCTAAGAATGCCATACTTCGTAGCATACAGAGCATAAATATATATTGTACAACATAATTGTTTAGGTTATTCTAATTTATAGCAGTTATGCTATAATTACGTAAATGCAAAATAAATTTATTCTTTCCGTGGACGCGATCATGCACAATTGACTAGTAAAGGAACAACGGTTTTGAGGCCGACTATAAGCGATTTCGGTCACATCCGCTTCCGTTTCTCCTTACTACGCATGCGCAGTAAGTCAAAGCGGAAGCGGATGTGAACGAAATTGCTTATAATCGGCTTCAAAACAGTTGTTCCTTTATTAGTCAATATGCATCAATTTATCCATTTTTCTAATTTGCCTCAACATCATATTTACATAAGAAATTAAAAACAAGGGATTAGAATATAAGTTTTAAAATAAGTAAATAAACAAGTATATAAGTTACGTATATTAAAAAAGGTTATAGAAACAGTAAAGTAAATAAAAATTTAAATCCCGCAGTTACACAAAAAGGTAATACTCCTTATTAATATTCAATACATATACTTTGCATTGTGTGCGTTATGAATTTTAATATTTAATAAAGAGAGGTCATTCTAGTTAATTTAAATATTATTAACCTGTAAGATTGTGTTACATTTGGCATAAAATATATCTATATATTTTTTGCCAAAAACTGTAGCGTTCAATTGTATATAACGGAATTTTATATTAGCCAATTTATAAATTTTTTAAAAAAAATAATGTGTTTTATGAACTTTTTTTCCTCAATATTTCCCACAGTCTTGCGTGACGTAAGGAAAGTTCTGCATTGGTGGGGTGAAAATGTAAAACACTCCCCTTTTACCCCTTCATTATCACCATAGTACCATGTTGGCGACATTACATTATTTATTTTAATGTATGTTTTGAACGAATGTTATATTTCAAAATATTTTTAGTTTTTTTTTTTTTTTTTTTTTTTTTTTTTTACATTTATGGTTTCTAAAATCAATATATATTTATAACTCTTTTGCATAAAACTTTCGTAACGATTTTATTTTATTATTGATATTGCAGTTTTCCCTCATAGAAAATATTTTGTTCTGTTGCATACGTAAATTCATTCAATTCACATCGTAGAATCACCTTAATTAAAATCGTTATTTTGTAACAATAACTCCCCCTATATATTATACTCCTTATATTATTCAATACATAAATACTCTAAAAATTAAAATAATAGCAATTTTTATTCCATTGTCTTTTCTTTTTTACGATGCATTATGCAATATATTTTATTTTAATGCAATCTTCATTAAAAATCTATTAAATTTTAATGCAGTCATAATTATTGATCATTAAAAATATTGCACCATCATTTTAAACAGAGACTTTTTCTATATTTCTCCATACAAATGAAAAAGGAATGATATGTATGACAATAGAAAATATAATATTATATATATTATAGATTTTGTATACATTATATAATATATATAGGAAATTCATTAGAAAAGCCACATAAAAAGGCTATCATATTAAAGGAATGGACCAGAGAAAAACATAAGCATTTATATCACAAAACACTTGATAGGATTTAGATAAATAACTTTAGTTTGTCTCAAAACTCAACAGTAGCCCCGTAGCAGTGATCAGAAAATTCTATTTATGCAAACCGCACAACATTTTTTATACTAATATTTGCATGTTTCTGACGTCATAAACATGAATTTTCACGCAAATTGCATACTTTACAGTTTTTCACGCTCTCTTGTGGGGCCACATTTACATTCTTGTCAAAATTGTCATCAGTTTTGAAGATCCCATTTCATGTTAATTCATTAAAAAGCACATGTTGTTTTATGTGGTCTATGGCTTTAATATTTCTAAAAGGTAATCTAAACAGGACAAACCAATGTAAAGTAAATAAATTCTTTATCAGCTATCAATTTGTCAAAGTTGGAGTCCTAATATAGGTAGTTCCTTATGCATATATGTGTGGCGCCGTGCATGGTACTGTGTACTGCATCATCAAACCACGAAACCTGGGTCACGTGACTGTGATCGTGACTCGAATTAAAGAGACGGTTTGAAGTAAAATAGACAAGTGTTTGTGTCAAGTTTTGAAGGGTTAATATTCTTGTTGTATGGCCTCAGGATTATTTTCTGACTTGCGGTCTTTCAATAAAATACAAAATAAATTGTGCCAAAAATTGACATAAATGTTTTACACGACTAAAAAAAGTGTTAAAGCAAGAATTAAAATCTAAAATAATCACAAACAAAAACTAAACTGTAATTAAATATTTGCGATATCGTATTTATTCGTGTATATTGTATACAATAATTTTTATATACTGTACAATTCAATTCTATAGAGTTGGAATAATTGGAAATATTTTATTTACAAAAATATTAAATAGCAACCAAAATGAAGTTTACCGGCGATATTATTAAAATGTTCTATGAGGTTACAATACGTAAAAGTGTGTTTATATTACACTACATTTAAATATTTTCGGCCACGGTAAAGTAGTTTTCTCTGAAAACGATCAGCATGGTTTCACAATGCTGAAGGGTAGAAAATAGGAGACCCCTAAACTTTTGCCCCTCGTATCAGTGATTGTGATTACACAATTCATACCAGAATCTAATTTAATTTTTAGAAGGTGCCTGATTCATACCCATAGCAGTATATTCTTATAATATAATTGTTAAACTTTCAGCCTACAAAGTGTCAACATAAGTATATAATATTAAGGTCTTGTTTTGTTTTTACATACCTGTGAAACTGATAAGACAATTTGCGTTTGTGACGTCATTTTAATTAGCACGAAACCTACGCCCAAACATAAACATGCACTATGTATAATATTACGTACAAGGTTTAGCAATGGTGTTTATTGTATTTGTGCAACAGAGCTGTGTGTAAGGAATTATATAACTAATTAATAATAAGTGTTATTGTAAACACAGGAAATATGATATTGTCATTATTTTATTTGCAATTGCATAATTTAAAGCCATAGACCGCATAAAACAACATGTGCTTTTTAATGAATAAACACGAAATGGGATCTTCAAAACTGATCACAATTTTTACCAGAATGTTAATGTAGCCCCACGAGAGAGCGTGAAAAAACTGTAAAGTATGCAATTTGCGTGAAAATTCATGTTTCTGACGTCAGAAACATGCAAAAATTAGTATGAAAATGTTGTGCGGGTTGCATAAATCGAATTTTCTGATCACTGCTACGGGGCTACAGTTGGGTTTTGAGACAAACTAATGTTATTTATGTAAATCCCATCAAGTGTTTTGTGATATAAATGCTTATGTTTTTCTCCGGTCTATTCCTTTAAGCATTATTTTGCTAACAATATTTTTATTGGGTTATATTATAATATCGTTTTTAAATGTCATAATTTTACTTTATCAAAGTACGAATACCTGCCTAAAAGTTATAGATAGTTTGATTACCACGTTTTTCTTAAAAATAAAAATAATAAATTAAAACAATTTTTTTTTTTTGGTTGCTCCATATAAGGTTTCAGCATGTTAGTTTCATTCTCCCTTATCAGATGGTCTTTTTTTTTTTTTTTTTTTTTTTTTTTTTTTTTTTTTTTTTTCAAGTATATAGCTATTGACTTTTAAACAGCATGAAAACTTGGCCAAAAGATCAGAGATTCTTACACCCCCTTTTCTCCTACAATTTTCCCAAAATAAACACTAAAATTTTACAGGTGAACAATGTAATATTGAAGTTAGTACGTGTTAAATTTTATTCGCTCTAACTTGATTAGACCGAGAAAAAAAGGAGGTGCTTTCAGTCAAAATGCCCTTTCTATCTTAATTTGGCCATATGGTGTACACTCCTACCGAATAAATTTGACCAAAGCGTTAATCTCTCCAAATGTTAAATATATAGAGAAACTTTAAAGCCATAGACCACATAAAACAACATGTGCTTTTTAATGAATAAACACGAAATGGTATCTTCAAAACTATTGACAATTTTTATCAGAATGTTAATGTGGCCACATGAGAGAGCATGAAAATACTGTAAAGTATGCAATTTAAGTGACTATTCATGTTTATGACGTCAGAAACGTGCAAAAATTAGTATGAAAATGTTGTGCGGGTTGCATAAATCGATGTTTCTGATCACTGCTATGGAGCTACTGTTGGGTTTTGAGACAAACTAAAGTTATTTATGTAATTCCCATCAAGTGTTTTGTGATATAAATGCTTATGTTTATCTCTGGTCTATTCATTAAAGCAAGTGGTCAGACTTATTCGGGAGGAGTGTACAATCATTGCAGTAAAAAATGAAATTGTATTTGCTTATGGCCATTCAATGCAATCAGATGGAGATTTCTATATTTTATTAGTACATTTTATATTTTAGTTTCTAATTAAAATTTAAATATTTGGGTTGAGATGAGTGAAAAGATGCTTATATGCATTTGACTCTAAACATGTATGATCTTTGTATTTGTTTTTTTAAAAAATAAAACCCTTTGAAATTGAAAAAAAAAATTGAGATTTCAGTTGACGCAAAACTGTATCTAAATACATTTTATTCCCATATGTCAATAGAATTTCATTTTTTTATTGCAATGACCGTACAATAAAATCAGTATAGAGGACTAACTTTTAAACCTAAGTATAATAAGAGTAATACTGCCCCTCATTATACTATATAATACATTTCAAACAAATATAATTTTCCACGTATAATTTATCACGTATACCACAAGTCAAGTTTTATAATTGTTATATTAACCTTATATGTAAATATAGAACTACTTCATTATAATTTAATATACTTTTATTGATATCAAATAAAAGTGTGGGAAAAAAAAGTTATTTTTTCCTTGATATTTTGCAATGATACAATAAACTTGTAGCACCTACGATTTATAATAAATAACATATTAAATTATATTACATATAATTGCGTATTAACATGCAAACATATGCGGTACATAGTATAATCCCTAAGTCAATAGTAATATCTTGAAGCGATCTCATATTTATTGTACGGTATAATCTATGTATATTGCAAGAGATCTTTTTTCCCCTAGATTGAAATCAATGTTGTTGTTTTTTATATAGATGATTAAATATTAAAATTCCAAGGCTTTTGTTGAAATCCGATGTATTAATGTTATGTAAAATTATTTTAATCATAAACTATTTCAAACAGTTCTATTATGTTGATAAATTATCTTGGTGATACATATGGGGTCGCCGAAGTTACTTGGGAATCCTAGGATTCTATGTTTTTAAGGATGGTTAGAAATTATAACGATTCAATTTAGGTGTAATAACTCATTTGATGAATCGAACCCAACGATTCATTTTCTTGTTTTCTTATGCCACCACGCTGTTTTCCAATTACAAATTGATTCAAATTTCAGTAATTTTTTAGGAGTTCTTTCATTTTTATCATCAACTTTAGATTTTTTTTTTTTAATCTTAATTTTTACTTATCTATTTTATATTTTTTGTCTCCTACTCACAAGTTATCTGCTTCCTTTTTCTTTTAAAAATAATTTTTATTTTTCTTATTTATTTAAACAGTGCAAGGGACTACAAAAATGGACCTATCATGGTGCCATAGCAAACCCTTGATAAACAGCCCAACAGGGTTTAACCTTGCGAGGGAGAGGGAGATATGGCCTTTGTATTAAGGCGAGAAATCAGGTACTACGGGATTTGACTAAATAGTTGTAAAAAAAGAAAAATCTGACATTTTGCACAGTGATACATTAGGATAAGGTATCTTCAAAAATGTAAAAATTTTGGGGGGTCACCATGCTAGATTTTAAATTATAATTTTTTGAAATTTTAGTCTCATAAGAACCCATGTTAATTTCATTTTTTATTTTCTATTTTATCTGATGAGCTCTAAAATTCTTATCAAATTCTTTACTTTCAAATGGTATCATAATGTTTGAAAGTTTTCTTTTTAGATTCAGAGATGCAAGCTATCTGAATGCAACTCTTAATGGTGTAAATCGGTGCTGCGAGCTAACCAATGATGCACAAATGCAATGAGAAAATGCATTGTTTATATCGTTTATCATTGCAGAGCCTTTATAATTATTATTATTAATTTCCATCACTCGTAACTGTCATTCAAGATATATACGCACATCCAGTATACTGACCATTCTTAATACATGACATGTATGTATATAGCTATGAAGCAGCGTAACTATATAAAAGATAAAACAAAACAACATAATTATATGTAGTTAAAAAAGAAAATTATCTTAACTAAACCCTATATAACAATATAAAAATAGTCGAGGTTAAATATAATGAGATGCAGGAATGCATACATATGTGCAGAGGTGTCACTATTACACCTGCCTCAGTACATATTATAATCAAACATCACATACAAGTATGTATACCAAGTATGTACTTACATATTATCCTATCGCGTATTCAAAATGCACTCACTTGGAAATTGCAATCAAAACTAATTAAGGTTACGTGTGTTCATTTTGATATTATAAAAAAAAAATGTATAATTATTGTGTGATGAACTGAACGTTCTCTGTTGAAGAGAAATGAATTTTTGTAACGATCCAATGTGCGAGTGATAAAGCAATAGTAAAGTTATGATAATATGAAATATTTGCATTTCATTTGTAAAAATTGTATTTTAATGGCAACATACTTCTTTTTAAATACATAATGTAGTATGAAATTGAAGGCTTTCATTCATTCATTCATTCATTCATTCATTCATTCATTCATTCATTCATTCATTCATTCATTCATTCATTCATTCATTCATTCATTCATTCATTCATTCATTCATTCATTCATTCATTCATTCATTCATTCATTCATTCATTCATTCATTCATTCATTCATTCATTCATTCATTCATTCATTCATTCATTCATTCATTCATTCATTCATTCATTCATTCATTCATTCATTCATTCATTCATTCATTCATTCATTCATTCATTCATTCATTCATTCATTCGTTCTTTCATTCGTTCGTTCATTCATTCTTTCGTTCAGTATAATATTCATCTATTTATTCATTTGTTGAATGTGAAATCCACACTTTGATTTAAACAATTTTTAGTGCCAACCTAAATTAAAATCTACTTCTTATTATTGAGGACTGCAATTTGCATTACATAATGCAAACTTATTAATCAAGTTTATATTTAGACAAGTGTTTCATAATTATGTAAAAAATATTAATAAATTTCCAACGAAAATTTGTATTTAATGCAAATCGACTGTCTATTTTTGTCGCTATTCTTGGCACTGCTTTGTAATATATTATTTGTGGGGTAAGGAGCAGTCATAAATAAATATGTGGTTTATTTTTTATTAAAGCAATTTTTTTACACATTTGTTAGAGTGGATTCTATGGAATCTCAAAAAAAAAAAAAAAAAAAAAAAAAAAAAAAAAAAAAAAAAAAAAATTACATTATATTATATATTTTTTTTATTTACTCCAATGTGATCATTGAAAAGCCTTGTTGTGTAAGAAAACGATTAATAAAAGAAAAAGTTACACAGCAATTTATGAATGAGATAATGGGTTAATTATTCAATTATAAGAAAAACATCATTCCATATATAATAAATTATATTCAATTCATTCATATATATACCGAGAATGAAAAATGTAACTTACTCATCAAAGTTAATTAATGTGAGTTTTTTTTTAATTTACTATAATAGCTATGAATGAAAGTTAGTATACTTTTATGATGTGAACTTTTAAGACTAATGCACTTCATTATTAGGACTATTAATATTTCGTATGCTTAGTTTACGATAATTAGTAATAGCATCGTTTGGAGTGAACTATCAAACACTGTATAGTAGAAATAAGAGAATGTATATATAGCAGAGAATTAAATGAATAAATATAAATAAATGAATACAAATATATTGCTGACCCAGTCAGCTCATAAATCTATCATAGATATTCTATACAAAGCATTGATCTTGTCAATATGAATAATATTGATATTTCAAGAAAATAAATTGAAAACACGTTTTACGTTTAATTAAATTAACGATACAAAATAATTATACAAAACAATTTTTGAAAACAATGAAATAATCAGTAATATAGTTAAAGCCATAGACCACATAAAACAACATAAGCTTTTTAATGAATTAACACGAAATGGGATCTTCAAAACTGATGACAATTTTTACCAGAATGTTAATGTAGCCCCACGAGAGAGCGTGAAAATACTGTAAAGTATGCAATTTGCGTGAAAATTCATGTTTATGATGTCAGAAACATGCAAAAATCAGCATGAAAATGTTGTGCGGGTTGCATAAATCGAATATTCTGATCACTGCTACGGGGCTACAGTTGGGTTTTGCGACAAACTAATGTTATTTATGTAAGTCCCATCAAGTGTTTTGTGATATAAATGCTTATGTTTTTCTCCGGTCTATTCCTTTAAATTTGAATAATGTATTAGCTTATCAGTAAAGCTGTTCGTAAACCCCCTTTTTTTCTGCTACTAAAATGACGATCAACTATGGTTATTCAAATGTAATGCGCATTCAAAAAAAAAAAAAAAAAAAAAAAAAAAACAGACTTTACGAGCAACACTAATATCATAACTTTTAAAATTAGAATAAAACAAATTTTACAAAGTAATGAATTAATAAATCAATCAATATATTATGATATAAATAACACACACGTGAATAGCTCAACAAATACAACGCATTATATTATTGCAGAATAATAATTAATATGTAGCAAATAATTAGTAATATGACTAATGATTGATGTTTTAATATTTTTGCTTTCTCTAATGCCCCTAATTAACGATCTATATTTAAATTTAAAGTGCCTGTTATGATTCGGACATAATAAGTTTATATATGGTCATATTATATAACTATATAAAGAGTCAATAATATTATGACCTTATCGATCCTTGAATTGAAAATATATAGAGTTGTATATTATTTAAATATATTGAAAGTATTATAATAAGACGTAACCTAATTTGATTATACAATACTTGACTGTCAGTTGAAATCTACTGGAACTGATATACGAAATTTAAATAATGAATTTTAATGTAGTTTTTTTTTATTATATGCATATATAGGCCTATTGCGAATCTTTGCGCTCAGTCACCATCTTTGCCATGGGATATATATATATATATATATATATATATATATATATATATATATTATACGTCATTTTAATATGTTTTTCTTTATATTAGTTTTACAGCCTAACTAGGATCTAAAGGGTCCTTTTTTCAATGAGAAAATTAAAATTTATGGTGATGTATATTATGCATATTTGTCACCAGCATTGATCTTTACAAGATAACAAATACTTTGTTTTATTTCCACCAAGATATAAAATAAACCATACGTAAATTTACACGTAATAGGTATTGATAATAAAGCTAGTATATTTATGAATATAGGGTTTCTGCGCATAACGTCATATTTAATGCGCTTTGACGCCACACTGGAGTAATTAATAATATTGTTCAGCTAGGACAAACGTCGTTGTAGGCTCTTTTCTTTGGAAAATCGGTTAATTTTTTTGTTATTATTTTTCTCACATACTTGGGATACATCAATGCTCTCAAAAGTATTATTGTAGTAGGCCTATTATGTATTATGTATGTATAGTTTAGTTTAGTATAGTATAGTATAGTATAGTATAGTATAGTATAGTATAGTATAGTATAGTATAGTATAGTATAGTATAGTATAGTATAGTATAGTATAGTATAGTATAGTATAGTATAGTATAGTATAGTATAGTATAGTATAGTATAGTATAGTATAGTATTATGTTAAACTGCCAAAATGTGTCATTTTCTTATGCGGCCCATGTTATTGAGTGATCCAACATGGCGTTGACTTTAACATGAAGGCGTACACCTTATAGTTGGCATTTTCAGTGACTGCGTATATTTGTACATTATACTGCTGTACATATTATTTATCAAAAGTAATAATGCATTTATTAAAGTAGATTTGTTTTCTTGTATTGCAGTTTTTATATGAAGTATCATAATTGTTAACTTTGGTAAATTTTTTATAAAAGATTTATATTATAAATTCTAAAAATTTGGATATGATTAATATTAAGCAAGATTATTGCATGATTTCTTACATTTAACAGCTTTTAGTGTGAATAAAAAAATAAAAAGCTAAAACCAAGTATATTTATGGTCATTTTTATAACGCTATACAACAACTTTTAAAAACAACAAGTGTCTTTTTTTTTTAACTGCCTTTTCAAATGCCCCGTGTGTTTAGAATGTTAATAATAGCCTGTATATATGATTGTGAAATGTTTCTGACCATTCGTCTCTCTCTCTCTCTAATTACTGTACTATGGTCACCTGTCAATCATATAAACTCGTGTTGACAACTCATAATTATCATCGATATATAGTTATTTAAATAATCGAATCGAAATAACCTGTTTTTTTCATTAAATGATACACTTTCTGAATTCCATATCGATAGTTTTTACAATCGAAATAAACCAGTTTTTTTTAATTAAGTTAATTCTAATAATTTTGGGCAATAGTGTTATATAATCGATTTTTTTTTATTATATACACCTGTAATTAAGTGTCACATGTTCTGGATTTTTTATAGTTTTAATAAAAAAAAGGTGTTATTTTTTGTCTTCTATTTTGCATATTAAAAAAATATATATACAAGATCTAGTGTCCAGTTTATATAAACTAATAAAGTTTATAATATATTTTTTCACTGATAATAGTGCTTTAAATTAATTAATATATTTGTCTCATTATATAGTCAGACTTTTATAACTAGAAACATTAAAAACTGTGATATATATTGTAGTAGATTTAATTATAGGCAAGGTCTTTATGATATTAAGTACCAAATTAAGATAAAGGGTGGACCAAAATAAAAATATTGGATTTGGAATATAAGCTTTTCTTTTAACGTGCAACATTTTTATGATTTTTTTTTTTTTTTTTTTTTTTTACATACGATCATAGTTTAATTTATTTTTAAATGAAAATTGAAAGAAAACTATAATAACAAACTCGACTAACATGCATTAATAAGTGCACCTAAAAAACTATAAGTAATGAGCAGGTAAATTAGCAATCACAGTTGACAGAGCGAGATAGAAAGACAAAAATGGTATTCGTAAACTTTTTTTTTTTTTTTGCTCCAAATCACGAAAAAATGGGTATCTTTTAATGCTTTTTAAATGAAATAAAGCATTTTTTGGAGCAAGAGGACAGGGTTTATGAACATTATTATAGAAAAGAAAACAACACAAACGAATATTTAATTCTATAAGATGATAGTGATTGCTTCAGGGCATATTCAGTGTGTGTGTGTGAGTGTGTGTGTGTGTGTGTGTGTGTGTGTGTGTGTGTGTGTGTGTGTGTGTGTGTGTGTGTATTAAATAAATTTTTATTTTATCAATTATAAAAATTTAAGTGAAAAGAAATCTATAACGCAATTAAAAATTTGACTATAATTTTAATTAAAATTTACTAACAAAATTATTTTTATCAAATAATTTTTAACGTTATATTATGTCTAACACTATGAATATATATATTGTAACTTGCTTGTAATGTAAATAAGTTGAATTAAATTAAGAGGCAGTACGCGTGATTTCACCCAATAAAAACCGTTAATTACCATGCTATTCATTTGCGTAAGTTAGGAAAAGCCAGCAAAAAAATCCAGCACTGTTAACACTTTCAAAATATATTCACGATGAGAAATTTCTTATAGTAATAGAGCTGATATTCAAAATTCGCATGGTGACAGATACATATAATTATAGATTCAAGTTTCTTGTGTAGTTAATCCAAGAGATCCGTGTAAAAAAAAAAAAGTCAAGTACAGTTGACGGTCAGTTTTCTGATCAGCTGATATCCATTACTGACCCCTCCCGTTAAGAAGTAAGTAGGTAAAGGAAGTAATGCCAAAAAGTTCAACAGTTTGCGAGCCTACATTTTTTTTTAAAGTTTATTTACTCTTGTTACACACAAATGATAACAAGTGGAATATCTACACTTACAATACCAAATTAAATATTTACCCTTCTTTTCATAGTGAAGCTGATAATTATTTGAATGGACAAGATCAATATATATTGCAGTTTACTATATCAGACAAATACGATCAGGATTTCTATTTTTATATATATTTTTTAATGTGATTGAAAAAAAAAAGTAAAGCATTTTTCCACGATGACGCAGTATAAAATTGTGCGGTGAAAAATGCAGAACGTTTTTCTTTAATAATCTTTTTGTTCTCTCTCTCTCTCTCTCTCTCTCTCTCTCTCTCTCTCTCTCTCTCTCTCTCTCTGTGGTCAAATGTAAAAAGTATCCTCTCAATCACGTACAACAACAGATAATATTTAGAGCGAACCATCTTAAAAAAAAAAGAAAACGTTTATATTTATAATATACCTCGAGCAGCAAAATTTTATTTCTTATATTTAAGGACAAAAAAGTATTAAAACTCTCAGGAATCTAATAGCAAATTTTGACCATATAGAATTTCATGTTTGGGGAATAATATATATATATATATTTAGGAGAAATAATTGTTATTTATAAGCTCTATTTATAAATTTTTCTTATATAATACAATTGATGAGCAAATATTGAGAAAGAGCTAACGTTATATCTGGTCAAATGAAAATACAATGAAAAATTGTCTGACTCATCACTCATCAATAAATGTACATTTTTTTTTTTTTTATTGGGCTTGCATACTATTATAGACTTGTAAGTTGCTGTGGATTAATATAAGACTAAAAGTTTAAAAGGCTAAGCTGTCTGATTTTTTTTCTCACATTGATAAATTATTATGCAACTCAAAAGAAGAAAAAGAAAAAATCTCAGAGTTTTAGTGTTTTTTACTTATAAAATTTTGAAATTTTACTCCCATGTTAATTTCAATAATTTTGCTATCCATAATTGTGTTAAAAATATCATGGGTTCTGAAATTTTTATCAAATGACATTGACTTTTAAAGAGAGAGAGAGAGAGAGAGAGAGAGAAAGAAAGGGGGGGGGGTATCCAGAGATGCGAATCTATAAAAAGTTGTAATGAAAATAATATATAAATGTATACACTAAATGAAATAAAATTGATTTGTACTATACGTATTAAAACAAAATCAAGGTTTCTATGCAAAGTACTTTTTTCTTTATGACTTATACAAACAGGTGTACACATCCCACGTGCATAAACATTCCACCTCACCACACCACACAAAAAATTGTCATTGATAAATTGTATAATATAGTTTGTATGTATAAATGACGGAAGTTATTATTGGTCCATGTCGTGAAGTTGTATATTGATGACGTGTTAGGGATGCTGTCGTGGACCACGGTGTATTATATCTGTGCAGAGCTCTGTATAGCAGCAAAGAACGAGCGCCAACCAAGGCCGCTGGTTGTCTCTCGACTGTGCATGGGGCTACTCCGCCCATATAAACATCACCTCTGCATAATCACCTGTCTCTCTCTCTCTCTCTCTCTCTCTCTCTCGCTGTATCTCTCACATCACGTACAATTATTTCGCTCGGCAAAAAAATAATAGAAAAAAAAATCTTATTTATATCATATTATATATAAAATATTTTCAGAAAAAAAAAAAAAACTATTCTAAAATTGGTAGAAATTAGAGAGAGATGAGAGAGAGACTGAGAAAAATATTTATTTTGTCATTTTAATAATAGAAACAAAATCTAAATTTTAGAATTTTGTTTTCTTTATTATTATTATATGGAATTATATTATTATAGGCACATTTTTTGTTATACAAATTTGTGTTCTTTTTATAATAATTATTATTCTTTATCAAAATAGAATCGAATGATTCAAATGATACCCAAAATTTTGAACGTTCATCATTTTTTTTACAAAAAAAAATTAAAAAAAAAAAAAAAATGCCACACATCATTGGCTTATTCCCAGAACATATAATATAAAAATTTGCATTTATTAAGGATGCAAAATAGTGTTAAAAAAATTAGTATAGCAATACAGGATATCTGTAAGGAGCTGAGGATTTGTGAAGTAAAATAAAATGTTAAAGCTTCCATGTTATTGCCTTGGAGGGAAGCAATAAATTGATATTTTTGTATATAGGCTTGACTTCTTATATTTTTAATTAAAACATAACTATATAACAGGCCTGTGATTTATTATCGATATAGCGCCTGCCAATTTGCACCCAGATTTACTGCATTCCTATCTCTAACACATTATAATACATACACTACACACTAAAAAATTTCGTTAGTAATCAACGGAATAAGTGTTTTTTCAACGGTTATAAGTGTTGATAATTAACGTTTCAAAACTCAACTCTTATTGTATTGAAAACTCAACGCTTAAGTACAATTTCACTTTAAACGTTGATTTATCAGCATAAATAGAGTTGATAAAAACCGTCAATTTTCAACGGAATAAACGTCCTTCTCCACCTAATTAGAAATAATATAAAAACTTACTTTACACAATTTCCTGTGTTCTATGCGAAAAATCAAAATATGCATAAGAATAAATAGTGTTTATTTTTTATTCTTTAACTAGAATCAACGAAAAAAAAAATTTGAGTTTTTTTATTTCTGCCCAAAAAGTGCGTTTTTTTTCGAAAAGTTACCAACCCGTTAGAAATTTTATTGCATTTTTGGATGTAACTCGATTTTTCATACCCAAATCGGTCATCCAAAAATTTATGAGACAGTATATACTAATTACCAGTTGGTTCTTTTTCATCTAATTGTAATTAAGCGTTGATTATAAACGTTTGTGACGTCACACGTAAGCGTTAAATATCAACGTTTAAAGCATGACGAAACTGTGTACAAGCTTTTCAACGTTTAGAACGTCGATTATACACGTCTATTTTTTAGTGTGTATATAATATACACTTTAAGGAGGCTGGTGTTGGGGGTCTTCTTTCATAATATATCAAGAATTTTACTTCCTTTTCCGAGAAATGTACGATTTTTATGTTTTATTTATTATTATTATTTTGAGAAAAATAAAATGACATAATTTGGATTGTATCTTCTTGTCTAGAATTATATTTTATTATTTACTCGTATAAACTGTTATTATTAACAAAAGTGACAACAGAACTATTACTTTCGGGGATCAGTACGTAGAATAAAATTCCAATTAATTTAAAAATAAAGTTATTATATAAACAACAAATATATATAAAGAAGTTGCTACAAATGAATGCTAGAAACAAATCCAGGATAAATCAATTGAAATATAAACAAATATACAGTATAAATAAATAATATAGATACAATCAAATAAATGCATAGAAATATTAGTTGAGAATTAGTAGAAAGACAAATAAATATAAAATTTTATATAGCATCACATTCAGTTGAACCTCCATTATATTGTTGTGCTAAAATATTTAGGCAATATAGCAAAATTTTAAACCACAAGTAAGAAATACACTATACCTAATTTATGCTGTATGAAACAAGTGCTATATTATAGAGCATAAATGTTTCTATTTTGATATTATAACAGTAATTGTATGCTATGAACATTTAATTATTATTCTATGTATAGCTTAATATACGCAATAAGTTATGATGTTGCTGCATTGAGCTATATAGCATTTATATAAAGTCATAGACAACAAGAAAACATTTGCATTTACATAACAAAATACTTGATGGGACTTAAATAAATAACATTAATTGGTCTCAAAACCCAGCAAAACCGTAGCAGTGATCAGAAAATTTCGATTTATGCAACCCGCACAACATTTTTATACTAATTTTTGCCTGTTTATGACGTCATAAACAGGAATATTCACGCAAATTGCATACTTTACAGTTTTTTCAAGCTCTCTTGTGGGGCCACATTTACATTATGGTAAAAAAATGTCATCAGTTTTGTAGATCCCATTTCGTGTTTAGAACATGTTGTTTCAATGTTTTCTATGCCTATAATTATTAAGCATTTATTTTTTGTCAATGCACGGTGTTTTTTATTTGTATACTGACAAATTGGTAGTTTTAAAAAAAAAAAAAAAACTTTATGTAGGATATACATACAGTAATAAAATTGCAAAGTAATTATATTTCATGTACTTTCTCGTCTTTAATCAACAATTAACCTAATTTTTCTTAATTAATAATTCATTTTTTTTTTATTAATAACAGTTTAATTTTAATAGTACCGTCATTATATTAAGTGACTAGGCATAAACGTGAGAATTCAATTATTATTTTTTTAGCCCCTATCACTTTTTTTATTAGTAATGAATTTTTCAAACAATATACCGTATACAATTCATTGTTAAACATTATACCATGCTTTCTTTTTTATGTTATGATGAGATTGTTGCTTTTTTATTGATTTGAGTTTTTTTTTATCGTAAAATTTTATTATTTTAATATTATTAGAATTATGCTCTTCACATATACGAAACTCTCTAAAAAATAAAAATAACAATGAAAATGATCTTTCTTTTTTCTTTTTTTCTTTCTTTTTTCTTTTTTTTTCTTTTTTTTCTTTTTTTTTTTCAAAGTCAAGATCTAGTTTAAAATGTATTTATATCTACGTATTTTTACGCTGTGCAATAGTTTCAAAGCAATTCTTTGCGTACTATCTTTATTTAATACTAATGCATCTATTTTGCATTTACTTTTAATCGTTTCATAGATAAATGACGTCATTTATTAACGTTATATCAATAGATTTTTTTTAAGTATGAATGTTCTGCATTTTGGTATGCTATGTAGCATACTTATTATTCAGTATTGCTAAAATCATGTGAAAAAAAAAGTTGCAAAATTCAGGCTACCGTAATTACTTTGAGTTTACTTTTGTCCTAAGTGTATGAAATGGCTATATTACTTGTGTAATATATTTACTTATTTATTTATTTATTTATTTGTTTATTTATTTATATTTTTTTATTTATTTATTTATTTATATATTTATTTATTTATTATTTCTGTAAATGTGCAATGCTCAATTTTTGCAATCATTGAAATTACTGACTATATTAATAATTCCTATAATTTCTAATTTTTCTATTAATATTCTAATTCAAATAAAAATGAGAGTACATAAAAATCTTACCTTTTTTTGTGTTATTGCTTAAATTATCATAAATTCCAAAAATTTCTAAATTTTAATGATAATTGCTAGAGAGTGATTTAATTTGGTGATTTACTGTATACGTATATACAGGGGAATATTTTATGAACCATTGTGTTAAGAAAATGACTGCAATGGAAAGTTGTGTTTTTGTTTTATATTGTCAATCTCTCCTTTATGATATTAGCATGATAAATATCATGCCATGTTCACACAGGGCAATACATTCATGTGTAATCAAACAGATTTCCATGTAAAAACCTGCCAATGTGGAAAACCATTTTTTTATTTCATTATGCTAGAAAAAATGACTCATCCTGAATGACCTGAATCGATTGAGGTGCTATTTTTTAATTTTTGAGTTCATTAAGTATTTTTAATTAAATTTTGAAAATCGTGATATGACGTCACAGTCGGTAACTTTTACGTACGGATAAAAGTAAATACGTATCAGCTATAGGGTGTATGCATTCATGTTAAAGTCAACGCCATGTTGGATAACTCAATAACATGGGTGCAATAGGAAAAAAAAATCATTTTGCCAGTTTAATAACACTATGCAATATTTTTGCGAGCATTGATGTTGTAAATATGTTGAATTAGTATCTCAAGTATGTAAGAAAAATAACAATAACAAAAAATAAACCAATTTCCCAAAGAAAATGGGCTTAAATGAAGTTTGTACTATATGTTGAGCAATGTTATGCACTACTCCAGTATGGCCTCCAAGCGCAATAAATATAACGTCATCCGCATACACCCTATGCTAGCCCATTTGCAGCTCAATTTGTTTAATACAACATCTATACTTTACAATTACTACATTACAAATCATAAATATTATTTATGCTATTCTAATTTAGCATCATTTATGCTATAATGACATAAATGCAGCATAAATCATGTCATTTATTATTTCCGTGCATAAGCTTGCACGAAAAAGTAGTCGATCATACTGCGAGTTTCAAAAATTAATTAAAAACACTTTATGAGCTCTGAAATTACAAAATTGTACATTAATCGATTCAGAACAATGCCCTTTTTCCGAATATGCAACCTCTAAATTTTATTTTGGTTGTCCTATTTAGCAAATAAAATTATTGCACAATTCATTGCTTTGTGTGAATAGCACTATTTTTCAAAGCGTCAAGAATATCGATGAAATAAATTCCTCATACTTCAAATGAGGTCTTGATATATTTTATTTTTGCAAGGCAATATATTATATCGTATTCTATTATATAAGCAGTTAAAAAAAATTTGCGAAATATTTTTGAGTTACATATTATAGTCGCGATGTTATCCAAGAAGATAGGAGCTTATAGCTACATAGAGTTAAGGTGTCCCGGGGCGGCTCGTGATTTTGAGTGCGAGTTTTTAGTCGAAGTCGACCTTGGAGATTGGGTAGTCAACAACTATAAAACTATAAGCGCAGGTACAAAAAAACAATACATGCCTATCGCTAGTCAAGTACTGTAAAACTTCAATAATATTTTGTAATATGTATTAGTAACTTCAATGACAAAATATGTTGTGCAGTGCAAGTGTACCTGGTATTCTCAACATACTGCAATATATTTTCAATGTTTATGTATTATATTTCATCGCAGGAAATGTTATTATGGAAGATTTATGTGGAATCAAATTTATTGCTTATTGAAAAATGTACCGTGTTAACAGGCTTTAAAATGTGGAAATATTTATTTTTTTTCTATTTAATTAAAACGAAGAGAGAGAAAGAGAGAGAGAGAAATTTTATGAATCGCAAAAAAAAAAAAAAAAAAAAAAAAAAAGTCATTTATGAAGCATAATTATACTAATAATGTGTACTGCTTAATTATTTCTTGTTCCTATGAACTGCCTGGGTCAATAAAATTTCTTATTTCTTATTAATTGACTCAGATACCTCTTTCAATTTAATGTACTAAAAAATTTAAATACATTTTTGAAGGAAAATAAAATAAACTTTAATACAATAAAATAGGATATTAATTTTGATACACTATAAAATCAAAATTAGCTTTTTCTCATATATAAATGATTTTTAAAATCGTCTTTATTCGTAAAAGCATAGCAACAAAAACAAAAACAAACAAACAAACAAACAAACAAAAAAAAAAAACTTTTGAATGGGCGAGATTTGAGTCTGACAAAACTTTTTTAGGCACGAGTTTTTGACTTTGTACAACATTTTTTTTTTACAATTTACCAAAGCAATGTAGCAAAATAATAATAAACGAGAGAGAGAGAGATAGAGAGAGAAAGAAAAAAACATGTTTGTCCTATGTAGAACAATGTTATTCATTGCTCCATAATGGCGTCGAAGTGCATTCATTATAACGTCATGCACATACTCCCTATATGAATGAATCAAATGTACTTAAAAAAAACAAAAAACTACAGTATCTGTAGAATATAGAGAAACAAAAGTTAATAAAGTATATTATATAAGCTTCAATATAATTGTGCTACGTATTTAAATACACATACATATAATACAAAGATAGAAACATGACACTTGAATTATTTAACAAGTGTTGATAGACGGACAGACAGACAGACAGTGTGTTGAAATTATGATTAACTACGTAACGAAATCTTATATTCATTCAATATAATAATAATAATAATGATGGTATAAACATGATTTTGTAAGAACATAAAATAGAAGCATGTATTTATTTACACTGTTCACAAATGTTAAATTTATTTGTATTTATTTCGCTCCGTTGATTTCAGGTCATCATTATAAACAAAGTAATTGAGTACTTTAACTGGAAATTTTTAAATATTAGACAATCGTTGTCATTTTTTTTTTTCGTTTCTTTATAACAGATTTTTATTATCTATTAATTTTTTTTTTATTATTGCTTATGTATTGAAAATCGTTACACATTACGTATATTATACAAACTTTTAAAAGTAATTTTTGATTTGTATATTGATATTATATAGTAAATTGTCTCCACGTGGACTAAAAAGATAGAGAGCCGTAAGCTCTGCAGTAGTTTTGTGTTGTGTGTGTGTGTGTGTGTGTCTGTGTGTGTGTGTGTGTGTTATTGTTGCAAAAATCAAATGATAACTGAACTATACGGTTTAATTTTTTTATTAGTTATCAACTTTGCAGCTTATGTTAAAGGAAATTTACACCTTTAAAATATGTAAAATATAATTATTAATTATATATTAAAAAAAAAAAAAAAAATGATATGTATATTTACAGTTTACAGTATTATTTTTATAAAAACTTGTCTTGCATAAGCGATAAAAATAGAAGTTAAAAAACAGTTTTTGAAAACACAGAAGGGGAAAAAGTTTGATAAAAATGTACTGTTTTGCTGTTCCATAAAATAATAAAACAAATCATACATTTTCGTAAATTTTTGCTTATTTCGTTTCCGTAGAATTATTAACTATAAATTAATTTCAAGTTACAATACTCTATTACTCAGATTATTTATTATATTATGGTAGAAAAAGTTATCATATACAATTAAAAAAAAAAAAAAAAAAAAAAAAAAAAAAAAAAAACGTTACAGGTTGGCGATTATAATCGCAAAGTTGGTTTATTTCAATAATAAAAATGCGTATTACGGTAAATGTTATATAATACTATCATTCTATAGGTATGTATAACTTTTTTTATTTGAACTTAATTTTTATATATATATATATATTGGTCAATATATAGGTCACCATTAATAATATTATATAAATTTTTTTGATTGATGAAATGTCAAAACAATATTGATGACTTAAAGTATTATTTGTTTATTATTATTTATTTTTTTAGTAGAGCACCTACTGTGAATTACGTAAAAAAATATTTCGGTTGCACCTGTCGATATTTTTTTTTAAGATTTAAAATACGAGGTATTTAAATTTTTTACGATGACTTAACAAATTTTATATACAATAAAAATATATCGATGATTTTTACGTGATATATTCAATATGAAACATTGATTTTATAGTATTAATAATAATTTTAAGCTTTATTTATTTAAAATGAAATAGAAATTTAATATATGTGTAAAATCTCGCATGAGTTAGGTTTGATTATGCTATAGAGTCTATGCATTCATGTTAAAAGTCGACACCATGTTGGATAACTCAATAACATGGCTGGCATAGGAAAAAAAAATCATTTTGCCAGTTTAAAAACACTATGCAATATTTTTGAGAGCATTGATGCTGTAAATATGTTGAATTAGTATCTAAAGTATGTGAGAAAAATAACAATAACAAAAAATTAACCGATTTCCCAAAGAAAATTGTCTTAAATGAAGTTTGTCCTATGCTGAGCAATGTTATGCACTACTCCAGTATGGCCTCCAAGCGCATTAAATATGACGTCATCCGCATACACCCTATAGTCAATTTAATTTTGCCGTACTATTTCATATTTTACTAATAGTATTCAGAACTCCATTAAAAATAAGGTTGTTTATAAAACTATATTTAGCTTTGAGGCAAATTTTTGATAATTAATTCCTGAATGTATATACGTTCTTTATAAGATTTTTTATTATATATTGCTACGAATTGGAGCTAAAAATCATTTATTGCTGATGTAAAATAGCTGATATAAGAATGCCATAAAAAATAATTTTAATATCGGCATATAAAGCTCGTAATTTAATTAAATAGACCAACCACAACGATATAATATTAATTACCACACTAGATCGCTAATTAACCTTGATATTAAACTTGTTTTCAGGTGCCTGCCAAGACTACAGTGACATCTCGGGTCACTCCTTCTACTCGCAAACCTCCCAAACTTCCCTCAGTAACCCCTAATAGACCCCCTCAGTCTTCAACCACACGTAAAACTTCTACCGTAACCCCAGCGAATCGAATTGTAACCCCATCTTCAACTCCACAGCGCCGCCTAAACAGTGCTGCACCTCACGGCGCTACCAAGAACTATAAACCGACCTCAAGGTAAGGTGCTGCCTCCTTACGTTGGTAACATGAACTAGTTGAATAAGTATGGTGTCAAATTTAAGTTACGTATTATGAAATGAAATTATTTTTATTGATAATCTATGGGAACTACGAGGGTTGTTTGTTTCCCCCCTTTTTCTTATAGATCATATTTCATTTTTCAATTTTTTATGGTGCTCACTTCATAATATATTAAATGTAGTTTCGTTAGATATTATACAATATTTGTGTTGATTGTACAATTCTAGATATACGAATTTATTTTGCATTAATGCGTAATTAATTTCTATGAGGCTATGGAAATGATCAATTACAATTTTTGATACGTTTTTTGAGTACGGTTTTATTTTACATTTTTTATTTCTGTGTAAAATAAATGCATGTTTTTCAAGATTGCATTTTTTTTATTATCTGATGCATTAATAAAATTAACGTTTTAATGGTCACGAAATTTTAAATATAGGGTGTATGCGGATGACGTCATATTTAATGCGCTTGGAGGCCATACTGGAGTAGTGAATAACATTGCTCAGCATAGGACAAACTTCGTTTTAGGCAATTTTCTTTAGAAAATATGTTAATTTTTTGTTATTGTTATTTTTCTCACATGAGATACTAATTCAACATATTTGCAGCATCAATGCTCTCAAAATTATTGCATAGTGTTTTTAAACTGGCAAAATGAGTTATTTTCCTATGTCACCCATGTTATTGAGTTATCCAACATGGCGAAGACTTTAACATGAATGCATACACCCTATATCTTTGAAAGAATAAACGTCCTCTTTTATTCAAATCCTAATTTAGTGATAAGAACGATTTGAAAGTAGGGGGGTAATTTTAGTATGCTGATGACCTTTTATTATTATTATTGATCTGATTTAAGGAGCGGAGGGTGTAAATGCATCAAAACAGTTCGTATTAGACACAAAATTGTATATTATGGTATTTTGTATACAATACGGTTTTGCTCTGTTGTTGGTCATTCACTAAATTACTATGATAACAGAGTAACTTTGCAGCACAGTATTATTATTTTTTTTTTTCCTTGATCTTTTATTATCATTGAAAAATGACACGAATGGCAAACAATTCTATCAGTGCACAAGATTGTAATAATATAATTCAAAAACTTGCACTGGATTTGCAATGCTATAGGGTGGTTTCATTTGTGTTAAAGTCGACGCCATAAGTGAGCGCTACTTAACATGGGACAGTATGGGAAAATAATTCATTTTGACAGTTTAAAAATACTTCGCAATCTTTTTTTGAGAGCATTGATGCTGTTAACAGGTTTAATTAGTTTTTCAAGTATGCAAAAAAAAAAATAGTAAAAAAAAAAAAAAAAAAAAAAAAAAAAAAGAAGAAGCTAATTTTCAAAAGAAAATAGCCATAAACTACGTTCGTCCTATGCTAAGCAATGTTATTCATTGCTCAAAAAGAGCATCGAAAAACATTCAGAATGACGTCATGCGTACACACCCTATATATCCAATGGTGTTCATATTATACCCTGTTTTGTGTGTGTGTGATCCAAACCACACAAAAATGAAGATCACCTTAATGCTTTTTACATGGAATTGCGCATTTTTGGGAGTAAGGGTACAGAGTTTACAAACATCTTTAGGGATTGTTTATGTTTACTCAAAATGCAGAAAAGGAAGTGACCGGAAAAGGAAACCACGTGATGGTAAAAGTGGGAGGTAGCTCAAGGTTAGCTTACTGCTGGCACCAAGGTTTCTCCCACTTTTACCGTCACGTGGTTTCCTCTTCCGGTCACTTCCTTTTCCGCATTTTGAGTAAACATAGTGTGCTTCTGTTTACTCAAAATGCGGAAAAGGAAGTGCCGGAAAAGGAAACCACGTGATGGTAAAAGTGGGAGAGAACTTGATGCCAGCAGCAAGCTAACCTTGAGCTACCTGGAGCTACCTCCCACTTTTACCATCACGTGGTTTCTTCTTCCGGCTACTTCCTTTTCCGCATTTTGAGTAAACAGACGCACTCATAAACAATCATTATTATCAGAAAAAAAAAAAAATGCGCTGAATTTGAATGGTAAAATAAATTGTCACAACGATGTACAGCATGTTTAAGACAATACCGCAAGTCTCTACACTTTCTACGTTAACCCCACGTTACTATATTATGTAGAATCCGGAAATTGGTTCCTTATAATAATTGGTGCCTCTATAATATAGTGTACAAGTTATCCCATTGTTGTACTGTACCAAGAATAAATTTGCATGTATATTATTATTATGGTAGACTAACCAAGTGACTATAATATTTACGTTGTATATACAAACAGTATACGATGCTGAAGATGTTTATACATAGTCATAACATTTACATACAATGCTACATGAACAAATAATGTTAGCTCACGTGGTTATAATATATAATTTAATTAGCTATATCATATTTAATTGTATTACATATAAACATATTGTGTAGTCAGTCATAACATAATATAAGAAAATAAACGATTTCTATAATTTAAGTTTTATTTTTCTTATACAGTATATTGGAACTGTTTGAAATTTACGATTAACTTTCAGTTTCTGTACCTAAAAAAAGGGATCAATGGTCCAAAGAATCTTCATATTTTGACTGTCTATTTTTTATCAAAATTTGTTATCATTATGAATGTTATTGTGTCCGCTAGCACTGATAAAAATTTCAATCGTAAAAATAAAGTCTAATGCACTGACAAAAAGAAATACGTAATAATTATGCTAGCTCAATGCACACGGAATTAATTACGTAATTTATGCTGTATTTATGTCATTATAGCATAAATGATGCTAAATTAGAACAACATAAATAATTATGCTATATAACATAGCTATTATGCAGAATAGATAAATTATGTTAAATTAAACAAATTTAATGAAAATGAGTTAGCGTAATTATTACGTATTTATTTTTGTACTTGCAGAAACATTATGCACAACTTCATAATTTATGCTATATTGTTTACTACAAAGGATAAAAATTAAGATGTTCAGCATAATCACTTTTGTTATTCTAAAATGGCAACATTGTGCTCTACAATATAGGAATTATTCAATACAATATAAATTACGTAATTTATTTTTAACGTGTGAGCCTAAAATTTAAAACCCAATAAAAAAATGCATACAGCAATATCTATCTGTATGATAAAATTTCAGAGGCCGCAACCATCATACATTGGGAAAAAAAAAAGAAAAAAAGAAAGAAAAAGAAAAAAGAAAGAAAAAAAAAAGTTTTTTTTTTGTTTTTTACAAAGTTCTCTGAAACTTTTGTATCATAAAAAAAAAAAACTAATTTTACTATAAACTGTACTAACGTTACATTAGTAAATAATATTATCATCAAGTAATTTATTTATTTATGACGTGAAATTTGATTTTTCTATATTTTTGTATGGTGCGTTACGATCATGCTTATAGCACACATTTGAACTGTTAATTATAACAGATCCTAAAACAATTACGAGTACTCTCATCTGTCAAGACCGTGACATATGACGTGACGTGAAGGCGGGTGCATTGTGTGTACTGTATGTGAATGCAGGCCAGGTCAGGCCAGACTGCTGCATAATACAACACAGTTGCATAATAACCAGCTGCAGTCTGTACAGTATATTATGTATGTCTGTCTCTCCCCCGCACTGAACTGCAACTGCGGGCGGGACAGCTGCAATATATTATATACAGCTTGAACTGCACTTCTTATTATACATAACCTAACGTGAGATACATTGTGCTATCTATATAGGTATATAAATATCATATGTATAATTAAAATCTTTGATATGTAAATTTTAATATTCATGAATAGAATTGAAGTACAATGATATAAATAACACATAAGTACTTTTGTAGTAGGGTTAGTTTTTGGTTAAACTCATATCAGTGATTTGTACCTTCTGTGGTTGCGTATAAAATATGTATAATATAACGTAGTTTGACTTTTAAAAACAAAAAATACATCAATGTTTATATGACAGCTTTAAATGTATTTATATTCAGGCTGAAAATGCGGTGATTTGTCTATAATGTTGTAAAAATGCAGTTTTTTTTTTTTTTTTTTATTTTTTTTTTACAGTGATAAACTTAAGAATTAGATAACTCCAGATATGTGATAAAATTTTGAATTCAGAATTTGTAAATTTTTATTAGTTTTCAAGTTTTTTTTTTTTTTTTTTTTTTTTTTTTTTTTTTTTTTTTTTAGTTTTTTCTTTGAATTTGATTTTAAATCAAGGAAACTTAAAAATAAAAGTACCAGTTAAAAATTAATTCACAATAATATTATCTAATGAAATTTGATTTGGTGATATCTTACATATCAGTATTCCCTATATTAGAGTATTCCCCATATATAGCTATTATAAAACTACATAATATTAAATTTGTAATAGTAATAGTACTAATACTAATAGGAAGGAACGATATTTATATAGTAATAAAAAATATTTACTATCGCATTAATCGAAATTAAAAAACATTGACATTATTAAGCAGCTTACCACAGCGCAAACAGTTACTTTCGTAAAAAAAAAAAAAAAAAAAAATAAATTTTAATTCCAAATTATTCCGCACGTAGGTGGTCAAAACTATCAGCATATTTATTTTTTATTTTTTGTCAGACACACCCAAAAGCTATTAATAATAATTAGTGTTCTTTTCATGTTTAAAAATTATACATTATTTATTTAAATATTGGGTCGATGAAAGCGCAACATCCCAAATAAAAATGCAGTTTTAATATGCACGCACACGTGTTTTGTTTTGAAACTTGACAACACTGTATTTTCTTAATTAACCTACAATTATTACAATGTTGTCAGATTTAACTTATATATATTTGCAATTATTTAAATTTCAATGCATTGTTATAATCTACTGTATCCGAGTCACACCCTTGTATTTTCAAGGTCAATTTGGCGTCAAATTATTTTATTTATCGATCATCAATCAATCGGTTAATACGAGTTTAGCACGTAAGGTTTGTCTACAGTAGGATTATTGTACTCTTGTACGATTAATCGATATTTTATAGTAAATTTATTGGTGAAAATTAAAGAAAGTAGAAATATACGTAAATTTAATGGGAAGATATTTAATATTTATTTGCTCTTGTTATTATACGTTTTCAATTTAATAAAAATGCCATCCACCGCCTATTATAATAAATTTAAAATTATTTTAAATTTAAAAATATATATATTTTTTTTATTTTTACAATAATGCTATCAAGAATAATACAGAAAATTTTGAGGTTGTTTTCTTTTTATATCTGCTTGCAATAATATAATAATAATAATAATTAGTGCTATCTGTGATAATTATTTTCTCTCTCTCTCTCTCTCTCTCTTTCTATCTCTCTCTATCTCTATAATAGCTGAAAGTACATAAAAGTATAATTTGTATACTTCATTTAAAAATTTTCAGACTCGATGTATTAGTTTTTATCTATAAATCACAAATAATGGGTCCCAAAATGCTAAAGGCGAGGAAATTAGGGGTCCCCCTTGCCTTTTTCTGGACCTTATATGTTTTGCTATATAGCACGCTCCATCAAGAATCCCCATTGCAAATGCAATAACGAAAGTACTTTAATACGCGTGATAAATATTTATATTTATTTATCTTAAAAGAACAAAGTCGATTATTTTTCCATATTTGCTTATTATACAATTTAAAACAATTCTTATTGTAGTCGCAAAGCACGATAATAGAATTTATCTTGCGAGAATCAAAATTGACGTACATAATTTATAACTATGAATGCCGATAAAGAGCAATCATTATAAGTGATTTTTCTTCTTCTTCACTGACTTAAGTAGTTTATATATCCACTTGTGTGAAAATCTTTTCATTATTTATTGGTATGTGATTGTGCATGTCAAATAAAAAATAATGTTTTTTTTTTTTTTTTTTTTTTTACTGTGCCGCGTGATAAAATGTAGTCTTTTCCATCGTTACCTATTTAGCTACAGATTTTTTTTTTATGTCATTTGATGCCTTGCGTTGAGTTGAAATAACTGTATAAAAACCATCCGTGGTGAAGACTTTTAATTAAAAGTGTTCACTCTGGAGTTTTTAAAAACATAATATTGACAGATATTATGTATAGTAATATATGACTGAAATTATTTGATTTTTTGTTTCACTATTTTTTTTTTCTTGCACTTTTAGTAATCTAGGGTATAAAATTATACTGAAAAAAATAATGATGCATACTAATGACAAGTACAGCCTATAAAAATTAAAAAATTGATTTCTATTGGTATATGGAAATAACATGCTTAAATGAAGTTTTGCGTAAACTGAAATCTCCAACTGATCGCATTGTATGGCCCCAATTGCCATTTTTTTTTTTCACATACTCTACACAAATCCTGTAAATTATGCAATAAATAGGTAAATATAGCCTGGGCCATCACCATCAGGTATTGATATACTATACAATAATATCTGATAATGTAGGTAATGTACTACAATAAAGGTATATCTCCTAGTTAGGTGGCATTGTATAGTTCAGTACGTACGGATACCTATTCCAGGTTAATATTTATATCTATTGTAATCGGATTCAGGTACAGTACCTCCAATACTGTGGTAATTTTTTTCGTGTGTACTTACAAGCTAGTTATTTATGCTGGTAATTTGTTCAAATTCAATTTATATATTTTTTAATTGTTTTTAACTTTGCACCCCTCCCCCACCAACATAAAAAAAGGGTTGAAGAGTCAACTCCGTCACTTAAGTTTGCAACATCGTGAAAATTTTCTAATGCAAGTCATCAATACTGATGAATTTTAAAGCATCCAAATTGAAGAAAATAATTTCATGATCAGTTTTGAAAATTTCAGTAGTTTGTTTCTTTATAAATTTTTTTATATTATATAATTAAATAAAAATAATAATAAAAATTCTATTTTTAAATATCGCACTCGAGTATATTATGTATAGTTATTAATTTAACGTGTCATTAAATATTAGATAAAACAATTAAAAACAATAGACTAAAATTAATAATTCATTATCAAAATTATACTGTAAGTATAATTGTACTGTATTATTGAGTTTTTATAAAATAAAATAAATGGATAATTTACATTTTTCTAATAAACTAATGTTTCATGTTATTGTTATTATAAAAGCTAATTCCAGATTTCTGTTTGATTTATTTTTATGAAATTTTCATTTTTTTTGGGTAGGTTATATTCGTTCAAATGCATTCAACATGAACACGTACGATTTTGATGCAAGTGATATAGTATAACAATACACGAAATATATGTGTATAATGGCCGTTGATATATAGGGTGTATGAGTATTACGTCATACTGAATGCGCTTCGACGCCATACTAGAGCAATGAATAACATTGCTCAGCATACGACAAACTTAGTTTTTAGCAAATTTCTTTGCAAAATGTGCTTTTTATTTTTGTCTCGCAAACTTGACCACCTAATTCGATCTGTTAACAACATAAATGCTCTCAAAGATACTACTAAGGTGTATTGTTATATAGCATTGTTAAAAGTATTTTTAAACTGGCAAATTGTGTCTTTCTTCCATACCGGTCCATGTTATTTAGTGCTCACATATGGCGTCGATTTTTATATGAATCCACCCTATAGCTGTACAAAGACTAAATGAAATACTGATGATGTATTGCAGATTCATGATTTGTTTCAATTAAATTATTGCATCCAGTTTTTCCTGAGACAGACCCAAGTCTGCATAATATGACATTCTTTCAATTTTGTTAAATAGGCGGTTGAAAAGCATATGTTCATTTGCCAGTCTTCTAAATTTTTATATCTCGTCTACTCATCACGGATCCTCATTAAAACGACTTATTTAATTTGCACTCGTCTCGCAAGAATGCGTTTTTTTGTTGTTAATTTTTTTTTCTTCTATTTCTTGTTTATTTGGGAGCGGCATTTCAGAGCGGTTTTTTGTAACGTACTTACGATCTTCTATGTCGAGAGTTTTAAATATTTTTTTGTTTGTAAACCACATATTTGTTTGTTTTATTATTATATTGTATTTCCTAGGGGCACCTGAATATTCATAAACTCTATACAGCTATTGGCATTAGGGCATAAGAAGAAGTATAAAAAGTCGTTAAAAAATCTGATTTTACATACCGCAAATTAAATATAACCAAAAAAAAAAACAAAAAAAAAATCAATACATATACACAGTAATGGACGTAATACGTTAATTGACGTATTGTAAAGTGTTGCAAGTCCCCAGTTAAATATATATAATCCACAGACAAAAATAATTACGCAATAATTTTGTTACAAAGAATAAATATATTGTACAGCATAATTATTTGTGTTCTAATTTAGCACCATTTATGCTTTAATGACATAAATGCAGTATAAATTATGTGATTTATTCGTTCCTTGTGTATTTCGATGGGAGTGAGAAAATTATTTATATCTGCTCAATTTACTGTATTTAAAGTTGAGTCTTAATTACGTCCATTCTGCAAGCAGCTATGTAATAAGAAATCGCAGACAATTGGTCCAAAAATAGATTTTTTTTCCAATAAATTAATGAAAGATTGTCGACCTTCTCTCCTCTTTATTTTTCTTAGAGGAAAATTTGTTTATTTTTCAACAATGGGATTTGACAACTTAACTGGGAGAGAGAGAGAGAGAGAGAGAGAGAGAGAGAGAGAGAGAGAGAGAGAGAGAGAGAAAGGAAAATACTTGGTATTTCCTGTGAAAATTCAGTGTTCTCTATGTTACAATTATTGCATATATATATATATATATATATATATATATATATATATATATGAGAGTAAGTTTCACAATGTGTAATGAGATTTCTGACTTCTGTTTTCTGTCACAGCTTATTGCAATTATACACTGGACCAGTATTATATATAATACGGATCGAGGCTATAAAACATTTTACTTTTTTATTTTTTGTTATGTGCAGTAGTGTTTCGTGCTAAGATGTCATTGAAAGATGCCTTCTTGCTTGCTTTCTTGTGGCTGCTGGACCAGTCTGTTGCGGCTTTGCTAATCACTGGCCTCTCTCGATCGTCTTGTCTGTCTGCTTGCTCTTTACAGTTACCCCAGTGTTGCCAACTATAGCATATTTATAATAAATATAGAATTTTTAATCATCATAGACCGGATTTTCTGGTATTCACCGAATGTTGATGGTATTAGGTACCTTTTTACCAAAAATGAGTACAAATTGGACAATTTGAAGTCGTTTAGATATAACTTTTTTTTCCTCGTTTTTTAAAAAAAATCAACATTATTTTTTACAAAGGCTAAGAGAGAGAGAGAGAGAGAGAGAGATCGTTTGCAAATAGGGCACATCTTACTAAACATCACTATATATACGTATATTCACAACAATATAAAATTGCTGTAGTTATATATTTAAAAAAATAATTTTACCTAATTTTATTTCTTAGTTACTAACAGTATAGTTCATAATAAAATTAAGTGCAATGTTTTTATATAGTAATTAATTGTGCTAATTAAGGCTGCTATTTTATAATTAATATTACAATGCTCAATACATATAATGTGGCATTAAATATATATTTTTAGTAAGTACAATTAAATTAAAGAGGATTACTTTTAATTGCAAAAAAAGAGGTTATGAAAAAGTAAATAATACATTGGCGTGTAGAAATAAGATTTTACATTAAATTTAATTTTAATTGTATCAGAATAATACGTAATAGTAATAATTAAGTTTTACCTCCATTTCCATCGCATCGCATCAGTTTTTTTTTTTTTTTTTTTTTTTTTTTTAATTATTTCAAAATGTTTGCGAGGATTTTTTCCTTATACTATAACACAAAATTACACATATCCGGCGACTAAATATTTATTAAACAATACAGGTAAATGCATTAGGTTCCAATTTTCTGGCGAACTTTTGGTGCACTATGTAAACTGAATACGTATAGCTATTTCACCTATATTAGTTGTCATTATTATAAAATTCACCTTCGTATGCACAAAGGGCACACTTGGTAGTTATTGATTTATTTTCTACCAAAAATATGATTGCACCCAATTAATTGGTGGTACACACAGTACATACACATAAAATTATATATGCAATAATTTAAATTACATATATATGCACTGACAATAAAATTACTTACAAATGATGCATAATGACCATGATACCCAGTTTCATATATGCATAAACTGTAATTTTAATGTAAGTGCATGTATATTTAATTTTTATTGTAATTACAATTAATTAATTAACCCAGAGATTGCTTTGTTATAAATGTTTTTTCAGAATATTATAATTCAAAAATTTACTCTGAAAGTTGAAATATTAAAAATAAGTAATACATTTATTATAATATATGATACTTTAAACACCTCTGTATATATATACCTGAGAATGAGTCAGTTTTGTTGCCCTATATTATACAGTAAATTGAGCAGATATAAATAATTTTCTCACTCCCATAATATTTTATAATAATATTCAACTCCAGACTTGTAAAACGTGATCTGAAGTTGCACTCAGCGACTCAGCGAGCACGATTACTTATGCGTGAAGTCGAGAGGTGATGGCTGAAAAAATTGACCTCAAAAATATAAATAATCAACTTTATATACCTTAGCTTTGTAATAATAACTAAACATTATTGTTTTATTATTGGAGCAATCATTGTTATAAGATCTCATGTACCATCATTGTTATATTTTATCTTGTTCAATATATCGTGGGTAAATCATACTTCAATGTTGATTGGATGCTATATAGTAAAATATCGATAAAAAAATTAGTTTATTTCAATAAGTCATTAAAATCTTAATTACTACGAATAAAAACAGTGGAAATACGTTGATTGCTTAAAAATTATCAATATTAATTATTTAAAAAAATTTTTAATAAGAGAAAAGAAACATAATAAATGAAATAATTGTTTGTAATAATTTAAAATTGTGCCTGACTGTACTGTTAAACAGTTGGGTTAAATTTAGAGGTTCGTAGCTTGATTTTGACCAATAAGAGCCGTTAATTATTATTATTGCTTAGTTTTAAATTATTTTCTCCTACATTCAGTTTTGTGTATCAAGTGACATTATTAATTTTTTTTAAGTTAAAAAAGTTCTTATTATTCAAACCGGCAAAACGGGGGATTTTTTTTTTTTTTTTTTATTTTTTTAAGAAAAATTCATCACTCTAAATGCAAATAGCCGGATTCGAGTGACTCCCAACTCCCAATTATCTCTACTTTGGGCACTCATTTCAAAAATTTAAAATGTGCCATTAAAATAAAAAAACAATTGAACTACCATTCTTCAAAATCTCAAATGATGCTCCAATACAGAAATAATTGGGTATTCAAAAGTGTTCTTCGTAAAACTTGCTTTCTTGTTACAAAAAAATGCGCATTTCATTTGAATAACCATAGTTGATCTTCATTTTAGTAGCAGAAAACAGCAAGGGGTTTACGAACAGCATTAAAGTCACCCCGTATATATATATATAAAGCAGCTGAAATACAAATTTATATCAATATTGAAGGGTGGTTCGCAGCATTTTATTTAATTATAAGAGCCTTTCAAATTGTAATTCGATTGTGTTCTATGTCAATAATTATTTTCTCCCTTATCTGAAGGTCACGGGGTTTGAATTTTTTATTTTAGGTAGATGTAACTATATGTTTTAAAAATAAGGGAGTCAATTTCAGTTTATAACCATAATTAACTCAAATATATAAAATTTAACATATTTGGTTGGCAACACTGAAAGTTCCGGTGTTACGGCCGCGAGCAGTCGCTCGCGCTTGCCTCGCGAGAGAGAGAGACTCGCGGTAGTAGAGGGTCTGACACACGGCCGTGAGCATAGCGTGAGATAAGACGTGTGTTACTTGCAGTGCATCTGCTGTTAGTTTTCATGATACACGCTTATATTATAGTAAACACCGTTGGTTTAGATTCACTTCACTGAATCAACTACGGAAATACAATACGTTTTTATTTTAACATTCAAAGTGGTTAAAAGTGATCAAAAATAGTGCGTTAAATTTGACCATTGTTTATCAGTATACCCTGTAAAGTGGTGCTTCAAAGTGATAACTTTTTAGTCGGGCATACTAAATAGTCAAATTTCAAGACTTTCAGTGACTTATTTTATTGTGGAAACAATTATAAGCATCCAATGTGCTTAATTATGACACCATGCTTTTGAACTAAAAACTATTTTATTTTGATTATTTTTATATAAAAAAAATAAATTCAAGTGTTATAAAAATGCTGAAGTTAAAAAAATGTCTGCTATTTCGCAGAAGTACCACGAGTCAATCGTCTGGTCAGAGTTCAAGTTCCAGCAACAAGAAAGTTACCGGAACTTCTTCAACACCGGCAAAAACAAAAACACCGGCAAATGGACACGTGGTTACTGCAGAGAAAATAGTAAAAAACAACGGTAAGTGAAAAACTTTTTAAATTTTTTTAATGTGTTATTATCACTATACAGGTTCATTAAGGTATATGTAAGTAAATGTCAAAAAGTAGTACATACTTCAAAATTGCTTTCTAAACTGATAAAAAACGTAATAAAATGTGTTATATCTAAAATTGACAGACAATAACTTGGGAGACCAAAAAAAAAAAAAAAAAAGCGTCGAAAATAAAGACATTAACATAACATTCGTGGTTAGTGAATGTGGATTTAAAATTATCAAAAAATAAAAATAAAATGCTTGAAGAAAATATTATGCATGTTAAAAATAAAAATTTCGATAGAAAATAAAGAGATTAGAGCACGTTGAATTGAAAATTATTAAAACGTGAAATTTTTTTATTTTATATTCAATAGTAAATTTGGACTTGGGATGAAAAAAAGAATATAATAATAATAAAATACAAGAATAAAAAATGCAAGTATATAATATGAAAAAGATTAACTAAACAAACGCAATTATCATAAAATTATGATTTATCCACGTAATTAATTTTACAAGTAATAAAATTAAATATACAAGAAAGAATATAAAAACAATAATATTAAAAAATGTATATTATAAACCTGTCTTTATATTGAAATTAATATCTCCTTTGTTTTTCATATTTTAATTACGTAATAAACAAATGAAATCGCTGATAAAATATTATATAATAAAAATACAAGTCACATCTCATGTTAAATCTTCTATTTCCCCCCTCACTATAACAGTTACCTGTGTATAAAAATGTTAAAAATGATATTTGATACTTGGAGATACTCAATACCCGCATATATGTATATACCCGCGTGGTTAGGGTTTCTTTGTCCCCATAATATAATTTAACCTATAAGTTGATCTTAAATATTAAAACTGTATCAATACAAAAAGAAATGTTATTCGTAAACTTTATAATATCTCCCCTCTCTTCTATACGAAATGTGTACTTAAAAATAACAATTATTATAATCCATTTAAATCAAAGTTGATTGTTTTAGTTAGTATAACAAAAACATACCAAAAACTTGTTCGTAAGCGAAGTTTCTCATGCCTATACTCGAAATGCGCAAATACTTAAAGTTGCCTAAAAGTTTGGCAACAAAATTCTTACTTTTTAAATGCAGTTGTACTTAAAAGATAATCAATCTAAATATATATAATATGAAACTTTTGCAGGATCATTATAATGCAAATTTGGAATTACGTTTTTTTTTTTTTTTTTTTTTTAAATAAGTTTATAAGGCCTTATGTTAAGGAATAAATCTCCCTTATCTGATACTCACGGGTCCTTAAATTTATATCACAAATAGTTTTTACCATTGACTTATAAGTATAGGAAGCTAAGTTTTGAATTTAAGAATTTCAAGTTTTCTTAATACTAATTAAAATCCTCATAAAAAGCATTGTGAATGTTAGTTTTACGTATTTTGAAACCCAGAAAACAGGGGGTTCAAACAATCCTAAATAAAGATGTTTATCCACTGTTCTCAAAAATGCGCCCCCCCCCTCCCCCCTCACTCAATATTCCCCAAATATATTAAAAAAAAAGAAAAAAGGAAAAAAAAAAAAAAAAGGTTCAACGTTTCAGAACGCAAAGACCATATTTTACGAACTGTAATGTTATAATGATAATTTCGTGTGTTGTGTTGTTGGTGATTTGAATGCTTGACTAGGCAACAATTTGCATTTAATTATAACAACAACAATGTTATTATTACAAAAAGTCTATTGTTTATTTAAACTTACACCATGTTATTACATTTTGTTATTCAAAGTTGCGCGTGTAAAAAACATGGTTTTTAATTTAAATATCCTACGATTTTTTTTTTTAGAAAGAATTAATTTATTTTAATGGAGATTTGAATGGTCGATTTGGAGTTTCAATTTATTATGATGTTATTTTAGGCACAATGAATAATGATGATAATTTATATGGACAAAAATGATTTAGTAATCAATTAAATGTTAGTTCATTTTAGCAAAATTTGTTCATTGCATCATAATACTGTATGTTATACTACTGTATAGTATATTACGTACATTACACATATTATACAAAAATTAATGCATAATAATTATGCTAGCTCAATGCTATGCGCGTAACAATATTATTTATTCTGTACTTTTTTAGTGATAGATTAACAAAGCATAATAGTTGAAGCTTTTGTCAACTTACTTTTTTTATCATTTAGAATACTAGATGTATAAATACCATACCTTATTATCCATGAATTAGACACCAACACGTTGATTTTGTATTTATTTTCATTTTGACTGTTATATCACGTATCTGACGTCACAATGTACCGCCACCAATCACAGACACCGCTCTGGTCACGTGATAAATTTAAGCCCCTCCCTCAAGTTCTTTACCCCTATATCACGACCTATCGGTACATTGTGACGTCAGATACGTGATATAACCGCCAAAATAAAAATAAATGAAAATAAATACAAAATCAACGTGTTGGTGTCTAATTCATGGATAATAAGGTATAATAATTATCAATCTAGTATTCTAAATGATAAAAAAGTAAGTTGACAAGGGCTTTAAGATGTTTAGCATAAATTCTTATGTGCTATTACAAATAAGCAACATTTTGTGCTTTACAATATAGCAATAATGTGCTACATTAATGCAGCATAAAATTACGTGTATGTAATTTATTTGTTCCGTGCATAACTTAAATGTTGTATGTTATACTAATTTAGCAGCATTTATGTTATATAATGACGTAAATGAAATGTAAATTACATTATGTTGTTTTTAAGAATTTTCTGTAGTAAAGGTAATTCTAAATTAATTATCCTTTAAAATTTAGCTTAAATCAATGATACTCGTATTTATTTACATTTCGTGGCTTGATAAGCATTGAAAACCAGCGTAAAATATAATGCAAAATTGACTAACTACTGATACGCAATAATCTGTGGTTTTGTAAATAAAGTAAAAAAAATTGCAACGTTATTGAGCTAATTCCAAGGAAAATATTGATGCTTAATATACCACTCCCATCATCAACAAATTTTATACTTAATTTTACGTGAACTTGGTCTAATTTTTATTTTCCTCGTCACGTACTGCAATGTAGTATAAATCATGGTATTTGTCACCCTTGATCTTCTTAATTAATAGCTAACTTAATTACATCGGGTAAACAGGAAAATATAGTTATGACCTCATAATATGATTTGCTTATTATTATAATAAGATCAATTTAAATTATATACAGTCGATATCAAGGTCTTATCTTTATTACACCGTATTACTTCGCGAGTAATTAGAATTTTGTTACTTGCAAAGTTTTATATTACCGTGTTATAAAAAGATAAAAATTGTAAATCTCTCTGCATGTTTTATATATAAAGGGAGTAGGTTTATAACTTTGGCCGGAAATAATCAATAGACATTGTTTTTTACCTTTATAGTTTTTAATATGAAAATAATATTTAAACTTTTCAAAACTCTAGATTTACTTAGCTTTTTTCTTTTTCTTTTTTCTTTTTTTTTATCACACAAAAGTTTCTAAATTTACGATATAAAATCATAAAGAATTTTCAAAAGTTAACTCTGTTATCGTGTTGATGAATCCCATCACCCAAATTTTTAATAACATTAAAAAATATATAACTTTTCAATATTTTTAAATAATTATTACATCGCATTTTGTATCAGTTTATCATAGCAGAAATTACAAAAAACATTTCATCTTTACTTTTTCTCATAATTTCAGTTTCTGAGAAGTTGTCAATAACCTACCATCTTAATTTACAATCTATAATTAACTTCCTTTGCATTATTATAAGCTGGTTGCAAGAATGTGGAACTATACACTTCTCCCAATAGTAGTTCGAGCGGATACAGTGTAATTAACAATGTAAAGTCAACTGTGATTGGCTAGTAGGTTTATAACACGCTGTCTGATTGGTTTAGCACCGCGGATACAGCTTTTGGCGGGAACGACCTTGTTTTGGCCAGAGTGTAGCTCATATACAGTAGAGCTTGATCAAAAAAAGTTACATGCGTTCAATGTATATAATATAATATCGGAAGTCGTGTCGGTAGGTGGTGCGTTTAAATTATTATTTTATACATGAAGTAGTCTGTGTATGCCAAGTGAACGTATGTCTCTTGATTTAATGTCTCATAAAGATCCTTCTTAATTTATTTAAGAAAAAAAAAAAAAAAGTATAAATTTCAATGCTATTATAAAATATCTTATAATATAAACTTTACCATATGCTTATTCTCTCAAATTGTTGACATTCATATATATAACACTCGGACAAAAATAAATACGTAATAATTATGCTACCTAATTTTCAGCACAATTTGTTCTATTTAACTTATGCTATGCTTCATAATAAGTATCATAAATAGCATAAATATTATCTTCCATATTTAGCATTAAAATTTTGTCTTAATTTAGCATAACTTATTTTGTAATGACATAAATACAGCATAAATTACGTAATTTATTCTTTCCGTGCATATGCATATACTTCTGATTTTTCTGCAATTTTTCACTTCTGATTCTCAAGAAAAGACGAGAAATTCGTCATATTTTATTGTTTTAGTATGCTTTAGAAAAATATACAAGTGAAATTATAAATGAGAAATCAAACGATAAAGTTTTTTTTTTTTTTTTCCTTCCAGTTTATTTCTTAACAATTCTGAATAAAAATAATTTGACATGCCTCACCCACCGATTTTCTATAACTAAAGACACTTGGTACCAGTGTCTTATAAAAATAAGAAAACAATCATATAAATAATGATTTAAAAAAAATAAGAGAAATATAATGAAATAGTGTCGTCGCTTTCTAACCGTTAAAATGTAGAATCAACACTTCTTGTGTTATTTACCTTTTTATTGTTATTATTTGTTTAATATTCTTTAACTTTATTTTTGTACATGATTTTATTTTTAGTCCTTCTACCTTGAAAAAAAAGTATTGTTTTACTTTTTTCTTAATTAAAAACTTTCTAGTGCCTTCCTTATAATAAAATCATGACTTGTTTTTAAAATTAATTTTAATTTGCTCTTTTATGTGAAAATAATAACAATTTCATAGAATATTTAAGGAAAAAATATTTAATCAAAGCAAGAGGTGTGTAATTAATTATTATAACCTCTAAATTATTGCAAATATTGAAGTCCTTATTTGTGTATGAAATTATGCAAAAATGTAAACAATAATTAAATTGATTAGTTTCAGAATTTTGTAGATAAAATAAAGCAGCACAGAAAAAAAAACATAAACATACCTTTATGTCGATGGTAAAAAAAAAAAAAAAAAAAAGTCGACCTTATTAGTTCAATCTTTTTATAGAAAATTAAAAATTTCCTGTGCTAATTTTTAATCATGGTTACCTTGATATTTAATAATTAAATAAAAATTAAACTATTTATTACACTTGACCTCGAAATATTTATTATTTATAACGACGACGCATATTTTTGATCATAATTAAATTAATAATATGTTGTAAAGATATTTGAGATCATGTACTCGACTAATGTAGAGTGAATGTTGAAAAGTCACTATAAAAAAAGTGTAATAAAATTTTACATTTATTTTCGTGTTTTAAGCAAAAAATATTATGTTTCATTTTTTTTTTTTTTTTTAACACATTTATTGAAGGATGTTGTCATCTCATTCCTATTTATATATCGCCCACTTTCTTCATTTTTTTTATTTAGTAAGAATCAATTTGTCACAATTTAAATACGTCATTCATTTCTCGATAACGCACGGAAAAAGGGAAATTACGTAATTTGTGTTGCACTTATAACATAAGAGAATATTATTAACATTGAAATGGTTTTAATATCATTAATAATTATTCTGCGTACAACAAATTTATTATGCTATGCAGTATATATTTATTGTTAAAGTAATAGACCAGAGAAAAACATAAGCATTTATATCACAAAACAATTGATGGGATTTACATAAATAAAATTAGTTTGTCTCAAAACCCAACAGTAGCCCCCGTAGCAGTGATCAGAAAATTCGATTTATGCAACCCGCACAACATTTTCATACTAACTTTTGCATGTTTTTGACGTCATAAACATGAATTTTCACGCAAATTGCATAATTTGCAGTATTTTCACGCTCTCTCGTGGAGCTACATTAACATTCTGGTAAAAATTGTTATTAGTTTTGAAGATCACCTTTCGTGTTTATTTATTAAAAAGCACACTCTGTTTTATGTGGTCTATGGCTTTAAATATTGCTGAAATTATGTTGTTTGTATGTTATGTTGATATTGCAATTTGTGCATTTATTTTTGTCCGTTCGCAATGCAAAGTATGTTTCTGCAAACGAGACAGTATGGATTTTTTTTTTTTTTTGTTATTTACGTGTTTTACCTAATGTTTTGATAAAATATAAATATAATATAGAATCAAAAATATAGGCTATCATAATAGCAGTACAAAAAATAATAATAATAATAAAAATACCGTATATTTTACAAATATGAATAATAATAATAATGTTATAGAACCCTATACGTATAGTACAAGATATCATATTACACGAAGGTAAAGATCTCTTATTATTATATTTAAACTTACAACACGAGTTGTATACTTTCACGTGTATATACTCTTGACAAAGAATATAAAAAATACATTATCTTTTTTTTTGTGTAGTATAAAGTTTTGCTAATAATACAACGTTGCTCTACATTTTGAGTTGATCCTTTATATACGTATATATGTATACAATGGAAGTACATAAAACTTCAATTACAACCGCTTTAGATATATATTATTGGGTCATGTACGTACAACAGACAGATACTATCACTATATAATATATAAGACGTGATTTTATTTTTGATGTAACTCTCTCTCTCTCTCTCTCTCTCTCTCTCTCTCTCTCTCTCTCTCTCTCTCTCTCTCTCTCTCTCTCTCTCTCTCTCTCTCTCTCTCTCTCTCTCTCTACTGACTTCAATGAGTCTCTACAATTATCTCAGGTAATCAAAATAACGATGGAAATTAGAAAATTGTCCGGATATTGTAACATCCTTACATTTAGGTCTCAAATTATCTCTCATATATAAAAAAATAAATAATATATCAAAAATAAATACATCGATGTAATAGTCTCTGTTTATTTAATTCAATTGACTTGTGCTTTTTTTATAGCAACCAGACATGTCGGATTTTCTTTTGTGGGGGTTGGGGGTGCAGTGATAAACCAATGCAATTAATAATTAATGCTTTTTATTGATAAATAAATGAGAGAAATTAAACGTATAATAACTTTAAACTATAATTCAAATGAATAAACTTTCCAACGAAAAGATTCGATTCTTTTTCTTACTTTGTGTATATTATATCGAGGTATTTATCTTTTTCTCGTCCCCCATTAGGTAAACTTTATCTCTGGACCATGCTTAATGCCCAATTAAGAGTTGTTATTATGATTGCTATTTTGTATGCAAGAACAAAAATAAATACATAAAATTTGTTTGTATAAGCTTTCTCTCTCTCTCTCTCTGTCTCTCTCTCTGGATCACGAAAATAAAAATGAATATCGCCTAATGCTTTTTGAATTGAATTGCGTATTTTGAGGGGCAAGGTAGCAGTTTTACAAATTAGCCTAATTGCAGCAATACTTTTGCATAACAACGTAATTTATGCTACGAATAAATACTACTTATACTGCACAATGAAAAGCATAATATCGTACTTACAATAACTCCAAAATAATACTTGGAATGCTATACGACATACAAATTGCTCGATTATGTTTATCCCATGTGTATAATCAAAATAATTTATATAAGTTGCATAATGGTTAAAAGTTTATTAAATGCGTACATATATAAAATGATTATATAGTAAATAGTAATAATATACTGTTCATATATAATAACAATAATAAGTACAGTTTACGATGACATTTTAGTCTCGGCTAATTTGCATAGTCGTCATACAAGACAGCTTCTCTTTGTAAAGTGAAGTACTTGTAACTCATAGTGATTCTCTGTACTTATACAGAACAGTACAGAGCTTCTATCATTATACTTATTATGCTATAGGGTATGATATTATGTTCTATGCGGAGAAAATGTTCTACATAGAAAATACATAGAAAAATATCAAAGAAGTAATGATGATACAATTAATATTCATACAAAAGTACTGCAGTGTGGGTGTGTGCGCATGACGTCATTATAAATGCTTTTCGATGCTCTTCTTGAGCTATGAATAACATTGCTCAGCATAGGACAAACTTAGTTTTTGGCTATTTTCTTTGGGAAAATTGTTAATTTTTTGTTATTGTTATTTTTCTCACACACTTGAGATACTAATTCAACCTATTAACAGCATCAATGCTCTCAAAAATATTGCAAAGTATTTTTAAACTGGCAAAATGAGTAATTTTCCTACACTGGCCCATGTTGTTTAGCGCTCACTTATGGCGTCGACTTTAACATGAATGAAACCACCCTATACATACAAAAATACTAGCTAGCACAATACTTATGCTAGCACAATAATTTATGCTACCTTACTACATTAGTATTATAGTGTTTATACTATACATATATAGTTTAATAGTTACGATATTTATCGTAATTTCTTACGTTATTACTAAATAGCAACATTTGTGCTCTACAATATTGCAATATTTAATACTGCATAAATTATGTATAATTTTTTTTCGTGTATACTAAGGGTGAGGTGGTGGGTGGGGGTTTCTCTCCTGTGGTAGTATAAAATTAACAACAGTTTGGCGTAAATATATTATATAATATTCTGCGGTATTTATTATAAAAAAAGTAATATTATTAGCGCTTTATAACTTATGAAATGCGAATCAACAAGTACTTTTCTTGTTTCATTTTAAAAAGAGAGTAGAAGAAGAAGAACTAAAATTTTAGTTCAATTGTCAGAAATTTCAGTTATTTTAGCATGTATACTATAGTTTGATAAGAGAAATGTGTTATCTATATGGGGTATATATTAAAGTGGTTTCCTTGCACTTTCCTATCAACATATAGATGATAAAGTTGTATATTATACACTTCTAAAACGGAAATATTCTCTTTGTTAAACTGTATACATGATCAATCAAAGCTTATCAAAATATCATTTAATCGTAACACAGATTGAATGGCTTTGATATTGCAATTGTGAGCGTTTTTTAATTATTTTTTTCTATTCTATATTTCTCTTTATTTACTACACATTGAAAGTTAACATTGACAACTCAACTGTGTAAAGCCCTGTTTACACGAGGCAACAATTTTAATGTGCAATATAATATACTAGACTCCATGCAATCATCATTTAAAAACTGTTAAATTGTCATGCGTTCAAAATTTATTGCACAGTGCAAACTATTGCTTCATGTGAATAGTCCCTAAAGTATTAATGATTTTATTTGATTGAATTATGTTAAAGTAAAAGTATATAATTTTAAGGTATGTATCTGTATCATTGTTTCCCCCCTTCCCCTTCCCCATTTTTTTTTTTTTTTTTTTGATAGTTATATTAAATGCAAGGTTTAGTATAAGCCTTGTATTAAATGTAAATTGTTATATTTATAAATTATGACATTTCACTTCACTAATACTTTTTGCAGGTCTTTATAAAGTGCATTAAAATTGCTAACTATTATTATCTAAAATTCAATAAACTTTATTCCATGGAACCTGGGAATTTTTTCTTCTTTTTCTCTTTCCTTATCTATGCTCATGTAAAGTTCAAATAACATTTTAGGGTAGATATTTTTTTCTTCTACCTTTTCTTTATCATTTTAATAAATACCAAGATTTCTCTTGTATAATAGTCTTTTGATGCAGAAAAACACACATACACATATTTATGTAAATATTTTAAAATTTTACGCTATGAGAAGAGCAAATAACAAAAAAAAATAAATAAATAAATAAATAAATGATAAGAGTCAATTTAAACTTATATAAAAAAAAAGTACAACAAAGTACCGACTGTGTTATTATTTGTGTGTAGAGTTTGCACATTAATATTTTCAAATTTAGAATAAATATATAACTTCAAGTTTTAGTATTGTTTTGGAGAACCATGCCGAATTATGAATAACTCTCGTATTATATTGCATTCTTTTAATATTGTAACAACTGTGGATAATTTTTTATACACGAAATATATATAAAGCCAAAATATCGTGCAAGTTCTTTTAATACGAGAGTAAGAGAGAGAGAGAGAGAGAGAGAGAGAGTAGCAATTTTTGTTGATTATTACAAAAAAAAAAATCTTTCATAAACACATCTAGATTGACTTCTCTAGATAATTTTTAGTAAATTATAATAATTTGTAAGAAGTTCTTCATAAGATAGACTACAGTATAATAAAATTAAAGGCGTGTATATAAACGCCCACGGCATCATCAAAATAGTAATCTAAGACATTTTTATAAAAAGAAGATTAAAGCCATAGACTACATAAAACAACATGTGCTTTTTAATGAATAAACACGAAATGGGATCTTCAAAACTGATGACAATTTTTAACCAGAATGTTAATGTAGCCCCACGAGAGAGCGTGAAAATACTGTAAAGTATGCAATTTGCGTGAAAATTCATGTGTATGACGTCAGAAACATGCAAAAATTAGTATATGAAAATGTTGTGTGGGTTGCATAAATCGAATTTTCTGATTACTGCTATACGGGGCTACTGTTGGGTTTTGAGACAAACTAATGTTATTTATGTAAGTCCCATCAAGTGTTTTGTGATATAAATGCTTATGTTTTTCTCTGGTCTATGCCTTTAAGTATAATATAATCTAAGTTTAATCAACTTTGTGTTGTTTTGTATGTGCAAAAACTAACGGTTGTATATAAACAACAATTAAAATAATCTATTGATAAAATTATATAATAGCTTAATTACCGTTCACTTTTAATTAACTGATGGTCAATCATGTTATTTCATTGTTAATTTTATAATTGTTAGGTAATAATAAAGTGTTCCTCTATTTTGAATTGTTACATTTCCGTGATTCTTTATGAAAGACTGATTATACTCACAGAGTAAAGAAATTCAAAAGATTTTGTTACAATTTTAGCAACGGCGTGAAGTAGAAATAAAAAGTCATAACAAAATAAACTTTTAAGAAGAATTATCGATTGCGGAAAGTATTTTGGTGTCCACTTTAGCTATAAAAGTTGAACCACTTTAGCGGTCTAATTTATACACTTTTTTTTTTTTTTTTTTTTTTTTGTCTCATAAAATGACCATTTTATATTACTATAATAATCTTTTTGCACATCAAATTTTGTCTTAAATTATTTTATAGTAATAAAATTTTATTAGTTATTCTATATTGATAAAAATATAATGAAACAATTCATAGAAAATTAGTTATAGAAAATGTAACCTTCAGAAATACTAATATTTTTTTGGCGCAGGTATAGAGTGGACATATATATTTTTTTTCCTGATTGTGCCATATATGGTTACGTGTTTGGCGCTTTGGCGTCACTTTGACGATCTTTTATTACGAAATTTCTCGCTGGTGTGTGTTGTGCCTTCTTGCATTCCATCTTCATCAGCTGTCTCTCTCTCTCTCTCTCTCTCTCTCTCTCTCTCTCTCTCTCTCTCTCTCTCTCTCTCTCTCTCTCTCTCTCTCTCTCTCTCTCTCTCTCTCTCTCTCTCTCTCTGTCACTCACTCACTCTCTATGCCATGTAAGGACAGTGTTAACAGAAATAATAAGTAATACATAGTCGTAATGATGAAATTAATATTACCTTGTTACCATTGTACTGGCGCCAATATTTATACATATATAGAGACATTATATATTTATATGTAAATAACATAATGCATTCATTGCCAATTTTATTTTGTAGGTTGAATTGCGAATATTTATTTTCTCCTTTTTTATTACGTCAGATTTGTTTATATGAGTACTTTTTAGACATTAAAAAGAGGTGATTTTTCATGTTAAATTTTTGATAATTTTGTTAATACCGGGCTCCTATTCTGAGAGAGTATATTATGAGATTGGATTCAATCCTGGAGCATTTTATAAAATATGCATCAATGGATTGAAAAAAAAAATAATAAAGTTCTGGATTCAAATTTTGAAGTAGTCTCTCTCTCTCTCTCTCTCTCTCTCTCTCTCTCTCTCTCTCTCTCTCTCTCTCTCTCTCTCTCTCTCTCTCTCTCTTCTAGAGGAAAAAATAGCTATTACTCAGGTGGCTATTGTAAAATAAATAATATTAAAACTATAAAAGACATTTTGTAATTCTAAAAAATAAGAAATTGAGTGTTTCTTGTCGTTTCCCGCGCACCACTATAATAAAGTGATTGGCTAGCGCAATCGTCTAACAATTAGCTTTACGGGTTCATAAGGTTCTTTACACTTTAGGTGTTGTCCTTACCAAGTATTTACTCATAACAATTATTTAAAATTATTTTTATGCCATTTTTACTATAAAAATCAAGTTAAGTAGTTATTATTATTATTATTTGTTGTTTTATTAGGCGGAGTAAAATTTTCAAATTATGCAATATATTTCTTTTAAACGTTTAAATTTTACTGTAATTTTAAAATTTCTATATATTATGCATTTTAAGTTTATAGACGAGATATACCAATCGATTAAAAAAGAAAAATTAGACATCTTGTTAGGAGTGTTCATCTTTTTAAAACGTCACCGTATCTTCAATTTTAAATCTTAAATTGCTGTAATTTATTATTTTTAACTCTTCAGTGCACCTCAAGATACAAAAAATATAATAGTTAATCTCCTTATAAAGTTATTAGAAAAAGAAACTGTCATCTAATATCTAATATTCAATTTTTTAAAAATAGAATTTTAATGCAAAAAAAAAAAAAAAAAAAAAAAAAATGTGGCAATTTACATTTAACAGATACTTTGGGTATGATTTATTAAAACAAAAACATCGTAAATTAAAAAAAGAAAAAAATTCAATGCTTCCAGAGTTGACTTTTTTGATTTATTAAATTAAGACGACGCCTATAAATATTATACTGAATTCCAGTTTTTGTTTTTTTGGACTTCAAAAGTTTAAAATGAATAACAATAACAAAAAAAGTTTTAAGTTTGAAAACATGTTACAGATTATGAAAATTAGCACGTACGCCCATGCACATACTGGCTGCATGCGAAGTTATATTTGGATTTTTACATCTTTTATTTTCTTCTCTCTCTTTTTATCATAAACTGATACACACGTAAAGAAAAATATCAGTTTCTTATGCAGATTAATTTTTTTACTTCAATTTTCTTTCAACACAAAAAATTTTATCTTTTTTTTTGTGTGTGTCTGATAAAAATGTTTTATCACTCATAAACTCTCACTAAATATTGTATTGTAGTGTTACGCTTATATGTAAATAAATAAAACATGTATATTGAATAATAGTAAAATAATAAATATCAATAAGAAGTAGTAATAATATTATCATAATCGTGTGTTCAATACGACCATAAATTTATAAAACAAATGATTTTTTAATGGTTAATTTATTATTAGCTGAATAAATTATATTTTTTATGTTAGTACATATTTGTAATTTTATATTTATTATGTTATAAAATTAAATGATTTGTACTGTGTGTACCAACAATGCATTGTGCGCAAGCCTATTTTTGGTTTGCTATAAATAACTTAGAGTAGAAAATAGCTGAAATATCAATGTAAGAAAATATAGGAAATTTGTAGATTTTTCTTATTCCAAAGTTTTTTTTGCCAATTATTTGCAAATTTCACATTTTTTGTGTCTTTTCATAGCTGCTAATAATGAAATATGTTGTGTATCTATTTTTTTTTCTCTAATACTATCATTAACCGTGCGTACCTTAGTCAATTTAAAAACAAAATTAAGTAATTATAAAAATGTAACATGAATAAATTACACATAAGTTTTTCTCCGTGCAAGTCGTTGTAACAAACGTAAACCTGCATGACGTGTGGATCAACGTGGCGCCGTATTTCTCTCATCACCTCCGTCCTTACGTCACTTTTATGACGAGAAAATGACAAGAAAACCAGATCAGAGCAGACGTTGCCATGGTGACGTCAAAATAAATATGCAGATTGTTCTAAATATTGACTAACATGTGGGAAAATTAAGTTACTTTTTTTTTTCTGCGTAGGATATTATATAAGCCTAGTTTTAAAAAAAATACAAAAGTTAGAAATTATAGCTATCTCAAGTTTGTAAATTTTCTATTCTTGCTGTTATTTAAATTTTAGATCTATGCAAATTTAAAAAGCCATAATAAATTAAAAATGACAATACAAGCAAGTTTCTAAAAATACATATATTTATAATTTACAATATTAGAAAAGAAATTTAAAAAATTTCCAACACAACGAATATATTTATTTGTATTATTATACTGTACGCATGTATTTATAATGTTAAACAGGAAATTTTCAGCATATCATATTGATGATTTTCTTTTCTTAAAAATACAAAATATTAAAAAATTGTGGTAATTGTATTAGTTTTTACCGTGCTCGACACTATTGTTAACAGTTACATTTTTAAAATACTTTCCATTCATTTTAGTAAAAATTTTGACATAGAAAAGCTTGCACACAGTCATAAAGTATACCAAAATTTAATGGCCTTTAATGAGTGGAAAACTTTTTAAAAATTTCAACTGCCGAATGCGGCTGCCAATAACTATAGTAAAATTACCATACTACTAGATTGACATCTAAAGAGACAGCCCGCATATTCAATAATTCAATAAAAAAGGGCACCCTTTTAAGTTATACATTATATAATACTGTAAAAGGAAAAAAAATTAAGTTAAATGTTAGAACAAATAATCAAGATAATTAAACATATAGACTTATAAATATAAGTAAAATAAATTGACTTGTCAATCTGTATTATAAACATGTTAATTAAAATTACAGACAACATGAAATAATATTCATAATAAGCAAAGTAAAGGTCAAAAATTTTAGTTAAATTATTATCTTTTGTTATTGCAAAGAAGTAAACCACCTCGGGTTTGATTTTTTGTTAATTGAAAGTCACGCAGATTTAATAAATATAAATGTCAAATATGATCCAGTTCTCATATATATATATGTACAATTTGAAATATTATGTTTGCGTGTTGTTAGAGAGAGAGAGAGAGAGAGAGAGAGAGAGAGAGAGAGAGAGAGAGAGAGAGAGAGAGAGAGAGAAGAGAGAGATTTTGTGTGTAGAGAAAGTATAAATTATATGAGCTGCATTGCTTGTGACTAAATTACTAATTATGATGCACTTTTTACGTGCAACATACATTGCATTGTTATAAAGTGCATTCACGTATTCATCTTTTTGTTCTGTATAACTTTGCGCAGTAATTTAATTATTATGCACGGAACAAAATAAATTTCATGAATTATATTGTACAATTCTACATCTATATATAATATACATAACAAATTCTATGTTGTTGGGCGTTTCATATGTTACTATGTTGTAAAAAAATGGCAATTTGACAGAGGAGATTTACTTCTTTACTGGTGAAAAGTGACTTTAATGTGTACAGTATATAAATGAGCAAAACATAGATAGTTCTTTGATTTTTTTATTTTATTTTTATTTCATGTGGGAATGATTATTTTGTTGCATAAGGAAAAAAACTGAATATATGAATGCAACTTCCAAGTAACACCAAGCATATTTCAATGATAATAACAATAATTTACAACTATTGGACGAAATCAGGCATACTACCTCTCAATTGATCCCAACTATATACGGTATAATACCAATTTTGATAAATTTCAATTTCCTCGAAAGAAATTTCACTATAAATTATTGGACTTCTACTTTTTATAGAAACAATTTGATTTTTTTTAATTTTTTTTAAATATTACCACAAATTTTGCTTTATTTCCTTATGGACGTATACGAAAAATATAAATTACGTAGTTTATCCTGCATTTATGTAATTATAACATAAATATTACTAAATTAGTACAACATAAATAATTATGCTATGTAATATAGTTATTGTGAAGAATAGCATAAATTAAGCTGATGTATATTGAACAAATTGTACTGAAAATGAGCTAGCATAATTATTACGTATTTGTTTACGCAGTACTGGCTTACGGAGACATAAATTAATGTGGTTCTCCAGCATATAAGTACAAAACTAAATGAATAATACGTAAAAGAATAAACTACGTAATTTATGCTGCATTTATGTCATTGTAGCATAAATGATGCTAAATTAGAACTATACAAATAATTATGCTATACTATATTACAAAGCATAAATATTATGTTGTATTCTATACAACATTACTTGTACTTTGTAACATAAACATAGTAATTATGATTTATAACATTATAAATTATGCTGTTGTGAACAAATTGTGCTTAAAATGACTTATGGCATAATTATTACGTATTTATATTTTTGTCAGTGTATATAAAAATAAAATGGTATGTCACAAGTAGATATATAATTATCTGATACAGACTTAAATATAACGAGCTGATTTCAAAGTTGACATCACGTTGACCTTATAAGGCATAAGGTCATTGGAGTTCAGTACATACATGATCAAGGTGGGGCAGTACTGGCTCTCTTAGTCAGTCAGTAATCAACTTCTTTAGCAATTAAAACTCCAGACTGGCGCTATACGTTGTGATTACTATGTCACAGCAATGTGGTAACAAATGTAAACACGTGTCGCTATATAGTAAATATCGTTTATATGAAAGCAATTTATTCAAGGAATCACTATAAAAATATATGGTCCAGATACAGTTGTTGGCAGATCCCAATTGCTGGTAGTGAAAACTAAAAAAAAAAAAAAAAAAAAAAAAAAAAAAAAAAAAAAAAAAAAAAAAAAAGCAACAGCAACAGCAACAGCAACAGCAACAGCAACAACAAAAACAACTTGTATTTTCAACCAATTAAGCTAGAGACTTGAATCTTCAAAATTTGAATATTCAGGGTACAGGAATTAGACTGGTGTCATCAAAACTGCTCTCACTTTCATATTTCTCTAAGTGCCAATAATTGGGACTCGATCTTTTCTATTTATATAACCCGTAAAGAGCCATTATGCCAACAACTAGATTTCTACAATTTAACAATTTGCCATCAATATACTTGTTAGAAATCTGAATAATGATTTGTTCAAAAATCTGTAACTTCTAAACAAAATTTTACACTTCGGCAAAATATTTTGACCCTAGCTCAAAATTTGAGGAAATTATTGTACTTATGTATACCACTCAATCACATTTGAAACATTATAAGACTTAATTCATATATTATTGTGTGTGTTTGTCGTTTAATATTATGATATTATTGAAAGTTATTTTCCCTGATATATGTATGATATAATTATTATTGTAAATAATGACTATAGACCAACGCTTGTTCTAACTTTTTATTATCCTATATGAACTGCCTGAGTCAATATTTTCTTATATTATTAAATTGAAATAATATAATAAATATTAGTAATAAATATTTTTTTTCTCGAGTAAATAAAATACCTTCATTTATTTATAGTGCATAGTAATGTGCAATCACTGCTTCGACGGCGCAATTTAACCGACCCTCTGCTCATAAATTCAAAAGAAGAAGGAGAGAGAGAGAGAGAGAGAGAGAGAGAGAGAGAGAGAGAGAGAGAGAGAGAGAGAGAGAGAGAGAGAGAGAGAGAGAGAGAGAGACTTCGGCGTATAAATCATTATACTTTAGCGTAGGAATGAGTGGATGAGACATATTCCTTGATTTTTACTTGCTGTTTTAAAAATATCAAATAGAGATGATTTTATGCACTTGCGGGCTATTTACGAAAGAAAGAAATTATCTGTTAAGGCGGGAAATCAGGTACTGCGGGATTTGACTAAAAATTGTAAAGAAAGAAAAATCTGAAATTTTGCACAGTGATTCATTAGGATATGGTATCTTCAAAAATGTAAATAAATTGGGGGGTCACCAAGCTATAGATTTAAAATTATGTTTCTTTGAAGTGTTAGTCCCATAAGAACCCATGTTAATTTCAATAATTATTTTATCTCTTATCTGATGGTCACGGGTTCTGAAAATTTTATCATAGGTAGCTGTTACAATTAACTTTTAAATGGCATCTTTAAGTTTGGAAGTTTTCTTTTTAAGTTTTGAGATACAAGCCATGTATATACAACCCTTAAACCATTGCCAAAATAAGACGAGAGGTAATTTACGGTTTTGATCCGCGTTGTTCTCCATTACTAACCCCTTTCGTGCTACAAATGATCTAGTAACATACCATTGAAATTAAATTGGTTAGTATTAAATATTAGACTGAACTAGTTGTCCTTGATAGTTATGTAAGAAAATGCAGCGTATTATTAAAAAAAAAAAATTATAGGATGTCTTGTTATCATGAAAACGTAATTTAGAAATGTACTTGCAAACTGATAACATGTGGTTTCCTGGTTTTATTATGTCGCTAGTAAGAATTAAATTCCATTAAGACAATATGAGAAATCAGATTTTAATTTTAAAAAATTTGCATTTGTGCATCTTCACTATGTATTGTATAGTAATGATATGCTCGTAAACACTGTTCGCTCGCTGCAAAAAATCCGCAATTCCTTTTAAAAAGCATCGTCATGTATATAAATCATCGTCAGTTCGTCTTTTTTGTTCGTCTTTTTTTTTTTTCTTTTTTTTTTTTTGTGTGTGTTTGTTTGTTTGTTTGTTTGTTTGGAGCACAAATAAATAGGGCAGGGGCAGGGGCGTATTCAGGGTTTTTTTGGGGTCCGGATCTCCCCCCCCCCCCCCCCGTCAGGTCTGAAAAAACATGGAAAAAAGGGGGTAGTTTCCCCCTTTGCCTATGCTCACTATAGGCTGGACCCCTCCCGTTGCAAAATCCTGAATAAGCCCCTGAAATAGGGTATATACGAACATGCATTATAGTAATTGAAATACCAAAATATTAAATTCATTTACTACGTTTATTTCTGAAACTATTTGCATTAATTATTAATATATTGCATTAATTTGTTTGTTTTTTCCAACAATGAGAAATTTTTCTTTCCTATACACCTGCCTCTGTCACTGCTACAGAGTCATTTCATTGTTTACAATGAAGCGTAACTTCACACAATCCAAATAACATTGATTGTTGTATCTTCACGTATAAAAGTTATGTGAATTGGCGTGTCATTATGAACAGATATACGGTGACCCAGTAAGACACACATAAATTGAACGACGTGCCATGTGATTTAAATTAGAAATGATTGAGATGAGGTTGATTAGTGAACCGTTCTGAGATACTTCTGACTTGGTGTGAGCTATAAAATCTCTCCAATATATCATTTAGCTTGCGACACACTGAAAATATGCATGGGTATCAACGTGCGGAGAAAATGAGAGCGCTTTCAGTGCAACCACAGCCTTTTAAAAAAAGCCATTAGAAAAACTAACTCGTGATGTCTCAGCATGGATACTATAGACCGGTTGCACTCATATTTAAGAGTTTCCATTTTGTGTTTAAGAATACATAGGCCAGCATACGAAAAACGACATTTTTTTTTAATAGCAAAAGAAGCTTCAAACCTCAATAAAAGCCTAATTTCTAGCTCCTAATAAGCTCGAAGATTATGAGAAAAATTCGTTCAGTTGAAATAAACTTTTTTTTTGTGACAAATTAGTAGAAATGATATGTTTCCCCTATGCTGGACAATGCATTAGGCACCACAAACATGGCGCCACTATACTGCGCCACAGTCTCAGTTTATTAAAATAATAATAAACTACACAATAATTAGCGATGGTCAAGTAAAATTTGTAATGAGTAATTTATACATACAAAATTAGTTGAGAAACATCTGCCGTGACGTCATTATGTGTCTACTGTCACAGAATCACATACAACAATGTCACTTCACTTGTCTCTGTCTAAAGTCAGTATACATATGGTCAGGGACAACAATATAATGCTCCGTGAGAATTTTAACAAAACAATACACAAATAAAATACATGGATGGAATGAGTTGCATATTATGTATATATACATACGTACTTTAAATTATTCAAGGCTGCAGCGAGATATTATTATTTACACTTTTTTCCTACCAGATTTCCACGACTTTCATTAGATTTTCTTTTCTTATTTTGAACTATAACTTTACGTATCAGTGTTTGAAAAAGATTAAATTTAACGTGAATTATAATTCTATAATTTACTTTTTTTTCTTTTCTTTTTTCTTTTTTTTTTTTTTTTTTTTTTCCTCAAACTTAGTGGTCAAATTGTTTGTTTGCTCAATGGAGAAAAAAATTCAATCACTAATTAGTTTAAAAAAAAAAAAAAAAAAAAAAAAAAAAACTAAGTCTTGGATTTATTAATGCTGTTCGTAAACCCTGTTCTTTGCACCAAAAATGACGATCGCCTATGGTTATTCAAATGGAATGCGCATTTTTTGGTGCAAAAGAACAGGGTTTACGAACAGCATTATTGTTTATCTAAATTGAGTAAGTTTTTTTTTCCCCACGATAAATGCAAAATAGTGTTTAAATAAATAAGTAACATTTGAAATTCAATTCATATCATTAATATTACGACGCAATAATGAAATAAATTATATTTATACTCCGTTCCTATATAATGAGAAAGTCGCTGCGGTTCTCCACTTGTTTTTAACCATTGTTGCAAGAGTCCGATTGCACTTTCTCACCTCAAGAATATTATTTTCAGTGAGTATAATACAACAACAATCTACAGTAATTGATCACAACTTGGACTATAAATAAAATATTATTGAAAATAAATGTTGTATAATTAGGTCAGCATTATTGCATTGAATTCAATTCAAATGTAATGAAATTAAGATTTTATGTGCTTGATAATTATTATCAATTTATGAATACTGTCGTAAATGACATTAATTTTGCGGAAGTTTAGATCTGATTAAAATTTCGGAGATTTGTTAAAAAAAAAAAAAAAAAAAACGTCAGAATAGGGCAAGAGACCACTAGATTCCTATCCTAATAGATACCCTATACAGTTTTATATATATATATATATATATATATATATATATATATATATATATATATATATATAATAACCTACTAACTATACTACACTGTAGCTGAAAATTTATAAAATATATAATAAGGGATATGGGACACATGTTTCATATTTTCTTTGATGAATTGTCACGAATGAATGCAGAAAATATGCATATATGCGACACAAAAAATGTATTCGTTGCTTTTATTATTATTATATTAGTGTAGGTATATCTATTTTTTTAATACATAAATAAAAACTAAATTTGCGATTACACTTTTTGAAATGAATATTTTTAATATCAATGATTGTACAGCTTTTTCTATAGAATTCGTAAGCTATAGTGTCAAATATGTTTTTCCTTGTATGTTCCCCAATTAAGATGACAATGATGACACAAATAATACTAGAGTAAAACGATGACTTAATTCTAATTATAAGACTTTAATATGTACTATTTCCTTATTTTCAATATTACTATGACGTTATTTTAAATATAGACTCGACTATTGTTTCAGTTGCAACTACAGAGGCAGCGGTAGTGGTGCCACCGGTACAAGTGGTACCTCCAATGTCCCAGCAAGATCCTGGACATAACTTGGGCACCAAAGTGTCCGAATTGTCAAGGTTACTGGAGACCAGACAAATTGAAGTGGATACTTTGAAAGCTCAACTGCAGGAACTTAAAGTGAGTATAATTTTTATTTTTGCTTTTTTTAGGCACATAAAAATACATACATATGCTAGTGAAGGTACTGTAATACAAACTTTATGCTTAAAATTCTTTAAGGCAAAAAATCGGGTACTGCGGGATTTGACTGAAAAGTTGTAAAGAAAGAAAAATCTGAAATTTATACAGTGATACTTTAGGATTAGGTATCTTCAAAAATATAAAAAGAATTTGGGGGTCACTCTGCTAGATTTTAAATTATGATTTTTTGAAGTTTTAGTCCCTTATAAGAACCCATGTTAATTTCAATAGCTATTTTCTCTCTTATCTGATGGTCATGGATTCTGAAAGTTTTATCATAAATAGCTGTTATTATTAACTTTCAAATGGCATCATCAAGTTTACAAATTTTCTTCTTAGATTTTGAGATAGCCATTTGATTATAACCCTTAAAAAAATCTATCGAGTCAAAAAAAAAAAAAAAAAAAAAATCTGAGGTTAATCGTTCAGCTGTATTCACATGTTTTCCAATTTTTGTATGACACTTTGCATAATAAAGTTCTACAATGAAAATAAATTGTTGAGATTAAATACAATAAATTATCCAAGCGTTCTCTCTCTCTCTCTCTCTCTCTCTCTCTCTCTCTCTCTCTCTCTCTCTCTCTCTCTCTCTCTCTCTCTCTCTCTCTCTGCTGTTATTGAGGAAATTGACCATGATCATAACATTTTATTGCTTTTTTTTTATACGCAAATTTTAATAATGAATTCTAGTATAATTATATGATAGATAATAAAATATAAAAGTGAAGTGTAATATTTGCATAAATTGTTCTATATTAGTTTTATGTTAGACATAAACTTTATATCTGAAAGCGTACTTCAGTTCATTCTTGGAAATATTTAATTTGATATTCTACAGTTTCATATATATGTGATATGCACTATGTACACGTGTGTTGTAACTAAATATCCTCTTTGCATATATTATTATAACTTTTATTATTGTTGTTGATTTTGCATTTTATTATTTTAATTCTAAGATGTACAGTAATAAAATAATAATTAACTATTTGTTAGCGTAAGTATAATAATTTATATAATTGAAAGATTCTTTATTGCGAATAAAAAAAAATACAGTATATTTATAGAATTTTTTTTTTTTTTTTTTTTTAATTAGATAGCATTTGTTAGTTAAATTAATAACACAAAGAAATGAATCAAATTTAAATAGTAATGCAAATTGTTATAACTTTATTATAGACATTAAAAATTTAATGCTGGAAATCAGTGACATACGGGATTTGACTCAAAAGTTGTGAAAAAAAAAAAAAAAAAAAAATGATACATTAGAATATAAGGTGTTTAAAAAAAATGGGGGTCACTATATACTAGATTTTAAAGGAATAGACCGGAGAAAAACATAAGCATTTATATCACAAAACACTTGATGGGATTTACATAAATAATATTAGTTTGTCTTAAAACCCAACAGTAGCCCCGTAGCAGTGATCAGAAAATTCGATTTATGCAACCCGCACAGCATTTTCATACTAATTTTTTCATGTTTCTGACGTCATAAACATGAATTTTCACGCTAATTGCATACTTTACAGTTTTTTGACGCTCTCTCGTGGGGCTACATTCTGGTAAAAATTGTCATCAGTTTTGAAGATCCCATTTCGTGTTTATTCATTAAAAAGCGCATGTTGTTTTATATGGTCTATGGCTTTAAATTATAATTTTTTGAAGTTTCAGTCTCATAAGAGCCCATGTTAATTTCAATAATTATTTTCTCTTATCTGCGATGGTCACGGGTTCTGAAATTTGTATCATAAAGGTAGCAAGGTAGCTAGCTGAAACTACCAACTTTCAAATGGCATATCATAAAGTTTAGATGTTTTCTTTTTCAATTTTGAGATACAAGCCATCTGAATACAACCCTTAAGAACGTTTAAATTTATTTTAAATAGTTCTTTCATTGCAAGTGGTCCAATAACTATTCTTCAGTATTGCGAGACTTTTTAGTGCTTTTTGAAAAACCAGACTAGAAATATTTCATTTTAGGGCCACATTTTTACGCCAACATAGAAAATATTTAAGAAATTTCATCACCAATAAACTCCATTGTGAAATAATTTTTTTATCTTATTCCAGATGAAGTATTTAGAAAACAAATATAATATAAAGAGACATTTAGAGAGTTTGAAATCGAATTCTATAGTTACGTAACGTAAATCTATCAATATTCAATCAAGTTACTCCGTGAACCGCAAAACTAATATATCATCAATTGTATAGACGTAATTTTTATCAAATATATTATTGAATTTTTGTGGCCAATACTTTCACACGGAAGCAAATTTATTTCAAATCAAAATATTGATTGTTCGCTTTTTTTTTTTTTTTTTTTTTTTTTTTAATGGAAAGAAATCACTGTAAAATTAAGAATAGACAAGGAAGAGTATTTTAGAGGATACAATTTCACTTCTTGTTAAATTTATTTTAGTATACAATCATTCTATCTTTAACAATGTAACAAATTTTATATTACAAAATTGCAAATATATTTCAAGTTGATCGCAATTTTTTTTTCTCCCTTACACTTTGCTATTGGTGAAGTAATATTTAGTATGCATGTAGATAAAATAAGTTAAAGACATAGACAAGATGAAAACATAAACATTTACATCACAAAACACTTGATGGGACATTACATAAATAACATTAGTTGGTTTCAAAACCCAACTGTAGCGCCGTAGCAGTGAACAGAAAATTTTTATTTATGCAACCCGCACAACATTTTTATGCTAGTTTTTGCCTGTTTCTGACGTCATAAATAAATATAATCAAATAAATAAATAAATCATAAATAATTCTAATTTGAGTTATAGCTGCTTCATTGCCCTATAAGAAAGCATGTTAAATGTAGACAGGAACACAAAGTCGTCTGCTAGCACTTTGTTAGTATTGTTGGGCTGTGAGTTTGTTTATTTTATCACTAAACCTACTTTTGCAAGTCTTCTATTCAATTATTTATACATAATAACAATAACCAGGATAACAATAACTTTTTTTCAGCAAAATTTAAATATTATTAAAATTAAATATTTAATATTATATATATATATATATATATATATATATAATAGTATTTAAATTTTGCTGAAAGTAAGTAAATCGCATCTTACGCAGTTAGAAAATCATATTATCTCTGAGAAGAAAAAAAAGTTTTCAATCCAAAAGTTTATAACTTTTTTTATTGAATCCATAATTTTCCCATCACATTTTAATTGGAACTTTTCAAATGGTCAATTGATTATAACCTAATCGATTTAATTTGAATTAATTGACAGTTTTTAAATCTCTGTGTCTTATATAAACTCTTCGTTAACTATTTATGAAATAAATAAAAAATAAATAGAATTCAAGTTTTTCTATATATAAACTAATTCAACTTTCTAGAAATCTATGACTATATTTGACAAATTTAACCATATTTAGCTTCGCTTAGACGGTAAAAAAAAAAAAAAAAAAAAAAACATTAAAAATTTTAAGAGTTGGAAATAAAAAAGTAACCAATGTTTTTCAAGTAGTCTTTTTTTTTTTTACACAAAAAGAAGGACAAAAAAAACTCGAATTGCTTTTTATTTTTTTGCGAGATGTAAATAATTTATTAAGGGGACAAGTCTTTAAGATGAAACTGGTTTTGTAATAACTTAAAGAAAAGAAGATACAAGATACTAAGGGGAAAAAAACTGCACACTGGCATAATAAGATGCTTACTTTAGCAAACGAGTTCTTTATAAAATAGTAGCTATATGTCTGTATACATAGAGTTCATTTATATATAGTAACTATAAGTAATATAACCCTAAAGTACTTTTAATACAGAGTACCAATGTCATTAAGAGTCATTGTATTATATTTATTTAGTAAGAAATTGACCTTTAACCAATATGACATATAATATTAAAGTTTATATTTAATGTAAATATAGTATAAAAATAGCCTTTATGATTTTTGATATGCTGGACTTATTAATTTGACCTGACCGTTTAGAGAAAAAAAAGGGTATAAAAATTATCTTGTATGGTTTATTATTACTATTAAAAATATAGAATTTTGGGCATTAAAAGCCTGTACTAAAGTTCATAAGGGTTAGTTTTAATGTTTTTATGATATGACTTTAGTTCTTGTTGATAAGGAGGAATATAATACAAGAAGCTTCTTTGATGATGTTGGCAAGGTCGTATTGTGACGTAACATTTTGATTACACGGAGAAACAAATTAGTTCATATCCTTGTAGTATTTATAGACCAGTTCCACTCATATTTAAGAGCCGCCATTTTGCTGGTTATAAATACATAGGCCAGCATAGGAAAAATGTCATTTTTTTTTTTTTTAATAGCAAAAGAATCTTCAAAGCTCAATCATAAACTTTTATTTCTATAGCTCCTAATAAGCTCGAAGAATATGAGGAAAATTTGTTCAGTGGAAATAAACTCTTATTAAGTGAAAAATTAGGAGAAATGATGTTTACCCTATGCTGGACAATATTTTATAGGCACCACAAACATGGCGACAAAGCGCAAGGATGTGAAAGGGGTCTATAGCTCATTTTAGTTGGTTAATTAATTTTGTAGCTCTTTGTTGGGTAAATAATTCACCTATTCGAGAAATCTAATAAAAATTAGAACCTATTTTGCGAAAATTTACCCCTAAAAATGTCAGAAATGTGCGGATGAGTTTTTCATTTTAGGGGGTTTGGAAAATTGTAAGTTTGCACAAAGCGTGTTTTTTTTTTTTTTTTTTTTTTTTTTTTTTTTTTTTAGAAAAAAAAACTGTATTATAGATGCTGCATGGTAGGGTGTGTGTGGATGACGTCATATTTAATGCGCTTGGAGACCATACTGGAGTAGTAAACAACATTGCTTAGCATAGGACAAACTTCGTTTATGTCAATTTTCTTTGGGAAATCTGTTAATTTTTTTGTTATTGTTATTTTTCTCACATACTTGAGATACTAATTCAACATATTTACAGCATTAATGCTCTCAAAAATATTGTATAGTGGTTTTAAAATGGCAAAATTAGTTATTTTCCTATGTGCCACCCATGTTATTGAGTTATCCAACATGGTGTTGACTTAAACATGAATGCATAGACTCTATACGTAATACCCAGTATAAAAAAGTCATCAACTCATCATTTTTTTAGCCTTTCTAATGGAAATGCTTTTTTTTTTTTTTTTTTTTTTTTTTTTTTTTTTTTTTTTTTTTTTTTTTTTTTTTCATGCATTCATTCGTAAAGTAAAATGTACTGAAAATAATTAAAATGTATAAATATAATACAAAACACAATTTATATTAGCTTAGGGTTTTCCTGCTATACTTTATACTTACTTCAGATTTTATAAATACATTTTCCTGCTTATCTGTTTAAGCTCTACTCAAATATCTTTAGATTGTGTTAAACTTACACTGTATTAAAAATATATGCAAATTAAAAAGTTCAATTATGAAAGTCAAATGTGAGACCCTTTTTCTTTGCTAAATTTTTTATTATTGTTAATCAAAAACTCGGAATGATCAGCAATTTTTCTCTCTTTCCAATTGACGTGTCAAGACACAAGCGGTATTTAACAAAGGCTGGAAGACCAAATATTTTAAAGACCTAGACAACATACAAAAAACTTGTCTAATGTAAGCTTATATCTGAAAGCCACATAGATCACATAAAACAACATGTGCTTTTGAATGGATAAATGAATGACAATTTTTACCAGAATGTTAAAGTAGCCCCACGAGAGAACGTGAAAATACTGTTAAGTATGCAATTTGCGTGAAAATTCATGTTTATGACGTCAGAAACATGCAAAAATTAGTATGAAAATGTTTTACGGGTTGCATAAATTAAATATTCTGATCACTGCTACGGGGCTACAGTTGGGTTTTGAGACAAAGTAATGTTATTTATGTAAGTCCCATCAAGTGTTTTGTGATATAAATGCTCATGTTTTTCTCTGGTCTATTCCTTTAAGAAGTAATCTTCAATTAGACAAGTTATTTTGTCTATGCCTTTAACATTTTAAAATTTTAAAGTGTTGACGACTTTGTGTTTGAAGTGCAATAACAAATGACCGCGGTCAACTCAAACAAAAGAGCCCTCGTGTAATATAAGTCAATGACGACAGTTTGACCTCCTCAATTTAATCTTACTTATCGTTTTGTTTGTTCATCTTATATATATCCATCATTAAACTGTAACTTATGTGTATACACTTGTAATATAATATTGTGTTGCTCTTGTTGAAGTAGTGGCTATTTTTATCTGAGAGAGAGAGAAAGAGAGAGAGAGAGAGAGAGAGAGAGAGAGAGAGAGAGAGAGAGAGAGAGAGAGAGAGAGAGAGAGAGAGAGAGAGAGAGAGAGAGAGAGAGAGGTCGGGTGCAGTGGAGGTTATCGGTAATAATAATAAAAAAAAATCCTGAAAAAAAATCTCTGTCTTAAAACATGTAAAAAGTAAGTGTATTAGTCCTCAAGTCCTCATTTAAAGGAATAGACCAGAGAAAAACATATTATAAGCATATTTATATCACAAAACACTTGATGGGACTTACATAAATAACATTAGTTTGTCTCAAAACCCAACTGTAGTTCAGTAGCAGTGATCAGAAAATTTCGATTTATGCAACCCGCACAACATTTTTTACTAATTTTTGCATGTTTCTGACGTCATAAACATGAATAGTTGCGCATATTGCATACTTTACAGTTTTTTCACGCTCTCTAGTGCGACTATAACATTAACATTCTGGTAAAAAATTTCATCAGTTTTGAAAATTCCATTTCGTGTTTATTCGTTAAAAAGCACATGTTGTTTTATGTGCTCTATGGCTTTAAGTATCTCCTGGATATGTGCTGTAGTCTTCTAAAAAAATTCAGGAAAAAAAAAAGTGTTTCTCCCCATAAGCATAAGGTTAAATTATAGCTGACCCTTATTTTTTTCCGCTTTATACCGATTAGCTCCATTTATCAAAATACTTCCGGTCGCCTAAAGGCTCTTGGATTCTAAGATCCTATATTTTATAATCATATTTTGAAATCCTTAAGCCTGCAAATGACCACATTGCGTTGATGAATTCGTAAATTAAAATTGTTGACTCCGTGAATTTTGAGAGTAGCCTTATCCTTTATAATATCACTATCGAGAAAGAAAGAAAAAACTGCTTTAACAACTATTAGTTAAATAACCGCAGGTGTCTTATTTTTAGCCTTGAATAAGTAGTTTTCTTATATCTGAAAAATACATAAATATTGTGTATGCATAATACTGTACGACTGTACAGTCATTGCAATAAAAAATGAAATTCTATTGGCATATGGGAATAACATGTATTTAGATAGAGTTTTGTGTCCACTGAAATCTCCATCTGATTGTATACCTTCTTATAAATAAATTTTCCAGTTAAAATACGCAACGTTCCTGTAATATATAAATCAATAAAAGCAAAACGAAAAAAAACAAACACACACACAATTAAAGCAAAATTATATTTTATTCTATTGTCTTATAGCACAATGCATTCATATGAAAACTTTATGAAGAAACTCCGTATAAATAACGTAGTATTTTCATAGCAGCATTAAAGGAATAGACCAGAGAAAAACATAAGCATTTATATCACAAAACACTTGATGGGATTTATATAAATAACATTAGTTTGTCTCAAAACCCAACTGTAGCTCCGTAGCAGTGATCAGAAAATTCGATTTATGCAACCCGCACAACATTTTCATACTAATTTTTGCATGTTTCTGACGTCATAAACATTAATAGTCACTTAAATTGCATACTTTACAGTTTTTTCACGCTCTCTCGTAGGGCTACATTGACATTCTGGTAAAACGTGTCATCAATTTTGAAGATCCCATTTGGTGTTTATTCATTAAAAAGCACATGTTGTTTTATGTGTTCTATGGCTTTAAGTTATAAAATATAATTGTACCAAAAAAAAAAAAAAAAAAAAAAAAGACGAGTTGGAAAAATTGCCAAAATATATATAAAAATATTAATTACCAAGAGCTTATAGATATCAGTGCAATGCAGTAGCCAACACAAAATGTTAAAAACAATAGAGTTAAAATTTGACCTATATTAGGTTAAAGGTCAGTTGGTAATAAAAAAAAAAAAAAAAAAAAAAAAATGAAACATCGACTATAGAAATATCACTCGCTGATTGTCAATATGATATCCTCGCTCGCCAGTTCTCCAGTATTATACTTTGCGAACGTGGGAATACAAATCAGATTAAAAACCACAATATTGTGGGCTTGAAGAAAAACATAAACGTGACAGCGCGGTTCCATATTTGTATCACGATCTCAATTTTGTTTTTCTTTAACTTTAATTACTTTATGAGAACATTTATTATTGCTTATTAATTATTGTAATAATTTTTGGTGTCTCATTTAAAGTGGTTCGCTTTGCACGTGGGAGGATGCTTGTTATTTATTATTTTGTATAGAAAAATTAGATTGCTTTGCTAAAAATGTGAAATGCTTATCGCTTCTACTTTCTTTACATTCAATCTTATTTAAGTCTCATTAAATTTTCTTTTGTGTGTTTTATTTATTTGATTACGGTATATTTTTACTCCTTTTTAAGGGAGTAGGGGACCGACGTCAGCCATTAAACTCAAACTTTTCTCCTCAAAATAATTCTGAAATTTTGCACAATGATACTTCAGCTTGAGACAATTTCAAATATATAAAAATTTTGGGGTGTCACCGTGCCAATTAATTTTATATGATTTTTTGAAATTTTAAGCCTATAAGGCCCAATGTTAATTTCAATAATTTTTTTCTTTTTTTCGGGACGGTCAAATATCATTAAATTTTTATCACAACTAGGTGTAACCCTTAGCTACACAATGACACCAAATTTAGACCCAAAACACTTCTAGTTTTTTAGATATAAGGTCGGTACCCTACTCCCTTAATGTATTTATTTATACGAATTTGAATGTATATAAGATTATTTTTGGAAGCCTTTCATATTATCATATCTTGAGTTTCAAAAAGGTCCAAAAAGTCTCTCTCTCTCTCTCTCTCTCTCTCTCTCTCTCTCTCTCTCTCTCTCTCTCTCTCTCTCTCTCTCTCTCTCTCTCTCTCTCTCTCTCTCTCTCTCTCTCTCTCTCTCTCTCTCTCTCTCTCTCTCTCTCTCTCTCTCTCTCTCTCTCTCTCGTTTTACAAATTTTAAATATTTCAATTGTTGGTACTATGAGTTGTCTGCGAGAGGCTGAATTAAAAAAAAAAAATAATAATAATAAAGGTGGTTCAGGCAGGGATCCAGTCTCAAAAAAATATTGTTGTTAAAATTTTTCTGCTGAGGTAATTAGTATTTTTTTTAGGCAAAAATTACCAAGAAAAAGTTTTTCATATCCTTTTGTGTGAGTAGCGTGTATGCATATGGATCATCTTGTAAATTTAAGTTCCATCTTTCATGTATTATGTGTCCGTAAAGTCTTGTTCACACAGAGCAAAACTTTGGCTACATATGGTCTTGTATTTTGAGCATCCCGAAATCCAAAATTTTAATTTTTGGGAGTGCGCTAGAACTTAAAAAGTTACGTCTTTTTTTTTAATAAACTCACTGTTAGAATTTTTTAAAAACTTGTTTTGTTTTTTTTATTTAAGGCAGGAAATCAGGTACTGCGGGATTGGACTAAAAAATTGTAAAGAAAGAAAAATCTGAAATTTTGCAATGTAATACATTAGGACATGGTGTCTTCGAAAGTGTAAAAAAATTAGAGGGCCACCGTGCTAGATTTTAAATTATGATTTTTTGAAGTTTTAGTCTCATAAGAGCCCATGTTAAATTCAATAATTATTTTCTCTCTCATCTGATGGTCACGGCTTCTAAAATTTTTATCATAGGTAGCTGTTACTGTTAACTTTCAAATGGCATCATAAAGTTTGTAAGTCTTCTTTTTAAATTTGGAGAAGCTATCTATATACAACCCTTAAGGGGTTACTATGCAAATTTTTTACATTTTACTGTCATTTTTTATTTAGCCTCTTGTTAATTTCAACATTTTTTCTTTCTATGCTATCTGACTGATGGTTCTAAAAAAAATTATCATAAGTAGTTGTTACTATCGACTTTGAAACATAAAATGAGACACAAGACTTCAAATTACAACCCTTTAAGTAGTAAATTATGTTATTTCAGTATTGACTAATAAAGGAACAACTATTTTGAGGCCGACTATAAGCAATTTTGCTCACATCCACTTCCGTTTCTACATTTTGTGCATGTAAGTAGACATGGAAGCAGTTGTGACCGAACTCGTAGTTGTTCCTTTATCAGTCAATATCTCACACATGTTTGTCAAGATATTCCCCAGTAATGACAGTTGTTATGTTGGTTTCAGGAGATGGCCGCGGCATCTGAGCAGATGGAGGAGCTGCTCAATGAGAACCGCTCTCTGAGGAGTCGTCTTGCACAACTGGAGAATGTTGCTCAGACCTCCTCACCCTTGCAGAGACTCTCGGACACTGAGAAACTTCTGCTAAATCAACTGGGACATCATCATTCCTCTGCACCTCCATCTATAGCGGGCACTGAGCCTCATAGCCCTCATGTAAGTAACATTGTATTACATCTTTCATGAAAATGCCTGTCATTGTATGTACAGCTGTGGCCAAAAGTTTGAGAATGATTTGTATAGGCAAGCTGCTATCACACTGTGCTATATTTATGAGAAAACACAGTGGCTGCCACTGCCTTCACAGTACAGTATACAGTAGGTTATCTCCTATACTGAGAATGTCAGATCAATATGCGCTACAATTGCGACTGGGTGAAGCCTGCAGAACTAGACGTGTATCGTTACTTCAAATGACTGCTTCTAGTTCTGCAGTCTTCACCCAGTCACAATTATGGCGCACATTTGATCTGACATTCTCAGTATAGGAGATAATCTACTGTATAGCTTCTGTGCACTGCCTTATACTCAAACTTTTGTTGAGAGCTGTACTTACGTACACTGAAACATGAAAGTTTATTACATTGCTGTATGGGAGTAGTGTGTATTTATATGGATCATCGTGTAAATTAAAGTTCCATCATTCATGCATTGTGTGTCCATAAAATCTTGTTCACACAGAGCCAAAATTTGACCACATAGAAAGGTTTCTACAGACCTTCACAATCAAATTCATTTCTTATTTATTTTATTCAATAAACACTCATGGTGTACAACATAACATAAATTTACAAAATAAGAGTATTAAATTAAATACATTAAACATTATTCTTGAGCCTATGCCGTTAGACTAATGCTACGACTAATACACTCCAGCAAATGATATTGATCACATTGCTCACCACACAATTTACATTTACATGAGGTACCACACTCGTGGTACTCTGCAATTATGCAAATCTTATGGTGAAAACCATGCACTGCAAATCTAGTAAAAATGTGCCTATTTTTAAAGTTTGGATTTTTCCAATTAACAGTATTAAAGGCCGTATTGAGTATTGAAAAATGACAGGTTAATGTCCTCAGACTTATCAACTCTTCTTTTGATAAACGTCTCAAACACAGGGCAAATTAAATTAGGTTTGAAGTTTTTGAACAAAGAAATTTATTATGTCATGCAAATATTTTTCTGTGCAAATAAGCCATAAGGCAATGGTATAAAAATGATAGATAGTTAAAATTAAACAGTAACTATTATAGACAATAAAGTAATAATGTGACTTGATTATGCTAGGACCTACTTGGAAGTGACATGGTGCCCAGCACTCCTGATGGTGATCACCAGTCTCTGGGTAGCTGCAGTGAGGTCTCAGTCGCAGGACTGCAGGATAGAATACTGCAGATGGAGGAAACTCATTACAGGTAACAAATAATGCAGTTAATTTTCACTGAAATGTCAGGAATGTGTATTAAACGTTTAAAGAAGAAAAGAAAAAAAAAAAAAAAAAAATGCCAATGTTAAAAATTTGACTGAATTTCAATAAAGCTTTTAAAATTTTATAAGTCAGTTTAAACTTGTCAATAACTGAAATTGTCAAGTCAGTTTTCTATGTTTTTGTTTTAACATTATAAATTGGCAAAAAGACATCTTAAAACAAATGATAATTTGGATAGCTCATAACCTAAAATTGAGTAAGCTTGGATAAAAGTTTGCACATTCAGCTAGGCAAAGCATTTAATTGATTCCAATCAATATATATGTGATGTAAAAGTCAACTAATGAGTACCTGATATTTCAGCACAAGTGAAGAGTTGCAAGCCACACTGCAAGAACTGGCTGACCTGCAAGCCCAGCTGACAGACTTACAGAGCGACAATTCACGTCTTACTGACGAGAAGGCTGTGGTCTTACAGTCGCTGTGTCGACAGACAGAGAAACTAGAGGACTGTCGCGCCAGAATTGAGTCTCTTACTGGACTGCTATGTTCTGAGGGACTGCCTGCTCCTACTGATACTGAGGCCAAGCTTATGGAGCTCATTAAGGTAATGTAGAGACACGTGGTATTTATCACATTGCAATGAGGAAGGTGAACTTTTTTAACCCCCACTTTTTATGACATTTTTGAAAAGAGCGTTAAAAAATTTTAAGGCGTTATTTTTTCTTAGAACGATTGGAGAATGGGAAGTATTTTTAATTAATTTTTGAAAATCGACATAAAAAGCCTGTGACGTCATCAATCGGGCATTTATTTCGAAAATCATTGACCGTAAAAGGTTCAGTAGCCAGTTTTTTTGAAATCCTGAGGACAAGCTGATTTCATTTAACTGGTTACTGAACCTCGAACGATTAGTATTTGCCGAGAAAAAAGTGGACTGATGACGTCACAGGCTTTGTAGGTTGATATCTTTATCAGCATCTATGCAGATGATATTGCTATTATTTGTAATAATATTGCAAAACTTCAAAAAATTCTAGACAAACTTATTGAATGGGCTAATCTGAACGGATTAAAAATTAATGCTACGAAAACAAAAATTGTAAAATTCAGGAGAGGTGGCCCTTTAGCAAAGTCAGATGTAATAACTTGTAATGGAGAAAAGATAGAGTTTGTAAATTCTTTTAATTATCTGGGGGTTATTATGCAACAGACGGGGAAATCTTTCTCTAAACATGTCAAAGAACGCTGTCGAAATGCATTGTCATCTTCATTCGCTATCTCAAATCTAAATTCGTTATCTTTGGAAACAGCTATTAAACTGTTTCACCTGAAAATCTCTCCAGTTGCTTCGTACGGCATTGAAATTTTCTGGTCATTTATGTCTATAACAGACTTCAAAAATCTAGAATCTGTTAAGTCTCGGTACTTAAAACGGATACTTTGCTTGTCAAAATTTACGTCGTCAAGGCTGGTTTACGAGCTAGCAGGGGAGGAGTTATTTGTAACGGAACTACAAGTGAAATTTAAATTGTTAAAAACAGATAATTACATTAAATTTGTTAAGGATAGACTAAGTAAAACTGAAGATATCAGCCTGGCCTTCTATAATACCCCTGCATTTAATATTAATAATATTAATGGGTGGAAAGGCCCAAACTGTACAGACAGGCATGTTTTTACCCGTTATGCGGTGCATGGTTTCCACCATGTAATCTGTCAAATTAAAGAATATCACGAGTGTAATGATAAATGTGTATGTGTATTATGTAGTGGCCTATGTACTAGGTACCACTTACTTCATTGTCCATCTTGGACCCTATCATTAAGTCAATATGCAAAAATGTAGACCTATATAAATATGTATATAAATATGTATAAGTACACCTTGGTGTTTAATAAATAAATAATAAAAATTAATTAAAAATACTTTGCATTTTCCAATCGTCCTAAGAAAAATTAGCGCCTCAAAATTTTTTAAAGTTCTTTCCAAATACAGTATATCATAAACTCAACAAAAAAATTTCAATTCACCTTCCTCATTACAGATTGAAGTACTGTACACAATATTAATTTCAATTTGATTTTATTCATAAAAGATGGCCAAGTAAAAAGGTGTATATTCAGCCTACTTGTTCACTTAAATGCTTATTAATTTTGAAATTAGCACCACATATGAACATTTTCCATTAAAAAAATGCACATATTACTGCCTATACCCTTGCCAAAACAAGTTCAAATAAATTTATAACCGTATCCACTTTTTTGCTCAATTTTTTCCAGAATAAACACCAAAATTTTACAGTTGACCATTGCAATATTACAATTTAATACGTGTTAAATTTTATTTCTATAACTTTAATAGAAAAGGTGATGATTTCATTTGCAATAACCTCTCACCTTGTTTTGGCAATGATTCAAGCATTGTGATTATACCAGTAGTTGCTCATTCATTTAACATTAAAAAGGAAAAGCCTTACCTGAGTGTAAGAGTTAACCAGGTAGTAAGATTAGTAGAAAAGAGCGATATTATTAATAACTAACCATGTTGTCTATACAATTGCAGGGCCTACAAGATGAGCGTACAGAACAGCAATCCCAAGTAGACTCCATGTCTGCAAGACTCCGCGCCGCTCAGGAACAAGTCGTCGCCGTAGAGGCCTCTATGTCACGTCAGGCTGAGCGTATGTCCTTACTTCAAGCACAAGTGGAGGCAGGTAGTGCGGACCGTCGTAGACTGGAGGAGAAGTTGAAGTCAGCAAGCAGGGAAGCACAGGAGAGAGGCATTGATCATGATAGATTGGAGACCATGCTCAGCAATGCCAAGGCTAAGGTAATATTGGAGAACCTTACAAACCAGTGCAGAAAATGCAAATTCAGACTTGTTTTTTTCCTGAAATTGGAGGAAAAATTATCTGTGTAGTTATTTGTGTAATTGTAATAAGTCTTGATTTAAATTTAGATTAATGATGTCCTCAAAAATAAACATTGTCCTCACAAATACAGTTTATTTCAGTCAATATCTTTGCAAAGTAAAAAGGGAGGAGGAGGGGTAGGTCATGTTTCAATACAGTTATTTATTTATTGTTACAATAAACTACTAGATGTGTATCGTGATGCATTGAATGATTTATCACTCAGTTAATTAGTTAATTAACTGCGTGATATTTAAGTTTGATGGAATACGATATATTGATGGTGGGTGGGTAGGGCGAAACATATGTCCCCAACTTGGTGACAGTGGTAAATCAGGTAGTTTGGTCACATTTCAATCATGGCAGTAAAAATTCTCTCATTGGCAGCCTTGTGCTTGCAATTTTGCATCCCTTTTTATTTTGTATTTAGTTAAAGATTTTCATGTAATATAGCTTTCAATATATTATGCTTTAATTATAATTATCTCTATTACTTTCCCTTGATTTGCATTATTGTTACAATAGATAGAAAAGTAAGTGCTTTAAAGTTACATACATACATACATACATACATACATACATATCATGACGCTATAAATCCCTTTCGGGGTAAGCCAACAACACAGATGTTTTATCCTGACCCAGTGATAGACCTCCACAACTTCCTATCCTGACATACTTCACTTGCTTCCGCCAGTCTCATACCTTGTTTCATACATTTCCTTTTGCATTTCATACTGCGTACATTCTTATTTTTCAAACATCTTCCAACCACCTCAGACCATGATGTTTTAGGCCTGCCTCTATCTCTCCTTCCATCCACTCTGCTATGAAGTACTTTAAAGTTAAAAGTACATAATTCGCCTATTTTCACCAATGCTGAAGTAGTTAGCGTTCTTTCGTCCATTCAGTACTGTTTTGTAGTTATTACATTGACTACATAAATCCCTTGTATTGTTACGTAAAACAAATTCTGTAATGTCATTGTGAAATTAACTTTATTGCTTATGTTATCTGGAAATTGTATTTGACTTGTCTTGAGAAGCTCAATAAATTGATTTTACATATTTGTCATATGTGTAAAATTTATTCCAATGTTCTTTCTCACAGATTGAAGAATTAGAAGAAAGTAGATCTTCCCCCGCTGATGAGACTCAACTAGAATCTCGTCTTGAAAGTTTGCGAACTGAGAAAGATGAACTTGATGCCAAGGTTGCTGAACTACAGGAGCAACTTGCTAGAGCTCAGGGGGAGGTGGGGAGACTGAGAGACACAACAACCTCACTGCAGGAGGAGTGCAAGGTGAGAAATGTACTTACTTTCAACTGTGAGCTTGGACGTTATGCAGTTTTCATCACTAAAACTACTAATTGAGTACAGTACTCTTCATATTTTTGTTGTACAATCGTGCAGTAAAAATATACAATACGATATTGTTGCGAACAATTTATGTATCTTGGTTTTTGTTACGGCTAGCAAAAAAATCTGTCTCGTTATTTGTCACGCGTAGCAAAATGTGTATCTTGTTTTTTGTCACAAAATGTTACATAACTTTAACAGAGAAGTGACATCCCAATGTGTTAGGCAGATCTGCAACACTCATTTCTTTAAAATTGGCAACGCTGCAGACAAAATTACTATAGCGGGCTCTCTCATTGGCGCCTTGATTTGGCCACTTCTGGCCTCTGATTGGTGCTTCAAAACGCAACGTTGCCAAGTCAAAACTGTGGAGTGTTACAGTCTGCCTAAAACATGGGGATGTCGCTTCTCTCTTAAAGTTCTCTAAAAATGTGTAAGTCGAGCGCCATCTACATAACGTTCGGAAATGAGATAGATATTTTGCTTCGCGGGACAAAAAATGAGATATACATTTTTCTACGCTTGACAAATAACGAGATAGAAATGCAACAACATCAAATTATAGTACTTTTTTAAAAAAAAACTTACATAGTCAATTTTAGGGGGGTGGGTAACATTGCTGTTAGGATTAATATTAAAGGAAAGGATAAAAATACCAGCAAAGGCCTTACCGCAGTAAAAGTTCTATTGAGAAGTCTCATGTGGCTCACAGTTATAGTTAAAAACAATACTATATGTGACTCCATGATATGCTCAAGTAGTTTTTTTCTTTGATTGAAAATATCATTATGATGACGAAAGTTCTTGGTTACATAGAAACATTGCAACTATAACTGTACCAAGTGAGACGTCTCCATAAAACTTCTACTGTGGTAATTAAGACCCTTGCTGGTATTTTTATCCTGTTCTTATTAGGTATTTTACCATTCAAAGTACACAGGACCACAATAAGATATGTATTTTACCATTTAAATCCAGCATTTGTTTTTCTTATAAGAATAACATTGCAAATTTAGCGTGAGTTTTTGAATGGTAAAATTTTTTCATGTGATCGTGTGTACTTTATTTTTACTTCCTTCCTTCCTTCCTTTTTTTTTTTTTTTTTTTTTTTTTTTTTTTTTTTTTTTTTTTTGTGTGTGTTCTTAAAACAAATATATTTCTTTGCTACAAAGTAACAGTTATCATTATCAACTTCTGACATATGGTTATCATTTCTGTACTAAATTGAAATTTTGTTTTCAGGTTGCACGCAACAATGCAAGGTCCCAAGTGTCTGAGTTAGAGTTCGTACTGGCTAGAGAGAAGGAAGAATGTCGCAGAGCAACAGCCTCTGCCTCTGAGCAAGCTGCCCAGGCACAGCGACACCTCGAGGACAAGCGACAGTTGAGAGCTGCGTTGTGTGAGGCACAGAGAGAGGCAAGTGCAGCGAGAGAGGAGGCGGCGGCACTCACCACACAACTTACTGAGGAGAAGAGGTTACGACAGGAGGAGGTATGACAATAACAAATTAACATGCAAAACTGACAGTGGGATATACGTACACAAATTCTTCCATACTACTGAAGATTGAAGCAGAAATCAACAACTCTAATCAAATTAATGGGAACTAGAATATCCTATTTTTCTACAATATAATTTTACATGATTTTAATACATTTATTGAGTCAGCAATTTTTCTTCCTTCTTTAAATAAAATTTTATTGACAAAAAAAAAAAAAATTAAAAGTTATAAAAATAGAGGAAACCAGCAACCATTATAGTAAAGAGAAGTCTTCTAGTTTGTTAAGGATTAACCTCAGACCTAGCAAAAGCAAAATATCTCAAAATTGGTTCGATAACTTTTTTTAAAAACTTTAAGGGGGTTAAAAAATGTCATGATCTACGAGCTCCAGTTAACAGAATATTCAAACAATATTTGTGACTCGAGATAATTAGGATCAAAATTTGCATATGATTAGCATTGTGTTTTTGTTTTTTCAATTTAAAAAAATTTTGGTTCGATAACTTTTTTTGAAACTTTCTGACGTTATAGATATGTCCAAGCTCTATCGATTACTTTTTGTTTTATATTTCAAAATTATTTCTGGTTCGAGAAAATTAAGCGTTAGTTTGCCCATTTGAATAACATTGATTTTGAATTTCGCGGCAAAATAAAAATGGTTATAAATTAATTGTGAGAAATGTATGGCAATTATGAAGAAATTATACTTGAACTTCTATTTTGTAAACATGAGATCTATCCAAAAATAATTTTTAAAATATTTTATGATAAGTTTTTGAAAAAAGGGGGCGTTTTAGGTCTGAGGTTCACCGTTAAAATGTCTTGCTAGCACAGAGATAGTAAACATGTTACATATCTGAAATTTTTAATAGGTGTTTTAAAAATGGCAGTGACTTTTAAAACAATAATAAAAAAAAAAAAAAATGTTTAGTTGTTATTATTATGAACAGTGACATATCGAGGGCTACGCAGTATTTCAGTGCTTGTGCAATCTCCGCGGGTGCAATTTTGGCGCATGTGCAATCTACGCCACGCCTACTAATGGCACATCTGTACAGGCTAAGCGTATAAAGATGTTTCAAAAAAGGTGCGAGCGGAGAATGCACATGTGCCAAAAATGCACCTGCGGAGATTGCACTAGTACCGAAATGCCGCGTAGCCCTCGATATGCTACATAATATTATGTTCTATTATTGAATATTTTCACAAAATTTTGGTCATAGAACATGTTGAACATAAGACTTGTCTGATATCCTGCCTGATTGATTTGCCTGGAGTCATTGATTTATATTTTACTTTCCATTCACAAAAAGACAGGTGAGGATAGTGACGTCACAGCTCGCTTGTTTTACACTCATATGAACCAGATAAACTGTGATGTCAGAGTCCTAATTTACCATTTCTTGAAAGGAAACTAAATTAAAAAATCAATGACTTTGGCCAAATCAACATTGATGTTCTGCTATGTTAGGATATTAGGCAAGTTTTTTGTTCAACGTGTTCTATGCCTTTAATATTTTACTGTAGTTAAAAAAAAAAAAAAAAAAAATTGAGGCTTACTATGCAATTAACTGAACTTGCTATGTGTATGTTGCATCTATATTGCTGATTATTGATGTTGCTGTTCAATATTTCAGAACGCAGAGTGGGTTCAGTTCCGATGTGACCTTCTGATGACTGTTCGTGTGGCCAATGACTTCAAGACAGAAGCTCAACAACAGTTAGAGCACCTCGTACTGGAGAACAAATCTCTCAAAGAGAGAAACAGAGCACTGGATTCAGATCTTACCAAGGCTAGAGGTAAGAATGACAGATTTTTATTTGATTACAATAATTCTAACTATACATAAACACAAATTTAAAGAAAATGTGTATCTTTTATACAAAATAAGAGTACCGTAGCTAATGCAGTCTTTAAAAAAATGACAATAAAATTGCGGGCTTAGTATTCATTTTATGTGAAAATTGTAGAATATAATTAACTTCTTTTATAATTATTTAAGCTGAAGTGCATTAATTATTATTATAAATTTTCAATGTTAAATAAAAAAAAAAAAAAAAAAAAAGAACATGACGTTTTAAAACTTAAAACTTTAAACTTGAGTTAAAAAATTATGTGAAAAAAAAAGCCTTTGGGTCAAATGACCATTAACCCACAATTTTGAAAGTTTTTATATTATTAAACTGCATTGTTTTTATTTTTTTGTTTTTTAAAGACAGATTGCATTAAAGAATTAATTACAATTTATGTAACATCAAAAGCTGATAATTATTTAAATTACTAATATTGTACATAACTGATACACTTTTTAACCATTTATTTGAAAATGTTGCCCTGAAACTTTTTTTCTTACATTTCTTATTTAAAAAAAAATATTAATAATAATTACATTAAATGGGCGAATTTGTTATTACAACTTTTTCTTACTCTCAGTTGGTGAAAAGTAATTGTATCTTAACTTAACACATGTATGCCATGTAAACGTTACTAACAAGAATTATCTGCACTGCTGCTTGCATTATGCACACTTAACGATATTACAAATAACAAAATCTTTGCACAATCTTTGCAACATGAAATCTGTCTAGCATAATAAAAATTGACACTGATTTCTTTCTTTTGTAATCTTGTTATCTCTCTTGTTGTTGTTTTCAAAATTTAACAATATCTGAGAGAGAAAATTTCAGTTGACTTTTTGCATGTTAATTAACTACATATCACCTGTCTTTTTGATACTTTGGATATTAAAGTACATAATTTAAATTTTTATTTTATTGTACTTTTATAAGAGTACATCTAGGGACCGGATTTTCAGTTGCAAATGTCTGCTTGCGCCTGCAAGTTTGGTTGCTCCTCGTACCGCACAACAATTTACTAAATATTTATACATTTTGGTTCATTCCAGATATTACTTTGAGGTAAATTACAGGTAGATAGGAAATATTTGACGAATTGATAATAAGTTGTGCAGCATGAAAAGTAACTGCTGTTTTTGCAGGCGCAAGCAGACATTTGCAACTGAAAATCCGGTCCCTATTAATATGTATAGGATAGCAATACCAGCAAGGGCCTTACTTACCACAGTAGAAGTTCTATGGAGAGGTCCACAGTATATTATACAGTAGGTTATCTCCTATACTGAGAATGTCAGATCAATGCGCACCATAATTGTGACTTGGTAAAGACTGCAGCACTAGACACGTTACGTTACTTCAAATGATGGCTTCTGGTTCTGCAGTCTTCACCCAGTCGGAATTATGGCGCACATTTGATCTGACATTCTCAGTAAAGGAGATAATCTACTGTATAGCTACTGTGGGAGAGGTCGAGGTCTCATAAGACACAGGGGGTAATAATTATAATGTTTATAACTATTTATAATGTTCAAATGAGAGCTTTTGTCATCCTAATGATACTTTCAATCAAAAAATAATATTATTTGAGCACATCACAGAGTAGCTTGTAGTCTCATACTGTACTGTGATGTGCTCACGTAATTTCTTCTTTGATTGATTATATCATTACGATGACGTAAGCTCTCAGCTATACAAACATCATAACTTTGTGCCCTGTGAGAGCTGCACCTCTCCATAGAACTTCTGCTGTGGTAAGTAAGGCCAGCACTGCTGTTTCTATCCTCTTTTTTCAACATTAATCCTAGCCACAAAGGATTTTTTTTTCCCCGCAAGTCAGTAAACAAAAATATTTGAAAGCTAGAAAGACAGTAGATGTGTATTATAATATCTAAGGTGGTGGATGAACTAATAACTTGCATGTACAGCTATGTACTCTCACATAATCTGCTGCTGGCACCACGGAGGAGAAAGCTGTTCGTCCCCCTCCCCTTCCTCCCCTCTACCATCCCCTTGTAAGGTCTCAGCCCTTAATCAAACTATCTTACCTCGTATGGAAAGAAATTTAACATTAGATTTAATTGAGGAAGAAATTTCAAGGGTATCTTGTTCATCCCCCTCACCTGAATCATCCCTTATTTTGGATACAATTCAGTCAGAGGATGAGGAGGAAGTGGAAGAGTTGATTATTCCTCAACTACCCTCCTCTCAGGATACATCACAACCAACCCCTAATGTAGATTTCAATATTGTGGTACCTAAATCTGATCCACCCAATAGCGAAGATGTTAAAGAAACTTTTTCTACTATGGACTCAACTGAACCCAATAGCAATAAGGCTATGTTCTTGAAAAGAGAAATAATTAAGTCATATTTAGACACAAATGTATTTGACTTGTCTAGTAAGAAACTTGAAGCACTTGTAAACACAGATGAACAGGGTTTAAATATAAAATGTGATGGATTGAACTTTGAATTTAAGACTGAGAACCAGGGCTTAGAAAACTATGTTATGGAATCTAGTAATGATATTAAGGAAAGAATTGAAGATGTAGACTCAAATAATATTTTGCAAACCAATGAAATATCAGACTCTAAAATGGATGAAAATTTGGAAGAAGAAAAAAAGCAAACTACAGATATAATAGAAAATGACTCAACTTTTGAGAAAGGTTGCATAGATTCAAATTTAATAGAAAATTCTATAAAAGACACTAACATAGAAAATAATCAAAACTCTGAAAGTGTAACTGAAAAGGAACTATCTATGACTGAAAATAATATAAGTGATCGTAAATGTTCCATATCTGAACCCAAACTTATTGATACAACATTAATACCCAAAATTGTAGATTTCATACCTAAGAAATCAAGTGTAGATAATAATACAATAGCATCAAACTTCGATGCCGTTAATACAGCTTTAAATACTGTTTTGGTTGATGTAGATTCATCCCCACCAAGACAGAATTCAGTCCCTTCGGTTGAGAGCTTAATTAATATCCCTAAAAACATATCTCTTTCCGTACCCGATAATAACATGTCACTGTGTAACGATACAGGGAAAAAGTCACCAACATTATTTTACAATGATATAGGTAATGATTTTGAAATTAGAGAACCCCAAGAACTTATTGAATCACCATGTAAAACTCCACCCCCGTTACCATCCACCCCTCCACCTAGTTTAGAACTGTCACAAGCATCACAAGATCTCATAATTACAGATTCAATGATGTTTTACTCTTTAGATCAGTTTGAAAGTAATGATTTAGTACAAGACGGAGCTAAATGTAATCCTGATTTAAGTGAAGATGAGATACATATGAAAGAGAAAGGTAATCCAGTAACTACCCCTGATATATGTATCACTCCAACGCCCCCTAATGAAGATAATGAGTATAAGAGACCGACTATAACATTTAATTTGCCTCCTCCTGGGACTTTATCTAAAATAATAGAAAAGGAAATGACAAGTAGGGAAAATTTTAGGGACTGTTTATCCCGACCTGCATATAAACATGCTCATACCCCCACCCCTCCCGAGTCAAGAAACACAAGCCCAACTCCGTCTTTCTGTAAGTCTCATTTTATTTTTTTTTATAAAAACTTTAATTTGAGCTTACGTTTTTTTTTTTTATTTTTGTTGCATGTTTTAGCACTGGTGAAGGTTTTTTGTTTTGTTTGCAAAAATTACTTTGTGATGTCATAGATTAGCAAGTATATTATTAATTAATACAGTATAGAAACAATTTAATGTTTTTGTTTAACTTTAAGTTGCTTTTTGGTTTGTCGGGAAAAATTTAAACTATCTTGTAATTTATTGGCTAATGGCATTTTTTTTTTTTTTTTTTTTTTTTTTTTGCATCAACAATAAAAATAATTCATTTTTTACTTTTTCTTGCATAATGATGATTTGATTTTTTTTTTCTTTTAAATTTATTTTTATTGATTTTAAAATCAAAGGTGTATACATTATTCATAAAACAATAAGTAATTTTTCAATCAAAGAATTATCATCATATGATAAGTAAAAAAAAAAAATAAATAATAAGAAGTTAAAATTTTGCAATTTGTAAAGGTGCATTTACATGGTGATGCAATTTATTGCAATGAAGTGCAGTCTGTGTATTTAAATGCAGCAGTTATACTGCAGGATCAATATCTCAACAAAATATTTATCGTTAAATTCTTATTAAAGTATGATTGCTGAATACCTGCTCTGGTGACAGAATATCGTCTACAATTACCGTAACTATACAAGATAAAGGATTGAAATGTTTGCATTTTTACACTGTTACGGTCTCATCCTTTCACCTGAAAGAATATTATAAATACACTGGTTGCTCTTCATCGCTCGATAAATTGCACCTTTCTTAAATACACCTTGATATTTTTATCCTTCTTTTCGCTCTCTTTAACGCTTAATTTCTCTGACAGCTGCTGCCCAGCAGACCTCTCCCTCTCGACCCACACTCACTCCCCTGACCGAGGCACCACCCCCACCCCCTGCTACAACCAGCGATGCCGTGTTCTCATCAGTGCAACAAGAGATGGCGGCCGCAGCCAGACGTCTCCGAGGTTCACCTGCAGTTGATAATAGAATGTCTGTGAAAACACTGATAGAGAGCATAGAGAACGCTACCAAGCACCATAAGGCAGACTCTGGAGGTAACAACTTGGGGTGGTGTGCAACAGGGAGGGGTTGCAAATGTGTTTGGACTTGGTTTGGGATCCCTTTACCGCCTCTCAATCCATTTATGATGTTCCTAAATCTTCCACTTCCAAAAAAAAAAAAAAAAAAAAAAAAAGTGTAACTCCATTGAAAAGGCATAACAATCTTATCAACGCAGAAACAAGGCCTATATGAACACCATTTATATTTGCATGTGTGTGTAATTGTGTGTGTGTGGTGACAAATGTGAAAGAAACTGTAGGGGGGTTATAGTATGGGTTTGCCTTTTCTTGGATTTCTTTTTCTGTCGTAAGTTTTTTTTTTTTTTTTTTTTTTTTTCCCCTTCTTTTAAATTTAGGTTTTACCTATATTTTTATATTAAATACTACAATGCTGTACAATGCTTCAGATGCTTAAATTTTGCTTCCATAAAAGGGGAGAAAAAAATTAAGATATGTTGAGTAAAATTAATAAAAAAAATTAAACATTAAGAAACACTAAATAATAAAATAAAAATGTAAATTTGTCTTACTATTTGTTCAATGTTGACTGATTTTGAAAACAATTAAATTTATTGATTTCTTTATAATTAATTATACTAATTTTGAATGACCTTGTTCTCAGGTGAGAGTCGATGTAGTAGTCTAGTAAGCTCCCCTTCTTCACCCCCTGCATCTCCAGGTCTACCCCCCTCAAGCCCCCTGCCACCTGAGCCCCCCTCTAAGAGTCCTCTTAGAGATCAACAACAGCATAACAATTCAAATAACAGAGCTGCAAAGAAGCTTCAAGGTTAGTCAAACTTCCTCACATACTTTGTTGTACAATTGGTGTGATGGATATCACTGTGTATAGCTACGACAATTTATTTCATTTTGAACTAAATACGAACTTATAGCGGTCAATATGTGTATCTCATTTCTTATCACGCAAAGCAAAGTGTGTATCTCGTATTTTACCACGCAACGCAAAAAGTGTACTGTATTTTATCAGGGGTAACAAAACATGTATCTTATTATCTTATTACTATTATTATTATTTTTTTATTATTATTTTTTTTTTTGTCATGCGAGAAGCAAAATGTGTAATTTGTATCCAGACGTAGTGTAGATGTCACAAAAAAACGAGATACGCATATTTTCTGCTACAACTTCGATATGATAATAAAATTTAGAAAAGAAAAAGATAAAAATAAATAGCAGGCTCTTTGAAATTGCAAATAACTATGAGAAAAAAATGAAGACAGGACTACGTATGAAAAAAATGTTGTATAATTATAACTGACATATTTGATTTTTTTTCAGAACCCCTGTACTCTAAGGAAAGTGTGAAGAAAAGTGAGGAATCTCTTACTTCTCTGGCACATCCAAGAACTAGAGCTTTTACCAACTCAGAAATAAGTAAGTCATACAGACAGTACTTTGTTTATGTAATTATTTTGAAGTCAGTTGTAACAACTGTGATGATAATTTTATTACCATCAGTTTTGAAAGTATTGAAATTAACAAAAATTAACAAATTAACAAAAAAAAAAAAAAAAAAAAAAAAAAAAATCTTCAAAGTGAAATTACCTCAATTTTTCTTCTGTTATGTTGCTGGTTTCATGTTAAGAAACGTAAATTCTTTGGGTTCTAAACTATGATGTATCATTGCAGGCAAGGACCCTCTATGGGCACTGGTCCGCAACGGTGGCTCCCGCAGGAACGCACTCCTCAAGTGGTGTCAGGCCAAGACCACAGGCTACAGCAATATTGACATTACCAACTTCTCCAGTTCCTGGAATGACGGACTGGCGTTATGTGCTCTGCTTCACTCTTACTTACCAGCTCTAATACCTTATGATACCCTCGTCCCAGCTGACAAGAGGAGGAACTTCGCTGTCGCATTCTCAGCGGCAGAGAGCGTCGGCATCCCCACCACTCTGGTATGTCTCTCATCTAGTCTTCGTGTACTATTTGAACAAGAGGCTAAAAAGCACTTAGAAAACTTATCAGGAAATATTCTTAATTAACACAAATTTGATAGCAAGTGTGAAGGACAAACATACACATACAGGTACCGTAAGGTGGGGTAACTTTGTCACACCACTAAATATTGTAGAAATTTCATAATTCTAAAACCAATTTTAATTAAATGGACTATAAATTTCAGAATATAAAAATTATGAAGATCTTACAATAAAGAGTGAAGTTAAAATTTGATAGAGAGAAACCAAATGAGAGTTGGCGCCAGGCAGCAGCGTCAACTGAAAATCTCAAATGATATAGGTTTAAAAATATATCGTTATTTATTGTGTTCTCATCATCTTGCACGCATTAGCGTGCATAAGGGCGTGCATAACGGCTTGAGACAATATATGGCATGATATATTTTTAAACCTCTATCGCCTTTGAGTTCAGTTGACGCTGCTGCCTGGTGCCAACTCTCATTTGGTTTCTCTCTATCAAATTTTAACTTCACATGTGTGTCCATACCGCGATGGTATTCCTTTCCTTTTCTTAAATACACTTACAATAAAGAGTGGGTAAAAAATAGGGTTGGCAAAGTCACTGCACGTCACGGTATTAATAATAATTCTGTAGCTGTATTTAAAACATTAGCCTATAAATTAAAGGAACAGACCAGAGAAAAACATAAGCATTTATATCTCAAAACACTTGATGGGATTTACATAAATAACTTTAGTTTGTCTCAAAACCGAACAGTAGCCCCGTAGCAGTGATCAGAATATTCAATTTATGCAACCCGTACAACATTTTCATACTAATTTTTGCATGTTTCTGACATCATAATCATGAATTTTCACGCAAATTGCATACTTTACAGTTTTTTCATGCTCTCTCATACGGCTACATTAACATTCTGGTAAAAATTGTCAACAGTTTTGAAGATCCTATTTCTTGTTTATTCATTAAAAAGCACATGTTGTTTTACTTGGTCTATGGCTTTAAGTCACTAAAATGTTAGTTCAATAAGAAAAAACAATTAAAAATTTGCAATGACATAATTTCCTTTAATAAATTGTTAATTTTGTTACAGAGTATCATTGAAATGACTCAGGTTGAACGTCCCGACTGGAATCAAGTGATGGCTTACGTCACTGAAGTTTACAAACATTTTGAGACGTGAAACATCTTAACCAAGTCAATGTATAGTACGTGAAGTGTGTGTGCATGTGTCAATTTTATTGTCATGTAACTTTAACTGTGTTGTTATATAACAGTGAATACAAATATATATGTTTATTGTGTTTATGTTGTATGAGTGTATGTGAAAGAGAGAGATAACAAGTGCATTGTAGTCTGTTTATTAAGAAAAGAAATCAATAATGATGATCAAAAAGTTTTCCTTGACTGGTCTTGATTTTTTTGGTCGAGATTCATTAACCAGTTTAATGAAATCAGCTTGTTCTCAGGATTTCAAAAAACTGGGTACTGTATTGAACCTTCTGCGGTCAATACTTTTCAAAATAAATGCCCGATTGATGACGTCACAGGCTTTTAAGGTAGATTTTCAAAAATTTATTAAAAATACTTCCCATGCTCCAATCGTTCTAAGAAAAAATAACGCCTCAAAATTTTTTAACGCTCTTTTCAAAAATGTCATAAAAAGTGGGGGTTAAAAATATTCACATTCCTCATTTCCTTCTCTATTTTAATTGCTACCTATAAACCTGAAATTCTCATCATGCAGAGAGATAGTTTTCAAAATAAGCTGTAGATGATTGATTTAATCTTTTGTATAATTTTTAAGTACATTGAGCTATTAAATAAAAGTATACCTACTTTTAGGTGCAAGGTCAGAAAAAAAATATATAAGAAATAATTTTTGTAAATTACAATGAGTAAAAATTGTTAGTCTATTATCAATATTTTCACGTCAAGATAAAGCTTCTACACTTTCCAATAAATGAACGATCTACACTCTGAAAACTAAAAAGTCACGGCTACCTGGAGCTTCTACTATATTAAACAGATAGGTGTGTGAGGCTCCACGTAGCTGCAAATTTTTCAAGTGTAGATTGTTCATTCTTGGGAAATTTGTAAGTTTGTAATAACTTCATCTTGACTCGAGAGGATCGTTATGTCATTAAAGTTCTATTTTTTTATCCTCCTGGTGCTTAAGAATCTGAGTATTCCTTTCAAATTTTTTTGATCTCACATTTTTAATATCTATAAAATGCATATCTAGAAGTTATATCACAAATCTTGTAAAATCCATATAAAAAAAAAAAGAAAAAGAAAAATAAGAAAAATGAAATAGATAATTTTTAAACTTTCTTAAGTTGTAAGTGAAGACTACCAATGACTTGTATCTCTCTACTAAATATAATTTGTGCATTGTAGAAATTGCCATATAAAACTATATCTTATACTATATGAAGAACACTCATTGTCAAAAGTGTTTGTCAAATTATCTTGATTACAATTATTAAAGTTAACGTGCAAGTTCCAAAAATAAAAAAAAAGTGAAAAAAAAAAAAAAAAAAAAGAAAAAAAAAAGAGTAAAGTAAAAAAATAAAATAAAAAAATAAAAATTACTCAAAACTAAATATTTGTAATCAAGATACATATTATGAATATATTATTGTAACTACTTTTAATTATAAACTATTGAATATTAATACCAGTTTTTCATAAAAATTATTTGCATATTCTTGTAGAAAATACTAAGGTAGCGACAATGCATTAAGTATAATAACGACTAATGCAGTTGCTATGTTGCAAGTTAAAAAGATAAATCTCATCAGGGTCGGACTGGCAATCAAACGGCTTCGTCCGCAAAAGAGGTGTAACACACCCTTAGGGGCCACAAAGGAGGCGTAACACCCTAGTTACTAATCGGGCCTCCAAACAGGGGGGGGGGGGCACGTCCGCAATTTGCGGACTTGCTCTTATGGCCAGTCCGAGCCTGAATCTCTTGATAACTACAGGTGAATCAGCTATACAGTTGGCTCACCAAAAGTTATACATTTTACCTGTATTTGTCAACAAATTGTTTTAGCATTGAAATAAATCTTAATTATTATTATAGTATACTAATAAGTTTTAAAACTTTACCAAAAGGTTACTGAACATTTCAAATTAAAAAAAACTGGTATTAATTAAATTTTTTAAACCAAAGACTGCTTGAATTAGTATAATTATTAAATGTCAGTGATAAGTAAAATATTTAAAAAGTAGATAATTAGTATTAAGTAAAATAAAAAAGAAAGAAATATATTATATAATATGCAGGAGCCTCAGTAAAAAATTGTATTTTTAATGCTAGACTTGACTGTACTGTATATTATAAACTTATTTTTTAATGCATACAATATGTTTAAAAAAATGAATAATAATATTAAAATAGAGAACAGTAATGTTGCAAAAAAAAATAGGGATCTTAGAAGTTATTAAAAAAAATGCAAGTTTTAAGCAAACAGACTTTTGAATCCAAAGTTGCCTTTTTTGCGTATTTTATACATAGCAGCAAAAAATGTCAAATTAGCAACATAAAAAAAAAAAATCATAATAAAATTATTCAAATAATGATAGGAAAAAAAAGTGTTTAAGAATAACATAAATTGATGTATTTATCTTAAATGTTCCATTTTTAATTTTTATTGCAATTTTAATTATTTGATCAATTTTAGAGGACTCTTCCTGCTATAATGAGGGGCCACAATAATATTTGAATGTATTTCTCAACAATACTCTTTGCAACAATAAAAAATATGCTTCAAAAATAAATAATTAATTTTTTTTTATTGTAAAACCCTATTTTATTTGCAAAATGTAACTTTATAATGGATATAAACGTGGGGGGTTTACCCTTTTCTGCAAGTGATGTCATAAGTAGGAAAAACTGATAATTTTCATTAGGAGCACAGAAAACACTAGGAGGCATTCTCTGTATTAAGAGGTTGTCATTGAAAAGTGGGCGGAGCTTGAAAGCACATGGGCAGAAATTAGAGGAGTTCCCTCCTGCAGGATTATGTTATGCCACTGATTGAATTTTTGTAAAACGTAAAAATTCCGGCCAATTTACAACTTTTGCTTTTAGGCAAACATAACTCTATAGGAGCTAGATCACTTATAAAACTCAAGGGGGCGTATATAAATGGGCGTGGTTTGTTGATTTTATTTTATTTTTCAACTTACATTGATTTTCTTTAGAATAAGGTTAAAGGTCAAGAAAGCTTCAAAATATATATTTAAAAAAGTTTTTATTTTTATTTATTTATTTTTTTCTTTTACAACTATTAAAAAACATACAGCATTCAGCAGTACTTACTTACATTTTCAGAAAACAATAAAACCATTGTGGGGTTAAACATATATAAGGTCAGTTCTTCTTGATTCTTGATTTTGTAAAATCATAACGGACAAGAAAATTATAAATTTAATAGAAAATAATAGAGGATATCAGAACAGGTCCTTACTAATATGAATAGAGTCATAATTGTAGCTTGATGACAATCTTGCTAGTACACAGATATATATAGGCCTGCCTATGTTGAAAACTGCTACAGTGCTACCTAAAAAAAATTACGAAATCAAATTTTATAAATTGACTACTATATTGCAAGGTATTACTCTCTTGAAAATAAAAAGTGTTTTCCAGTCATTAATTTAGAACATAATCAGACGGTCAAAATAAATTTTATAGAAAAAAAAAAAAAAAGATTGGTGTGCTAAAATTCCCAAACTCATTACTTCATGCTCCAAAAAAAAAATGTGTCCCAGACTTAATTTTTATTTATTCTGCCTTCTCATGAGATTCAGTTTCTTTTTTAGATTTCTTGGGTGACTTTAGAGGATTTTTCTTGCAGTCAGCATAGATATTGTTCAAATCAAAAGTTGTCTTGATATTATCCTGAAATCATAAAAATATACAGAGTATGCATTATTAACTGCAAAGCTCAAAACTTTTCTGTTTTGTTTAAAAGTATGATGAGTAAACATTTCAAATTAAATCAATTTCAAAATCGTAGCTGGAGAGCTGGTTAAGTAACATCATACCATCAATTTTTATATTTTATGTTATCTGAGGAAACAGCACTTAAAATGAAGGTAGCCATGCAACGAACAAAGGAACGACAAACAAAGAATGAATGAATGAATGAATGAATGAATGAATGAATGAATGAATGAATGAATGAATGAATGAATGAATGAATGAATGAATGAATGAATGAAAAATTTAAAAATTAAAAAAAAAATACATTGATTAAATTGGGGAACAGGAGATAGTGAGCAATAATCTGACAGTGATGCCTTGTACCAAAGAAATCTATTTGTAACCCAGAGGATATAGAATGCTGTAATAATAGTAATAAAAAAAAAATACAGAAAGAATAAGATAGGACAAAACCCAGCAATAGCCTTACCATAATAAAAAGAGTCCAAGAGCACTCTCAACCCCTAGTCTTTAAGTTAACAGTTCTTAATAAGATTGGTTCAAGGAGATCAAAAACAAATGTGCAAATCTAAGGTCCTTGTAATGTATGCTAACCTGCTTAACTCTTAAGGGGGTAGGTGACTGACTGATATCTTGCAAACTAGGACGGTTACTTAAAATTTTAGTTATATCAAATATGTGAAAACACGATCAAATATTTAAGTTATTACACTTTAAAGATAACATGTAAATGTGGAAATTTAAATTTGAGCAAAAGTTTAGTCAAATTAGAAACTTTTTTACAATTAAAATTAGCATTAAAATTTTGTTTGGCATAAAAAAAATATGTTTTAAATTTACTTCATTTTATTTGAAAATTATAGTGTTTGTTTGTTGGAATTAAATCATGTACAAAAAATTATTGTGAAAATATAGTTCTTCTTTTAGCGATTTCTGGTCCAAGTCGGTCCCCCACTGCCTTAATGTATTACAGGTCTGCCTAAAACATGAGGTTGTTGCTGCTCTGGTAAGTTTCCCTATACATAACTAAACTCTGTGCCACGGAGACTTTGACCTTTCCATTGAACTTCTACTGAGGTAAGGTCCTTAATGGTATTTCTATCCTTTACTTTAACATTCATCCTAACCACAATGGTTGTTTCCTTTTATTGAACAGATAATAACAAGCAGAAACATAAATACTACTCACTGTGCTGACAGCTCTGCAAAGATAGGTGCAAAGTTTACACACGTTGGATTCCACGCAGTATAGAAACAAATAAGCCACACAACACGCTTGTCTCGTTGCAGTTCCTCATCAACGTTGCCTTGTCTGAAGTATGTGATGTTCTCAGGACCCTGATACGCTGGCTCAGGCAGCAGTAATCCCATCACTGTAACCAATCACAGTCAGTCAATCAATATGTGTCAATTAATAATGAATATATATTTAAAGAAAAAAATTGCGTTTAAGGATACTAATAAAAAAGTTTGTAGGAACATAGAAATAGAAGAGGATGGTTGGAAAGGAAGTAAGATGAGTATTTAGCAGTCACATTTTAACCCACGCCATTTTTTCATATGCTTACCTATAAAATGGAATTAATTATAAATATGGAATGTTCGCAACAAAAATAATATTTAATAGTATATGGATTAGCAGTGAATAAAGGTTTCACTTACGTATGTGTAAAGATTGCACCAAACGCAATGCCCAGTTCTGCGTCAGAATATAACCTGAGCAGGTCGAGATTGGCAACCTTGGTGTACGTAAATGAAGCTTGAAGAAAGGTAATTGACCATCGTGACACTACCAGTCTTTCTTGTTCTAATCACAACTATACTATCAGCAAGAAGAACAAAATCTTAGACTCTCTCTGAAAATAAAATATACACGATGGATCAGAATTTGTGATTTATTATTATACGGGCATGGTTTCTCTCAACCATCATACACTGCGTATCAACACTGTGGGCTCTGTTCAACAACTTGGACTGGAGCTTCATTTCTATGTATGTATGTATTTCAATTTTCATTTCTTTCTAATTGCTGTATGCAAATATATGTTTGTTTCTCTTCTGTTTCATGTATTTGTATTTGAACATTAAACTGACTTTCAGAACCATTAAAACCATCACTAGTCAACTGGATCCATTGATTTGTACACATCACAATTATTGATGAAACGTGCTAGCAAACACGCCCAACAAAATAATTTATTTAATTTTGAACAACCTGTTAATCACATTACTTGTTCATATAGATTAACATTTAAACTTTGATTTGAAAAATCTTGATTTAATTCGCATTTGGATCATGGATCTACCAATTCTGATTATTTCTAATTTATCACGTATCAAAATTTGGTTGAAATTAATTTTTTTTTCAGAGTGCACGATACAATTCATTCTATAGTTTGTCCTATACAGTTACATATCAGAACTAATACACATTTTTATAATTGTTAATTAGGCAATTAATATATTTTTTAATTAATTTAATCACGATTTTAACACTTAATTAGTTAAATAATTGCATTTCTACAAAGCAGCAAGGCATTTTTTTTGTTTTTGTTTACTTTATCGTACAGCTGTTTTAAAATCAGGGCTACCAACTTTTGTAGCCAAAATCTAGGTGGATTTTACTAAAAAGCGCTAAAAAGATTTAATTTTGTGTGCGTTGTTTTGTGTGCTTTTAGTAAAATCCAGGTATAATCCACCTAGATTTTGGCTACAAAAGTTGGTAGACGAGTGTTAAAATGGATTGATGTTCACGTTCACATTCAGATTCATATTCGAATTATGGGGACCCTTTGTGCGAGGCTAATTTCAAAATCGAAAAATCGCATTTTTTGGCTTTTTCAGCCACTTTTAAGCATCCAAAATAATCAATTTAACAAGATAAAGCAAATAACTTTTTATTTTAATATGAAAATTAATTAATTTAACCTTCTAAAACGTGAAAATTAGGTAATATCGTTCAAGGTCAAAACAGCCAATTTTGATGGTATAAAATCGATGATTAAGGGTTGAAATCTGTATGTGACAACCAAAATTAAGATAGTTTTGCAATTTGGACTTATTTTTACAGGTGTCACAAACAAAAAATCGACGATCCGTGCAATAGGAATCGAGCTACGATTTTTTCAAAATGCCTCTGTTGTCAACATTCTTTCGCCTATAAATCGCAAACGCAGGTTCTAAAAAAGTTAAAAATCGCAGGACGAGTACTTGACATGTTTATCTAACGATTTACAAAGTTTCGATCATTTAAAAAATTTCCTTCTAAAAAAATCGACAAAAAAACGCTACTTTTTATCGATTTTTTCGTTTCAAAAGCCGATTTCTCACACAAAATCGACAAAATCGGACATTATATTTATGTATAATATAGCCAATCATGTTCTACGGCTGTCACAACAATAAAATCTCAAGTGCGACAATTGACAGAGCAGCTACGATTTTTTTTTATTTATAACATTACGGTACCTGCGAATATCCATCTGGAAAATACAAATGGAAAATGTCGATTTTTAATTTGGAACCTTTAAAATCGATAGTTTTTACGACGTAATTACAATCTACACTCAATACTACGGCTGTCACAAAAATAAAATCGACGATCCGTGCAATAGAAATCGAGCTACGATTTTTTCAAAATGCCTCTGTTTTCAACATTCTTTCGCTTATAAATCGCAAACGCAGGTTTTAAAAAAGTTTAAAATCGCAGGACGAGTACTTGACATGTTTATCTAACGATTTACAAAGTTTCGATTATTTAAAAAATTTCCTTCTAAAAAAGTCGACAAAAAACGCTACTTTTTATCGATTTTTTCGTTTCAAAAGCCGATTTCTCACACAAAATCGACAAAATCGGACATTAAATTTATGTATAAAATAGCCAATCATGTTCTACGGCTGTCACAACAATAAAATCTCAAGTGCGACAATCGACAGAGCAGCTACGATTTTTTTTAATCATAACATTAGGGTACCTGCGAATATCCATCTGGAAATTACAAATGGAAAATGTCGATTTTTAATTTGGAACCTTTAAAATCGATAGTTTTTACGACGTAATTACAATCTACACTCAATACTACGGCTGTCACAAAAATAAAATCGACGATCCGTGCAATAGGAATCGAGCTACGATTTTTTCAAAATGCCTCTGTTTTCAACATTCTTTCGCCTATAAATCGTAAACGCAGGTTCTAAAAAAGTTGAAAATCGCAGGACAAGTACTTGACATGTTTATCTAACGATTTACAAAGTAACGATTTTGTAAAAAAACTTGCTTCTAAAAAAATCGAATAAAAAACGCAACTTTTTATCGATTTTTTTCATTTCAAAAGCCGATTTCTTCAACAAAATCGACACAATCGGATATTTATTTAATGCATAATATAGCCACTGATTTTCTACGGCTGTCACAACAATAAAATCTCAATTGCGACAATCGACAGAGCAGCTACGTTTTTTTTTATACATTGTATTAGGGTAATTGCGAATATCCATCTGGAACTTACAAATGGAAAATGTCAATTTTTAATTTAGGAATCAAGTCAGCGATAGTTTTTATGACGTAATTGCAATCTTGACTCAATATTACGGCTGTCATACAAAAATAAAATTAACAATCCATGGAATAGAAATCGATCGAGCTACGATATTTTCAAAATTGCTCTATTATCAACATTCTTTCGCGTATAAATCGTAAACGTGGCTTAAAAAAAGTCTAAAACCGCAGGAAAAGTACTTGACATGTATGTATATTTAACGATTTACAAACTTTCGATCTTTGATAAATTTCTCTTATAAAAAAATTGACAAAAAACCCCTATTTTTTATCGATTTTTTCTCTATAGACAACAATTGGGACTCAGCCTTTTCCATTAAATAACCATGCAGTGTTCAAAGAGGGCCGGCCGAGTAAGGAAAAAAAAATTGCAACTGCGATTTTTTTTATTGTTTAATTTTATAATTATTTTTATTTTTTTTATATATAATATACATATATTTTTTTGCTGGCAAATTTCAAAATATTTTTGGCTTTTAAAATATAGTTTGGTTCTTCAAAATTTAGAAAATAAATTTAAAGAAATTTAAAAAATCATTTTTTACATTTTCAGAATAATAAACGTAAAATTATATTTTATTGAAAATATGCCGTATATATGCGATTTATTATTCAATAAATATATTTTAAGTATATAGCTTTCTTTTTATATTGATTAATTTTTGAAAATTTTAAAAATTTTAGACGTGTCTCTGCCAATAGCTTTATATATATATATATATATATACATATGCAAATGCGGCTCAGAATAGATCATAAATTGAATTGCTCGTTAATCGTCAAAAATCATGAATAAATATTTGGAATAAATGTCAATTTTAGGGTTAAAAAAACATCTAAAAAATATACGGAAAAATCAGTAATATTTCGAGAGGTTTCGCCTCCGGCGGGCAAGGGAAGCCGGGCTGTCTCTCTTGGAATCTCGATGGGCTTTAACGACCTCCCAGTTCATTTCTTCAAAAATCCTCTTTAATTATATACAGAAAAAAAAATACAATAATTGTGAGAATTTAGAATTTTTCTCAATTATATAATAAAAGGTGCAAAATTTAAATTCTGGAAGGTTTTTATAGACAATTTGAAAAAAAACTGGTCGATGCGCTCGCTATAATTTCAATGCGTGAGAGTATAATTATATATACTCTATTATTCAATGTTTAAAACAGTACATATTTCTCGGTATTTCATTCTAACTTTAAACTATCAAAAGGAATAAAATATTTAAATTTTGAAATAATATTTAATTACCTAGAAAAATCATGCTAAAGTTGCTTTAATAACTAATAAATATTCAAAATTTAAAGATGATATATATAATACTAGAACATTATATGTAATAACGCGAGCCATTATATATATGTATATACCACATAAATATGTAGATAGATCCGGTGAAAAAACTCGATCACAAATTGTAATGCCAAAACTGTGGAGCGAACTTCCAAATCAAGTATAATATATAGTATAAAAAAAGTGGTATTTTATTTATTAAGAAAATTGTTCTTTAAAATTTAAAAACAAACAAACAAACAAACATATAAATTCTGATTGTCAATAATATATATATATATATATATATATATATATATATATATATATATATATATATATATATATATATATATATATATATATATATATATTATTTATATATATATATATATATATATATTATATATATATATATATATATATTATATATATATATATATATTTAGGTTTTTTTTTAGTGGGCAGTTCTGGCTTTTTTGGGCAGTTCTAAAAGATTTTGTGCAGTTAAAGCAAAATTTAGGCAGTTGAAATTTTAGAAGAACAGAAAAACAGGTCACTAAGTTGAAAACAAGACAAATAAAAAAAATGTATACTTGTTTCAACATCATGATAAATCAAGCTGTTTCAGGATATATAATTTTTTAATATAAAATAATGCCACTTACCCGCACATTTTAAAATTTTCCTTTATTATTATTTTTTTTTTCTACTCAGAAATTTGGATTAAGAAATAACATTTCACAAACAATATAAACTTCAGATTTGAACTCATTTTAAACATGTTCATTTTGAAATATCTTGCATGAGTATAACATTAATGTGTGCTTTTGCATATTGGAGATTATAGAAAAAAAAAGTAGAAGAAGAAAGAAGACATTAAATTTGTACCTATATGTATAATTATAATTGCAATATTTTGCTTCTTACAACTGCAAACTGATTTGCTTATTCTGATCTTATTTAAATTTCAATAACTATTTCCTCAGAAAAATTGAAAGTATAGTCAAATAATAATTAGAAAATAAGAATATAAACTTTTATGCAAATTTTTAATATAATTGCACACTCTACTTGCCATAATTTTTAATTTTTAAATAGCTAGTTAGTTATTTTAAGTTTTTGTCAGTTTTTACCAGTTTTCTCAGTTTTGGAAACTGAAAATAGTTTACCGTACAAAAACTTAAAATAACGTGCTAAAAAAAAAAGAAAAAAAGAAAGAAGGAAAGAAAAAAAGGAAAAAAAAAAGGAAAAAAAAAGAAGAGCTCTCCTTGATACTGGCTGGTAAAGAGTGTATCAAATAAGAATTCAATGTTTTTGTTTTGTTTTGTTTTTGTTTTGTTTTTGTTTTTTTTTTTCATAAAAAATATATATTTTATCCTTCTTTATTGATAAACTTTGTTTCTAAGTTAAAAATTATCAAAACTGAATTTCACTGTTTTTGTATAATTGAACTGAAAGTGAACTGATTTTGTTGTTTTTGCAAACTGATTATGCAAAAACACTGGACTGAATTCAGTGCTGAAAATGCACATTTTCAAAACTGAAAATCCAGTCCCTAAATTAATATGTCATTTATTTGAACCAACTTCTAATAAAAATATAGCTTCAAGGAACTGCAATTTTCGGCTCAAACACTGATCCCTTATTTAGAGTCAAGTTAACTTTGCACCTTGCACATATTTTTCACCTCGTTCTGTTGACTGATATGAAAAAAGCTCGTTCACTTCTAAATTTGTCTACATTCTTTTTACGTAGTATTTTTCTACTTTATGTTGATTTGTTTTTAAATGTGTTTTATAGGGATTTTAAACTATAAAGACCTTTCCAACTTTCCAATCCAATGACATATTGTCCTGATAATGTGAATATCACATATTGTATTACAATATATATATTATAACACAATATTGTAACAGAGGAAATTTAATTAATAAATATTTTGAAATTATTTTATAAGTATTTTTGTAATAAGTGCAGTAATAACTAAGCATCAGCTATAGAAGCCTATATTTCTTAAATGTAAAAAACAACAATAAAAATAATAATAATAAATAAATAGATTTATTGATTTTATTTAATCCTACTATTATAATTTTGAAGTGGTGTAAAAATGTAAATTACTATTTAAAAAAGTGGCACAATTGAAGCGACACTATTTCCAATAAGAACAAAAAATAACCTTCACTAAATCGCTCCAAATTGATCACGTGACTATCTGGAAAAAAATCGCGCCTCCAACGGGCTACTCCCCCTCCCCCCCCCCCCCCCCCCCGTCGTAAGATTTACAAGGATTTGGGCAGTTCTGAAATTTTCTTAAAAAATACCCTGAATATATATATATTGATCAAGGGCGGATCTAGGAATTTGGTTTGGGGGGGGGGGGCGACACCAGGGAAATTTTTCCAGTTTGGGGTCGGGCGCAGGGGGCAGCCCGCCACAGTCGAAAAATTTTTTAGGGACACGCCCCTTTTTGGGAAAAACGCAAAAATAGTATACTTGAGAAAATAACTTTAAAATTATTTTACTTTAATTTTTTAATTTTTTTTATCGCGTTTTTTTCCCACCCTTATTTAATGACATTGGAAAATATGTGCAAATTGTTAACTGAAACCTTCAAAAAAAAAAAAAAAAAATTAAAGATGCTATCATTTTTTTGAAATTCCAAATCTATATGTTTTAAATTTTATCTTATTACAGTGTATAACCACAAGAATTTTTGCTTAATAAACGATTAGCAAGTCGTTATATTTTAAATGCCAAAAATAATGCACCTCAATTTAATTTAGAAATTAAGCTCGTATAAGAAAAAAAAATTATCCATATAGGGGTCTAATTTTTATCATGCAAATGAAATGTTCGCATAAAATTTTCAATTTAGACTTTATTGTCACCTACAGAATTTTAAGAACCTTATAAAATAATAAGACTTTTGAACCAAAATTGCGGTTCAAAACAATACACATAAAATTATAAAAGCAAGATCATGATACATTAGATTTAATGGAGCTCATCGCTGGTTTAGCGCGCGGGGATAGCTAAGAGTCCCCTAGTTTAATATTACGCTGATGAAGAAAAACACGTCTTTTGCGATTTTTGAGAAACTATATATACTCCACCGATTCCGGAGAAATTAGACATACTTTTGCACGTGCTTTTATAGATATCTAAATGTCAAATATTTTTTTTAGCCCAAATATCCTTTAATCTAATCTGTGATTAATAAGTTGATAAGATTAAAAAAAATAATAAAAAATAAAAACGCAGAACTCCTTGAAAAGTTCAAATTTTTTTGAAAGAGTTCGTTTCTTACAAGTGGTCCATTATTTTTGTTATTTTGCTCATTTTTATTAAGTTCAGGTTGCTGTACCCAAAAATGAAATTTAAAAAATTGTATCTCAAAAATTATCGTCACAAAATTGAACAGAGCAACAAAGTGTTGGAAAATCTCCTTTGCTAATGCGAATTTACAGTGGTTTAAGAAAATACTAAATAAGCGATAACTTTTAATGAAAAATAACTTTCAGATTTTTTCCAGAACGCATTGGCGAGAAAAAAAAAATCACAAATTGACCCATTTTAAGTTTAATATAATGCGCAATCTTCAATAATTTTTTCTTTGAAAAAATGTCGTTAAATTTGTTTTAAATCTCAAATTCATTATAAAAGATTAGATCTGCAGATTACGCTGGTATTAATTGTTGAGAAGTTGATCAATTTAATTTTGCACACGGTGAGCTTGAAATTTCGTATCTATGATATACACGCTAAAGGGGGCTTATTTGCGGAAGATTTAATCTGAGCTGAAACTTGGAGTTTAGAGAATTTAAGTTCTTTGGTTCATTTAAGCTAAAAAATGTCATAATTGAGTGTTTTGACAAAAATGCTACCCTAAAGTAAGACCTTAATAAATAAAAAAAATGAATTATGTATTATAGGTAAATAGGGTGGTTTCATTCATGTTAAAGTCGACGTCATAAGTGAGTACTAAATAACATTGGCCGGTATAGGAAAATGGCACATTTTAATTGCCAGTTTAAAAATACTTCGTGATTTTTTTGAGAGCATTGATTCTGTGTTAACAGGTTGAAATAGCTAGTACCTCAAGTATATGCAAGAAAAATAATAATAAACAAAAAAATAGTTACTTTCCAAAGAAAATAGCCAAAAACTACCTTTGCCCTATACTGCATGAGCAATATGTTATTCATTACTCAAGATGAGCATTGAAAAGCACTCAGAATGACGTCATGCGCACATACTCTATGAGAAAGAAGCGCTGTAGCTGCGATTTTTTATTTCATTTTTTGGAGATAATTTTCCTTTCCTTTCCTTCCTTCCTTTTTTTTTTTTTTTTTTTTTTTTTGGGTTTTTTTTTCTTGCTTTTTTCTTTTTTCCTCTTTTTTTTCCGCCCACGTGGACCGTTTAGGGGGGGGGGGCGATCGCCCCCCCCTGGGATCCGCCCTTGATATTGATGTATTACAAAAGCGTATGTATTTATAAAATATGAATTCATTTAACGATTTAAAAATTATGTTGTAAACTTAAATGTTAAATATTGTATTTATTTAATTTATACTATTTTTTTTAAATCAAACTGTACCTATTATGGATACTCAAACCAGCCGACAATTAAGATCCAAGTGAGGCTCTTGGCTAGAAGAAAAATGTACACAATGAAAAAATAATGTAACGTGTATATTTAAATAATAATAATAAAAAATAAAAAATAAAACTTCTGCCAGTATGGCTTCATAGAACAATGATTTTTTATAAACGCCCCTTATTAATGCTTCTCGCCTAGAGATGTTTCCACGGTTTCTTTAGGCTGTCATGGCGGATATATACCAGGCTGTGAACTTTCCAGGCTGATGGCCCGTGTGTGCTTTTCCATTGGTTGCGTAACACAATAAGAAAATATATGGCAAGAAGAAAAAAAAAGTGCGTCCGATTTTTTTTTTATCATGATTATATTATATTGCTTTTTATTATTATTATTTTATTTTTATTTTTCTTCATATCAAAATTTTCCGGGTATATAGAGGTTTGGATTAGGTCTTTCAATTTTCAGAATTTTGAAAGGATCTATATAATTATTTGATCTTTCAGTAAAATAACTCAAATAAATACAAAATATGATACGCGCGTGCCACATTCTTGGTGACGAGAATTGGGAACTTTTGTAATTATTTTTTTTTTCAGGGGGGTTACTATATAATAAATGCCCCGGAAAAAATCGTAACACAAATTTGAATTGGAGAAAAAGAGGCAATTTTTAAAGGAATTTTATTAATTAGATGCCATGCATGATACGATAAATTTTTTTATAACTTTTAGGCACGATTTTTTTTTACCATATATGAAGTTTAATTGTTTTTATTTATTTAAAAATATAATATATTTTTAATCAGCATTTTCACTTCTCATTAGAACATATTTTATATACGTGGAAAATGTAGCAGCAATCAGCGATAATTTTGTCTAGGGCAACATGGTAATTCCCGCTTAAAAATATTCCAATTCTATATAAATTTTAAATGAATTCTTTTAGGGTTTTTTTCAATAAATTTGAATTCTTTTACATTGTTATTAATAAAAAAAGCAGTTCTAAACAGTTCTAACATTAATTGGAATTTTTCAGCACCGAAATTTAATTTCTTTTTATATTTTACAGTTCTATATAAATTCTCAAAATTTTAGTAAATAAATAAATAAAATGAAACAGTTCTAAATAAAGTCTATTATTTTTATAATGAATTCCGCAAGGTTTTTTTTTATTTTTTTTTTATTTTGCTCACAGTTCTAAAAAAATTTTTTTTTTTTGAAAAACGATTCCAATTGAATATTAAAAAATAATAATAAATAATAATTTTCAACACACTTCTTTTTGAGTTCTTTTTTATTTTGAAAATGGGCCGGATCTATAAATCATGTTGAATTCTAAAAGAGTTCTAAAATAGTTAATTTTATTTAGAAATATTTCAAACAATTTCTTATTGAGTTCTTTTTAAATAAAATGCATTCCAAAAGAGTTCCACAAAAACATTTTATAAAAATGATTTTTAAATAAATTCCATTCATTTAATTTTTTTATTACAAATGCGCGAAATTTTAAAAATTGATTGATAAATAATATCCTCAATTAATTAAAAACTAACTTAATATTTTAAACCCGATTTAAAATCAATTAATTCCAGACTATTCAGTAAAAAAAATCATCTTAAAAGAATTGTTTGCCGTTTTTTTGCATTTTATGTAGGAACTAAAAACATTTCAACATTTTTTTTTAATAATAAGCTCTTTCCCGTGTTAAGCGAGTGCTACGTGTTTAATTGTATTCGAATCGGACAAAAAATACTGAAGTTATAAGGGGAAAAAATGACTCTCCAAAATGGTTTTGGAGCTGCCGCCACTTCTCCAATTTTTAAACGATCTGTTTCATATTTTGAACACGATTATATCTCGTCGAGATCTACCTGTATGAACTCGTCAGAATTTTTATATTCCGCTTCCTTCAACCCTTTAACCTGAATTCTGGTCTAATAAGTACGATTTTCTCGGAAACTATTAAAGATAGAGCCTCCAAATAACGCCAAACGACAGGAAATCGAAAGATGATTCTAAGACCAGATCCATTCCGCTGGGCATGTAGCATGAGGACGAGCTACACGAGCTTAAAAATTTTTGACGATATTATATAGAAGGCAGGGAGGGGAGGTATATGAAAATAATAATAAATAAAATATAATAAGAAAGGAACTGAAAAAGAACTGTTTTATTTTATTTATAAAGAACTCAAAAAGAATTGTTTTTATTTTATTTAAATAACAACTCAAATAGAATGCATCAGGGGCTGTAAATATAATTACCGTGGGAATAAAGTTCTAAAAGAGTTATAAAAAAAGTAAAATAAATAAAAATAAAAACAGTTTTAATGGTATCTTTTTTGCAACAAAAAAAATCATTTAGAAGCGCTTCTAAATGAATATTAATCTTGAAAAAAAGAATTCTAAAATAAAAATATATATATATAAATTTATTTCCAGTAGTAGAGAGAGTAAATTTTAAGATTCATAATTTTATTTAATAGTATATATTTATTTAATATTTTTAAACCGTGTTTTTTAAAACTGTAAGTCAAATTTGCAGTTTACAATTTTGAAGACTTTTGATATCCGACATGGAACTTTTGCGAATTTTGCTTGTATCCGCGCTTATCCCTGCTCGAAAAACTTGCCAAGTTCTTGTCAGGAATTTGCTAAACTTCCCGCTGAGACAAAGGACTTCACCGTGAATTCACCGTGAATTCATTTACACCTTCATATTTATTTAAAAAGTTAACTTCATCATGAATTCACGGTGAGCCGTTGAGAAGCCTCCTTCATAGTGAAGCTTTATTATGAAGCTCGAAAAGGAAGCGGAGATGAAGCAGTATATGAAGCGGAGAGGAAGCATAATATGAAGCGGAGAGGAAGCATAATATGAAGCGGAAATCCTTATCGCTTGGTTTTGTCTGGCTTCACAGCATGCACTTGGTCACTCCTGGACTTTTCAAAAAAAAAATTAGCGCGCCAAAAATAACCGCCTCCTTGCTCGATCCTTGCTTGCATTCTACAAATAACAGTCAAACAGAAACTATTATACACTAACTACACAACATACAACTTTTATACAAATGCATTCATGCGTATACATATTTTTAATTGCATGCAAATGAGCCACACGTTTAAATTAATATAATAACTACCTGGAAATCATGCAATATAAATTTGAACACTACTTTCAAGCATAGACGCGATGTATTTTTTTTATTATAACAAACATCTACACAAAATACAAAATCTATCAGCATAACAATTATATAATATTGAAAACAAAGAGAAAAAACATGAAATCTTACACAATTCTCCCAGAAGTCGCCATTTCATCAGCGCATGAAACATAAAAACAATTCTTTTATCAGCAAAAATATGACAAAATAACTGGAACTTATACACATTATTTACTCACGTTTTACGAAAAGTGATCAGTCGTCAAATAAACACATAAATCCATATATAAACTTGTAAAAGAACGCAAATTATATCACACGTACTTCCCCAACGGGTTACTGGCTTGCTGCTTGCTTGCGACTGGCGTCCACTTCCTCTCCGCTCCGCTCTCACATCTCACACACACACTCCGCACACTCGCTATCCTGCAGCCGCCGCGCTCTTCTCGCTCTCCCGGCTCTTCGCCTGCCACCGCTCTTCCGTCGCATGCCACGCAGCAAGCCAGCAGCTGCCTCCCAAACGGCTGCTTCACTTTCCGCTTCACATTTGCTCAAAAAGTGAAGCTGGATGTGAACTTCACTTCAGCTTCATTTTTGCTCCAACCGTGAAGTTGAAATGAAGTTGAACTTAAAAAATGAGCTTCACTTTGCTCGTTAATGAAGTGAAGCTAAAAAGGAAGCTGCACCTTGGCTTCACCTAGCTTCACCTTCTTCCCCGTGAAGTCATATGCATACCAGGGTTATTAAGAACTTAATAATAGTTAGTATAATTACACATATTATATGTATACTCTTTTTGAAAAGTCAGCTCGCTTGCAGGTCTTGCCTGGCTACACAAAACTGACTCTTCTATAAACACATTTATTATTCTTATTCTTAAATTTTAATCATTTTTAAAACATAGAAAGCAAAAACAAAAAGAAAAAAATACGGTGCATGTGGTTCAATTTATGGGTCATCTGTGATATGGCCTATTTACTATTCAGCAGTACACCTCACTCTTAAACTCAGAGGCCCATAATATGTAATCTTACTTATGTAATGAATCTAATGTAATTATGAACGAAAAAAATATCGTAACTGCTATGTCGATTGTCGCACTTGCAATTTTATTGTTTTGTTACCGTAGAATATAATTGGCTATATTAGGCATTAATTAAATTTCCGATTTTTTTTGTGTGAGAAATCGGCTTTTGAAACGAAAAAATCGATAAAAAGTAGCGTTTTTTTGTCGATTTTTTTAGAAGGAAATATTTTAAATAATCGAAACTTTGTAAATCGTTAGATAAACATGTCAAGTACTCGCCCTGCGATTTTTAACTTTTTTAGAACCTGCGTTTGCGATTTATAGGCGAAAGAATGTTGAAAACAGAGGCATTTTGAAAAATCGTAGGTCGATTCCTATTGCACGGATCGTCGATTTTATTTTTGTGACAGCCGTAGTATTGAGTGTAGATTGTAACTACGTCGTAAAAACTATCGATTTTAAAGGTTCCAAATTAAAAATCGACATTTTCCATTTGTAATTTCCAGATGGATATTCGCAGGTACCTTAATGTTAATCGTTTCATTTTCTGGTAGAGAACCAAAAAGGCTAGAATACGCATTAAATTACAAGGAAAGTACCTATAAACATAGCTCCTAGGATATAAACTACCGTATTAAACGAAGCTAATTGCAACACTGATTACCACAGCTTAATTACCATATTCATAGTTTTGGTCCTGGTCCTAGTCCCAGTGCTGGTCCTGGTGTGGTCCTGGTGTGGTCTTGCAATATTTATAACAAAGTTTTGAAAGTTGTGTCCTGGAAGTTATGTCCTGGAAGTTATGTCCCAGGACCATGCAGGACCTGGTCCTGGTCCTGATAGTCATGGTCCTGGTCCTGAAAGTCATGGTCCTGGTAGTCAAAATCCTGGTCCTGATAGTCATGGTCCTGGTCCTGATAGTAGTGGTCCTGATAGTGGTGGTCCTGGTCCTGGTCCTGGGTTGAGGCGCGGGAAAGTTTTGAAAGTTTGATTTATTTCAATTTGTACGAGTTGCGTAGGTTGTAATTGTATAAGTTGCAATTATCCAAGTTGTACTCAGTTTTTTTGTCGTCGTCGAAGTAAATCTTGGTTACGACGATGGAGCGAGAGAACTTAACGAAGAAATGGACTCATTAAGCACGATTGTGATGTAATTATACAAGTTATACTCGCTCTTTGCTCCCAAAACATAGGTAAAAGGGCCCCAATTCGGGCCCCACGGGTCCCAGCGGTCCCAAAATGGTATCATTGCGTTCCCCTGTCGGAATGCTGTCAGATTTTGTAAAATGTAGCTCGATCGGATGACAATTGTAGGAATTGTAAAAGTTTTACATATCGTTTTTCGGACAAAACGTTCACAAAACGCGTGCAAGTCGTGTTGTTACAGTACAAGTTGTACTCAGTTTTTTTGTCTTTGTCTGAGTGTCAACTTTATTCTTGGTTAAAACGAAAGGATTGAGCGAAGGAAAGGAGAAATGGACCAATTGAGGTCGATTTGGGTCGTAATTATCAAAATTGCACTCACTTTTGGTGTAATTGTCAAGATTGTTCTGCACGACGGTCCTGGTCCTGATAGTCGTGGTCCTGGTCCTGATAGTCATGGTCCTGGTCCTGATAGTCATGGTCCTGGTCCTGATAGTAGTGGTCCTGATAGTGGTGGTCCTGGTCCTGGTCCTGGGTTGAGGCGCGGGAAAGTTTTGAAAGTTTGATTTATTTCAATTTGTACGAGTTGCGTAGGTTGTAATTGTATAAGTTGCAATTATCCAAGTTGTACATACACATTTCTCTTAGTCAGGGCCTCCTTCAATAGCAATTCATTAATAAATGTTAGCATTTTGCAAAAACATGATGAAGTTAATACACAGTCCATCTCCCTTTCAGGATTTCACTTACATATTTAAGTATGTGCAGTGAAATGTATAACTTTTATGCAATAATTTGTTATTTTATATAATTTTTTACTTCAATATATTATAATGAATCAGAATACAAAATGTAAGTAAGAGGTACTTAAAAATGTTTAACAAATGTCATTTAATGTTTTTTATAATACTTTATAAAATTTCCTAGTGTAAAAAAAAAGAACTAATATATGAACTCGTTCATGAACTCGTTCATGAACTAGTTCATGAACTCGTTCATGAACTGAAACGTGATCTGAGTCAGAGTACTAAGTGCAAGTAAAATAAGGATTCAGTATGTACTCAGTAATGGAAAAATGCTTCCCAGACCGCACTGTTACTCTCAGCAGACTGATTTTGTTTTGGTATGATAATCGCGCTTGTAAGCGGCAGCATACATTTCTCTTAGACATTAGCGAATGTTTCAATAGGAATACTTTAATGCATAGTTTATTGCTTATTGTTTTGTATAAATTCCCTTTCAGGATTTAGACACCTTCCTGAAGTAATAATATACAGTGACATGTATAACTTTTATGCAATAATTTGTTATTTTATATAAGTTTTTATTTAAATATGTTATAATGAATCAGAATACAAAATGTAAGTAAGAGGTACTTAAAAATGTTTAAAAAATGTCATTTAATTTTTGCAAAAATACTTTGTAAAATTTCCTGGTGTAAAAAAAAAAGAACTAATACATGAACTCGTTCAAGAACAAGTTCATGAACTCGTTCTAGAACAAGTTCATGAACAAGTTCATAAACAAGTTCATGAACAAGTTCATGAACAAGTTCATGAACTCGTTCATGAACTGAATCGTGAACTGAGTCAGAGTACTAAGTGCAAGTGAAATAAGGATTCAGTATGTACTCAGTAATGGAAAAATGCTTCCCAGACCGCACTGTTACTCACAGCAGACTGATTTTGTTTTGGTATGATAATCGCGCTTGTAAGCGGCAGCATACAATTCTCTTAGTCAGAGCCTTTTTCCATAGCAGTTCTTAACTGCATGTTCATTGCTGAAGAAAACCATTTCCCTTTCAGGATTACACTGACATATATAAAGTATATGCAGTCAAATGTATAGCTTTTATCCAATAATTTGTTATTTTATATAAGTTTTTACTTAAATATATTATAATGAATCCGAATACAAAAAGTAACTAAGAGGTACTTAAAAATGTTTTTAAAATGTCATTTAATGTTTTTAATAATACTTTATAAAATTTCCTGGTGTAAAAAAAAAGAACTAATACATAAAATCAAGTAACCCACCAACTAACTACCGAGTCAGTCATGAACTGGCTTTTGAACAATTCGGACGTTTGAAAAAAGCCCGCCTCAGTTCACGTATCAGTTCATGAACGAGTTCATGAACAAGTTCATAAACAAGTTCATGAACAAGTTCATGAAGTAGTTCATTAACTGACGTGAACTGAGTCAGAGTACTAAGTGCAAGTGAAATAAGGATACAGTATGTAAGCGGTAATAGCAAATCGGGCCAAAAATGCTTTCCAAACCGCACTGTTGATCAAGGCAGACTGATTTTGTTTTGGTTTGATGTTCCTCTAGTTATCTCGAAGTGTAAGCCCCAACATACATTTCTCTTAGGCAATTCATTACTGCAAGAGAGTATTTCTCAACAACAAAAAAATTTCCCTTTCAGGATTCCACTGACAGTATGTGCAGTGAAATGTATAACTTTTGTGCAATAATTTGTTATTTTATATAATTTTTTACTTCAATATATTATAATGAATCAGAATACAAAATGTAAGTAAGAGGTACTTAAAAATGTTTAACAAGTGTCATTTAATGTTTTTAATAATACTTTGTAAAATTTCCTGGTGTAAAAAAAAAGAACTAATACATAAAATCAAGTAACGAACAAACTAACTACCGAGTCAGTACTAAATCATGATGAACCTCATATGATTTGACGTTGACAGAAGCTTGTACCTGTCTATAACGCAATCTTATCGTTGAATAGTAAACTGAGTTAGAGTACTAAGTGCAAGTGAAATAAGGGTTCAGTATGTAAACGTCTGGGATTCGTGTAAGATTCGGGTCGTAATTATCAAAATTGCACTCACTTTTTATGTAATTGTCAAGATTGTTCTGCACGACGGTCCTGGTCCTG